>JAJOZX010001756.1:657500-800161 GCA_023014485.1 Bathynomus jamesi | reverse complement strand
GTCCTCTCAATTTGCTATGATCCCCCTCCTCCCAATTCCTTATACTTCCCTCCTTCCCCTATCTCCCTCGCCATCCTTCGTGTTTCCCGTTCTTGCCTCTGCTCAAATTAGTCGGCCTCGGATACTGCTGTGTAAGGTAGATAGCTCCATTGTTCCAGTGTACTATTGGTAATTTTTCCAGTGTATTAATTTCACATTTACTACATGTATTTAAAAATAACTTCTTAATTTTTATATGTAAATCTGTATAACTTAGAATTTAACCCTCTTTTCTCAGTCTTTTAAAATTTGTCTTTACGAATAGGTTATAGAAATTTTCTGTTTTGTTTTTCATTCAATATTGATTTTAATTTCACATTGTTATTAAACAGCCTGAAGATGAGCGTATTGCTCGAAACGTTGCGCAATAAAGAAGACTTTTCATGGCATTTACAATTCTCCTTGTCATTGGATTTCTCCTAAATATTAAATTGAAGCTCTGTAGAAGCAACCCGCAAAATTATATATATATATATATATATATGGAGATTGTAGACACCAATCGACCAAGGAAATAATCCGAGGGAAACGTTAGACAGGAGATAGGGAGTGCTGGAACTCCCGTTTCTCCTGTCACTGTACTCCTTATCTGATCTTTTTCCTTGTCTCATCACCCCTTTGAGCAGTCCAGCATGCTCTCAAACACACACTTCTCTCCCTATTCTTGACTACATATACATGCGTCTTACACACTACATAAGCTTTTCAAAATTAAAAAAAAATTACAACAACTTCAAAAGCCACGGAATCCACTGGAGAGGGGATTATAAATGTACCCACCCCCTGCTCCCCTGTTGCCGATATCGGGAACGCAGACCCGGGCAGCGGAACTGGATCTGATACTACCCATTCGAGATGTTCTAGGCCTCTGCCTGATTCACTTTTCATAAAGTTCTGCAACATTCGTGGACTTTCCTCAAATTTTCAATCTGTTGAACACCACCTCTCTTCCTCTAACGTCACCTTCTCTTCCTTACTGACACTCAGGTATCTGGGACGACTGACAGCAACCCCTTTTCTGTACCCTCTTGCTTTCTCTGTATTCAATTTCACTCCAAAGGTGGATATTGCGTATACAGGGCGTCCCAAAAAATGTATACACACTTTAACAGCTGATAGCTCAATTGATGTTTCTTTCTTTCCAAGTTAAACCCATTAGAATTAATAATGGCAGTCAGACTAAGCTTTAAACAAAGGAAATTCATTCTAAAATGCTACTGGAAGTGTGAAAACGCAGTTGAAGTGCAAAGACAGTTTAGGAGGGAGTTTCAAACAGATCCACCAACGCGACTTACCATCACTCGAATTAGAGATAAGTTTGAAGCCGATGGAACTGTTCAGAATGTCCACAAGAAGCGTTCCGGAAGACCACGGACATCGACAAGCCCCACAAAGCAAGAAAGAGTACTGGAAACGTATCACCAAAGTCCAAGAAAATCTGTGCGGCAAGCGAGTCGTGAGGTAGGAATTTCAGAATCGTCTGTCCAACGCATTTTGAAGCGCTGTCAATGGAAAAGTTACATTCCAAGATTAGTCCATGCTATTAATGAAGATGATCCGGACCGAAGAGTGGAGTATTGCGAGTGGTACTTGGCACGATGTGGATGTGGATTGGACGAAGGGGTTTCGTAGAATACCCTCCGCGTTCACCAGACCTCACACCACTAGACTTTTTTTTATGGGGATACTTAAAAGACAAAGTCTACGCTATAAAACCTGCAACAGTCGCTGAATTGAGAGCAGCCATTGAACGAGAATGCACACAAATACCAAACGAAATGTTTCGTGATGTTTGCGATTCCATTGCTTCGCGTTATCAGCAGTGCCTGGACCAGAACGGACGTCAGTTTGAAAACAGGCTTTGACAAAACAATTAAATAATGTCTGTAGATTCTATTACATTTTGAAAATGAAATGTATTTTAATAAACACTGCCTTTATAAGTATTTAAAGTGTGTATACATTTTTTTGGGACGCCCTGTATATATACGCAATGATTTAAATTGTTCTCATATTCCCGAACTCGAATCCTCCGAATTCTATACCCTCTGGCTACGGCTTACATGCCAATCTCGAACTAAATACTCGTACATCTGCGCTGTCTTCCTTTCTCCTAATTTTACTGACTATCCAAAATTCTTTGGTTACCTCACTTCCAAAGTGAAATACATTCTATCCCACTCTCTTTTTGCTGACATCTCCATTTTAGGAGATTTCAGTGTTCACCACCTCCTTCGGCTTTCCTCTCGTTTCACTAACATCCCTGGTGAACTAGCTTACAACTTTTCTATCCTGAATGACATAAGAGCAGCTTGTACAGCACCCTACTTGTCTCCCCGATCGCCTTGGAGATAGGCCCAACATTCTGGATTTATTTCTCACCTCTCATCCTTCTTACTCTGTCGAACTTTTTCCGTTGGGCTCCTCCGACCACAGTCTTGTATATGTTTTCTGTCCTATCATTCCAGTCCGGTCTTTGGATCCTCCCAACAGGAAACGCCTTTGACACTTTGACGCCGTTCATTGGGAGGCCCTTAAGCAGTACTTCTCTGATTTCCCATAGAATGATTATTGCTTCTGTGGCCGGGACCCCTCCGAGTGCGCTGAGCAGATCACGTACGTGGTTCTCTCGGATGTGGAGGCGTACATTCCATATTCTATTCCTACGACTAATGCAAAAAAATCCTTGGTTTAGCTTTGCTTGTTCTAATGCTATAGGGTAGAGTCACCAACCAACTCCTGACTTTCACTCAGCTTATATTTCTGCCCGGAATCTTGCAAAATCTGCCCTTCGACTCACTAAAGATTCCTTAAACAGACAAAACTGTGAAAACGTATCCAATTCTAATACTTCTCGCTCTTTCTGGCATCTAGCTAAGAACCTCTCCAACAACTTTACTTCCTCTTCTTTCCCTCTTTTCCATTCCGACTGCTCAGTTGCCGTCTCCTCTCCTGACAAAGCTGAACTCTTCGCTCAAACCTTTGCCTCCAACTCAACCTTGGTTAACCTTGGTTTTCCTTTCGCTCGAATTCTTCATTCTGACTAAGGTCAAGTTTGTCACTTCACCTTAGACCTACAGTTTAACGTGGAATCCGAACCACGCCCCACCAGCAGCCCAGCCTCTTAACCATTAGGCTACTCAGGGTACCCATTTATCTACCAACTAATTTTTTTATTGTGTGGAAAGATGAACAGCTGGGTTTTTCTGCGCGCCGCCTGCCGTCACCGAGTCTCGATCTCGGGGCCGATGGATTCGTAGTCAGCGACGCTAACCACTACACCACCGAGGCGCAAAGATGATTCTGGTACTGTTTCTCCATCTCTTCCCACCTCTGACCTTATTATGTCTGGAATTAGAATCTCTTCGAATGATGTTCTTTCTGCCCTATCTGGGCTCAACTGTAGGAAGGCGTATTGTCCTGATGGTGTTCCTCTTGTTGTTCTTAAGAACTGTGCTTCTGTGTTGACACCCTGCCTAGGCAAACTCTTTCGTATTTGTCTTTCATCTGGTACTTTTCCTTCCTGCTGGAAGTTCGCTTTCAGTCAGCATGTCCAAAAAAAGGGTGACCGCTCTCAACCCTCCAACTATCGTCCAATTGCTTTGATTTCTTGCCTTTCTAAATTTTTTGAATCTATCCTTAATAACAATCTTCTTTCAGCTCGTCAGTATGGGTTCCGCAAGGGACGCTCTACTGGCGATCTTCTTGCATATCTCTGATTCTTGGTCATCCTCTTTTTGGGATTTTGGTGAAACTTTTGCTATTGCGCTTAACATAGAGAGTCTGGCACAAATCTTTAATTTCGAAACTGCCCTCCTTCGGTTTCTATCCTTCTAGCTGTGCTTTCCTCTCTAATTTCCTTTCTGGCCTATCTATAACTGCGGTTGTAGATGGCCACTGTTCTTCTCCTAAGCTATTAACAGTGTTGTTCCTTAGGGTTCTGTCCTGTCACTCACTCTTTTCCTTTTATTTATCAATGATCTATTTAGTCGCACCTCCTGTCCTATCCACTCATATGCCGATGATTCCGCTCTTCGCTTCTCCACTCGCTTCGCAAAGCGTCCCTCTCAACAGTTACGCCATGATTCGCGTAGGAGATTTTGGCCCTCTTTTTCTTCTATGGGGGTGCCGCTTTTGTAGGCATTCACCCTTAGCCCCTCCTTCTTGCATTAAAAAAATATATGGCACAACACGCATGAGAACGCCTAATTTGTACAAATCAGAAATGATCCCACCAGGATTCGAAATGAGGCCTCCTGTGTGTGTGTGTGTGTGTGTGTTCTGCAATCTTTGCTACTAAATCTTTTATACCAAACAATAATAATGACCAAATATATACAGAAGGGAATAAGAAATGCGTAAGAATTGGAATGATTTATCGAAAGTAAAAAATGTTCTATTTGTACGGAGTAATTAATTTCGCTTTCGCAGGCAAACAGAAGCAAGCAAATTGGCACTGATGATTTCGGTTCCAAAAAAGGCAGGAAATTCGGACCTTTTTAGAATTCCGTTTGGATCCGCGAACTTTGAATCACACGTGATCTTCTTCGACTGCAATTAATCGTCTATTCATCGCACCAATTGCGCCCATTCCATCCCGCATCAATTATTAGCTCAATACACAAAGTTGTTGACATCTATAACTATCTCTCTCTCTCTCTCTCTCTCTCTATATATATATATATATATATATATAGAGAGAGAGAGAGAGAGAGAGAGAGAGAGAGAGAATGAGGATTCCTCAGTATCGGAATTAACCGATGAATTGGTTTCCTTCACGCACAGACTAAAGAGAAAGGAAATAATTTCTATGAAACGTCAAACATCAGATGTGAAATTAAATGAAAAGGGAAAATATATTGAGAAAGAAAATCACTTTCACCAAACAACTTTTCTCATTTATTCTATCTCACCCTTCAGCCAAAATTGGGACGTGTGGGCTCCAAATACGAAATTGGGAGGGAGGGGGAGTAGAGGAAGGGAATGGGGTAGACGGAAGGAATAAAGGGGGCTGAAGGGGCAGTTTTGTGGGGTGGAAACTACAAAATTTGGGGACTGGAGAAGAATAAAATTCGGTGAGGCAACTAGAGAAAAGATACTGTTTGTAAAGGAAGCTCAATTTCAGCCGTATTGCCAATTATTTTATATATACAGACAACTCCATATATATCGAAGCCGGATATAACGATTTTCGGATATATCGAAGTAATTTGGCTGGTTCCCGAAAATTCAATTGAAAATTTACAATAATCCGGTTATAACGAAGTACTTCTTTTTTGCCTTTTTTGCTGCCTTTCTTACAAAATTATTATTGTGTTTCAGATTTAAATGGCGGACTTCACTCCCAAGCGTTCTACTCTGACCCTCAAGAGAAAGGTTGACAATGACAATGATTAAGTTTAAGGTGGTAATGACAATGATTAAGTTTGCGTGGTCCTGCGTGAGCGAAGAGACAGTAAAGAACTGTTTTCGGCACTGCGGATTCATCTGGCCAAGTGATGCAGCGGAAGAAGAGATGGAGGAGGAGGAAAATGATACATTTGAGGTTACCCGCTCGCGGCAGCTGAACATCATTGACCCCGATCTCGATCCCGAGGCAATCATCAACGTGGACCGTGATCTCGCAACTCACGAGATGCCAGCAGAGCCAGAAAATGAAGTGGAGGCCACGCAGGAAGAGAACGATAATGATGATTGCGGACAGGAGTTACCATTTGTAACGACAACCGAAGCGGAACGTGCCATCGAAGCGCTCCAGACTTACGCTCTGCAGAAAGACTTGGACGACGACTTCCTCATGAAGTTTGAACAAATGTTAACAATAAAACGCTCGAAAGCAAAGAAGCAAACAACGCTTGACGCCTTCTTCCCGAAGTAACCTTTTTGTAAATAAAGAGCAATCTCTCGAGAAATAACGCGGTTATCCATGATAAAATATCTTTTGTACAATTATAAATTTTAGCTTAACTTTCTTAATAAATATTTCATCCATCTACGTACATTCATTATCTTTACTTTACTAAAAAACAATCTCTTTCAATTTTACTCAGCTTCCGAAGTTCCGATATATCGGAGTTCCGATATATCGAGTTTTTTGCTGGGCCTCTGAAATTCGTTTATGCGGAGTTGTCTGTGTGTGTGTGTGTGTGTGTGTGTGTGTGTGTGTGTGTATATATATATATATATATAAAGGCGCCTCGGTGGTGTAGTGGTTAGCGTCGCTGACTACAAATCCATCGACTTCGGGATCGAGAGCCGGTGACGGCAGGCGGCGTGCAGCAAAACCCAGCTGTTCATCCTTTTACACAATAAAGAAATTGGTTGGTAAATAAATGGGTACCCTGGGTAGTCTAATGGTTAAGACGCTGGGCTGCTGGTGGGGCGTGGTTCGGATTCCAGGTTAAACTGTAGGTCTAAGGTGGAGTGACAAGCTCGACCTTCGTCCGAATGAATATTTCTGGGGAATATATATATATATATATATATATTATTAATAACAGAACAGATAAATCATGGACGAAATCCTTGTCAGTGCATCATAACACTGATACTGCAATGATACATTATGATACTGATATTGTAATGATACTCAATGATACTGCAAGCTGTGTGTTATCCCGCCAAATGAATATTAGATACGCTTCACCTAACGTATGGAGTGAAAACTAGGCTTTACACAAGGGGATCCTCGCATGGTATATACTACATACTAATACTAATATACTGTAACTATTAATATATAATATAAGCTGATGACGTTTTTTTTTGCGGTTAATTTAGTTCTCCTTCCGAACACTAGATGGCAGAGAAGAAAAAAGCCAACGCAAAAGTGAGCGAAGTTTCGGATCTTGTTGCAAATTATCTTTGCTTAATTTTAATGTTTACATGTGTCATACATAAAGAGTGATAATGTATCTACTTGTCTGAAAAATGCATCCTGCAAAAGGGCGAATCTTTATTGTGTGCATAATAATAAACTTTAAAAAGAATAGAACAAGAATAACAAAAAAATTAGCGTTAAGAATTCAAAGTGAAAGAAACAAAAAATATTTAGCGACAGCTTTTAACATGCACACTGAAAAGAGAATTTTCATCAAGATATGGGAAATTCTTTCATCGAACAAGTGCCCTCAGGTGATGACAGTATTTTCATCGAACTTTGATGTTTGATGAAATACTTTTCGAGGAACTGATTCCTTGAAAATAATTTAATCGAAGTGGATGACGTCATCTATTGGAGGAAATGTCAATTAAATGCCGTTTCAATTTATTTTCATTAACAGACTGTAATTAATTACATGCATATCAGTTTTATGTTAATCACGAACAACATACTGACGGCAATTTAAGTTTTAAGATTAAGAGGCCGTTCAAAAATTACGTTACGCTATTTTTTCTAAAACTTGACACCCCATCCCCTTGTAACGTTCCTTAACGCTAGACCAGACACCCACTAAGATGTTATGTAACCCCTAATAGGGGGTGTCTGGGGTCTTTTCCGTTTGGGGGCTAGCAGCGAATTTTAATGAAAATCGGTATACTAATGTAGTTTTGGTCACTGGTTTCAAAAATAACTTTCTTTTTTTGGAGAAATGAAAAACAAACCTGTTAAAGCACTTTAAATAATTAATATGCGTTTTAACTAGCTTAAACTACTTACAGAGGATTGTGTTAAATTTAGCCAGAGTCACAAACTGCTACTGTTTATGAAAAAGTGCTCTAAGTGTGGGAAAGTGTGTTCCTTTGATAAAAATACCCAGTTCTTTCATTGCCAAAAGCGTCGGTCAAACGGTAAAAAGTGCAACTTTACGAAGAATACGTTTTTTGAAGGATCCCGGCAGATCTCTAAAAGTAGCAGAAAAAATCAAGAATTAATGCCCAGTTAGGTCAATTGAATGCCCGGTTAGGTAAATTGAATGCCAGGTTAGGTCAATTGAATGCACGGTTAGGTCAACTGTATGCCCTTGATGATTGGTTAGGCTAAGTCATGATGTTTTTGTTAAAAACACATTAATTATTTAAAGTGCTCTAACATGTTTGCTTTTCATTTCTTCAAAAAAAGAAAGTTATTTTTGAAATCAGTGACCAAAACTACATTAGTATACCGATTTTCATTAAAATTCGCTGCTAGCCCCGAAACGGAAAAGATCCGGTGTCTGGTCTAGCGTTATGGAACGTTATAAGGGGTGGGGGGTGTCAAGTTTTAGTAAAACTAGCATTACGTAATTTTTGAACGGCCCCTAAATACATTATAAATGAATATACCTTGACTCGGTGAGATTTCAACCAATGTCAGTTAAAATTCTTATTTTGAAAGCCATCACTTTACTCACTCGGTGATCAGACGTTAAAAGAGTGAGAGAGTTTTGTATATACGTACAGTATACTCTTTTGCACTGATTTCAGTATGTATATGCTAATATGTATTTTATACTGTTTTCGTTTATATCATATATACACACACACACACACACACACACACACACACACACATATATATATATATATATATATATATATATATATATGAAAATTATTTCACGAAAGTAACACGTGAAAAATATTTATGTTCCTGAGGACGTCATTAGACGAAAGCGCTTGAGCACCATTCTGTGTTTCCTTTCCTTCGTGGTTTTATTCATCATATATATATATGTGTGTGTGTATTTATTTATTTATTTATTTTTATTTTTTATTTTTTTCGTAAGAGCTGCCGTTAAATATTTCTGTTTTTCAACTTTAAAATTTTTACGCCAAATGTGTTTTTGTCTGTTATTCTTGTCCTGTTTTTTTTTTTAAAGTTTATTATTATGTACACAAACAAGATTTGCATTTTTGCAGGGCACATTTTTCAGACTAGTCCACGATTTTTGTAGTTAACGCCTCTTTGTTTTAAATACAAATTTTTCACAAAATTAGCGATCATCCTACCTTTTGAAAAGAAGTGCCTAATACAGTGAGAACTTAACATTCACTTTAAGCTCACGGACCACTTACATTTTGAGTGGGGCTTCACAAATTTGGTCTCACGGTCTTTGGATGTGAAGCTCAAAATTTTTATGGATGTGGTATTTTTGTAAATTTATAAGCTGACTTGCTTTTTCTTTATTTCACAAAAGAGTATAAAATTTTGCATAAGTGTGATCTGACTATGTAGATGCACAAAATTATATTATTTTTTACCAAAAACAACAAAAATTGTGAAATACAGTAGCTCCGTTGGACGGAGCTCAGAATTCTCGGCGAATAAGCTCCGCCCAGCGTCACTCGGACAAACGGCTTACTCAGCTGAACAACATTTTGGTCACATAAACCTTGCTCTAAACTTTTTGGTACTGAACGAATTTCTTCGACGTCTTCATCAAATTATATATTCGCGACGACGTCCACTATCTTTTGGTATGAAGTATGTATGGTTTCGTCCCTTCTGAAAAAAGTTGTAGCCTTCAGAAGAGCCGTCCGCGAAGTGAATGTCGGCCTTGTCGGGGTAATATATATAATTATATATATATATATATATATATATATATATATATATATATATATTATTATATATATATATATATACTTATTTATTTATTTATTCAGGAACAAGTAGTCAAGGGTGAATGCCCACAAACCCCGCTCCCCCATAGAGGAAGAGTGAGCCAAAATCAAGGTCCAAGTTGTTTAGACACCTGACCACTCTGCGTTTGAAAGATTGGAGATCATAGACAAAAGGAAAGAAGGATTGAAGAACATTTTTCCAGAGTTGCCTGGTTGAGATAAAAGATTAAAAATACGGATTAACACTTGCGTTAGAGAGCTGAACAGAAAAGGGATGAGAATGTTTTGAAAGTCGGGTACTGCGTGCTCTCCTTAAAGGAGGAGACATGCAGTTAGAGAGGTCAGAAGAGCAGTGTCCATTATAATAGCAATAGTAAAGGGAGAATGAGGCAACATTGCGGCGAAGAGATAGATTGAAGACAGTTGGTAAGGTGCAGGGAATTGATGAGACGAAAAGCCTTTGATTCCAACCTGTCAAGTAGAGCTGTGTTGGTTGAGCCAACCCACACATGAAGAGCGTACTCCATACATGGGCGGACAAGACCCATGTACAGAGACAGCAACTGAGTTGGGGTGAAGAAACTGTGGAGCCGGTACAGCACACTTAACCTCTTAGAAGCTGTTTTAGAAAGAGAGTATATGTGATCTTTCCAGGAAAGATCACGAGAAAAGGAAACGCTATGAATGTTAAAAGAATAGGAAGGATTGAGTTCTGTATTGTGGAAGTTAATGGGATAGTCGTGTGCAAAATTGTGACGAATAGATATGAAGGAACTGAGTTTTCGAGGCATTGAAATCCAAAAGGTTTTCTTTGCCCTGGTGAAAGGTAGTAGGAAGATCAGAGGTCAGGTACATCATAACTGTCCCACGCGAAGCATAGAGTAACTGCTGAGGGGGTCGCTTTGTGAAATGGGTGGAAAAGTGAAGAGTGGAATCATCGGCATAGGAGTGAATAGGACAGGAAGTGCGACTTAAGAGATCATTAATGAATAAAAGGAAAAGGGTGGGTGACAGGAGAGAGCCCTGAAGAACACCAATGTTAATAGCTTTAGCTAAAGAACAGTGGCCATTTACAACCGCAGGCCGCAGCTATAGATCGGCCTGCCAAGAAATCAGATATGAAGGCACAGATAGAAGGATAGAAACTGAAGGAGGGCAGTTTGGAAATTAAAGATTTGTGCCAGATTATGAAAAGTTTTGATACAGTATGTCTAGCGCAATAACAAAGGTTTCACCGAAATCCCGAAAAGAGGATGACCAAGAGTCAGAGAGGAAGGAAAAGTACCAGATGAATCAAAGACGAAAGAGTTTGCCTAGGCAGGGCATTAGCATCATGGTATAATCATGGTATCATGGTATAATAGCACATAAAATGAAACATGGAAATAACGGGCAAAGTGGGACAATGGATCTCTAATTTCCTCAAAGAACGTCAGCAAGTTATTAAAATCCAAGGAAAATCATCAACAGACTCGGAAGTACCTAGCTCAGTGCAACAAGGAGCACTATTAGCCCCCACACCTATTCATTGTCATGCTAAAAGACATACACAATGAAGTATCCAACAACAGTACAGGAAAATCTTTAGGTGACGATAAAAATCAGCAGAAAAATTAGAAATGCAGATGATGTGAAATCCTTACAGACGGACACAAACAAAATAGAGGCTACGGACGGTTAGAGGCAAACAACACGAAATTTAACACCGAAATTTTTCATCTCTTAAGATAGGGAAGAAATGAAGAGCTAAACCAAACAGAATATTATGCCCAAAATAGGCAGAAAATCCAAAGAAACACAAACGTGAAAGATTTAGGCGCTATAATGACCAACGATGCGAAATTTGAGACACAAAATCAAACGGCAATAAACAAGGCAAAAAGAATTGCGGGACAGATACTGAGAATATTTAAAAGAAGGAACAAAGAAGACATGACTCCCTTGGTGAAAACACTGATCATACCAAAACTTGAATACTGTTCACTCTCGACGTCCCCATATTAAAAAGAAGAAATCAGTAAACTAGAAGAAATCCAAAGAAATTTCACAGCCAAGATCAATGACTGCAAAGAACTCAGCTACTGGCAAAGATTACATACATTAAATCTATACGCGGTGGAAAGAAGAAGAGAGAGGTACACCATAATTTATACGTATGGAAAATAATAAAGAAACGAGTGCTTAACCTCAAACTGAACACGACAACGCCCAAACAACACTGGAAAATAGGAAAGGTAAAACGTGTAGTGTTCCCAAACTAAAGGCAGGCCAGACAAGGGACATCCCCAACTCTGAAAGAAAATAGCTTTGTTGTCAGAGGGCCAAGACTATTCAACCAGCTACCCAAAGACATTAGGAACATCAATAGTGTCAAAGTTGATGTCTTCAAAACGAGACTAGATGTCTGGCTCAGGACGGTCACGAAATGAGCGGGGCTGTGTGAGGTGGAGAGTTCATGACGGCAACTTTATCCTGCATCAAGTCAAGTCTAGAGATGGAACCACCAGCCTGATTTCCGTTTTAAGAGAGACCGACGGACGGAACATTTGCAAGGTTGCAATATATATATATATATATATACTAGCGGAGCGACCCGGCGTTGCCGGTGGAAGGCCCTGGGTTCGATTCCCGGGCGGTTCACCTCATTTTTCATTTGTTCGTTATTTCTCTTCCTCGTGTGCAGAACGCTCCTCTATACTTACGTCGTTTCTATACATATATATATAATATATATATATATATATATATATATATATATATACAGTACATATAAGTTGTGCACCTGGGTGTTGAATGCCCGGTTAGGTCAACTGTACGCCCTTGATGATTGGTTAGATTAAGTCGTGATATTTTCGTTAGCTTTAGGTCCAAAATGGAAGCAGTTACAAACATGAAACTTCACACACATATTGATTAGGTCCCGAGGTTGTGCACCTGGGTGTTGAATGCCCGGTTAGGTTAACTGAATGCCCGGTTGGGTCAACTGTACGCCCTTGACGATTGGTTAGGTTAAGTCGTGATATATTCGTTAGCTTTAACTCACGACTCAACCTAACCAATCGTCAAGGGCTTACAATTAACCTAACCGGGCATTCAATTAACCTACCCGGGTATTCAATTAATCTAATCGGGCATATATATATATATATATGTATGTGTGTGTGTGTGTGTGTGTGTGTGGTGTCTGAAGTTTCATGTTTGTAACTGCGTCCTTTTATTATTATAGATTATTACAAGCGGTAGCTCGCTATCGCTCGCGACCGTTGTACAACTTGGCCCTCCGGGCGGGTAGCACTGTGACATATACTGTTATATACGCCATTACCCCCATTACCCCCCACCCTCCCATTACCCCACACACAAAAGTAAAAAACGCCATTACCCCCATTACCCCCAGTACCCCACTACCCACACCCCTCTCCCAATTACCCCCACCCCCTCCCCCCCCCAATTACCTCCACCTCCACTCCCCCAATTACCGCATCCTCTCCCCCACTACCCCCGGGCGGGTAGCCCTGTGACATATACTGCGGGTAGCAGCATATGTCACAGTATGTGTGAAGCTCAAGGTTTTCACGGCTGCGTTCTTTTCTGTAGTTTTATCGCGGTGCTGGGGCCTTCGGACCCAGTAATTGTGACCTAGGACCGGGAAACTTGACAGAGCACATCGGCAGCTCATGGCTATCAGTTGGTGGTGGTTGCAGAATTTTCCGATGTGCCGTTTAGTCTGTGCACGGTTCCGAAGAAAGCGGACACACAGACACATTTTAGCTCAATAGTATATACTATATAGGATTGGGCGGCAATGTGAAATTCAAGATTTTCATGACTGTGTTCTTTTCTATAGTTTTATTGACCAAATAATTAGTCATGAAAATCTTAAGATTCAGAAATCTTGACACAATGTGAAGCTCAAGATTTTCACGGCTACGTTCTTTTCTGTAGTTTTATCGCGGTGCTGGGGCCTTCGGGCCCAGTAATGTTAATTATTTAATTTATTAACACTCAGGTACACAACCTGGGGACCTAATCAATATGTATGTGAAGTTTCATGTTTGTAACTGCTTCCATTTTGGAGTTATGGCTGGAACACACACACACACACACACACACACACACACACACACACACACACACACATATGTCCTTTTATTATTATAATAGATTTTTTATATATATATATATATATATATATATATATATATTAATATATATATTATTTGGCTCACCACATTAACGTAAAACGAACCGTTTTTTCTACTTTGTTCCTAAGATGCTTACGAATTTGTAGCCCAGAGTTCATTGATGATGAAATTAGTAAAATATATAAAATTGCGTTTGATTTAAAATATCCAAAGAACTGCATAGATAAATCAGTAAAAATGGCAACGAAAACCTTCTCCGAGGTAAAAGACAAGACTCCTTATACCACAAAAAACGTCTTAGCGTTACCATTTAGAGAAAATTTCTTTGATCTGCCGAAACTGCTGAGGACTTTTAACGTAAATATCGCGTTCAGAAATTTAGATGTAATTAAGAATTCATTGATTAAAAACTCCCCTTTAAGTGAACAGGGTTGTGTATATAAAATTCCATGCACAATATGTAATAAATTTTACATTGGTCAAACTGGCAAGACGCTTGAGTTACGTATTAAGCAGCATAAATACAGTATAAAAACCGGCCAAGAATCTAACGTCATTTTCATTCACGTAAGAGATACTAATCATCCCACTGACTGGAAAAATGCCTCCAAATTAAGTTTTAGTAAATCTATTGTTAGTAGAAATATACTTGAATCGAGTGTGATCAAGAATAATGCTGATTTTGTTCTTAATATTAGCCCTGGGCTTTATAAATTAGACTCGTACATTGTTAGAAAAGTGGTGTATTATTTTTACCACATTCTTGCCACTTAATTGTTTGCTTTAATTAAATAAATATTATTGTAATAATTGTTACATTTTTATATGTACATTTTAATTGTATTATTTCTTTTATATAGTCTTTATGTACTTGATAGTTTTAGACTTTTGAACAGGTTAACTATTGAAAAAAATTTTTAGATTGTTTTGAGATATTCGAAATAGTCTGGAAGGAGCAGTGACACGACGATTGCACCATGTCTTTTGTTTCCTTAGATTCTTGCCACTTAATTGCCTGTTCTAATTAAATACTATTTCTAATAACTGTTATAATATTGTTTTGTGTACATGTTAATTGTCTAATTTCTTTATATAGTTTTTATGTATTCAATAATTTAGTAGCCTTTAGATTAAGTTATCTATTGGGAAAAATCTTTAGATTGTTTTATTGTTTTTAAATTGAGTTGCCTATTGGAAATTTCACTTATGTATTTAACTCAGTTACTTGGTAAATTCTGTCTATTTCTTTCTTGTCCCTGAAGATGTGAATATATCACGAAAGCGCTCGGATTTCGTGTTTACTTTTCCTTTTCCCTGTGGTTGTTTGCTCATTAAAAAGATCACGTGTTTTTCTGATTTTACTGCATATATATATATATATATATATATATATATATATATATATATATATATATATTATATATATATATATATATACTGTATATATAATATACACACACACTAATTCTTCAAAAATACTTGTAAGAACTAAATTAGAAAATGCTGCAAACCAGTATTTGTATTGGTATTTGATATCCATCGGTTTATCAAAGTAAATTTTAGTTTTAATCGAAATATTTAAGCATTCTTTCAACCAATACTAAAGTTGGATTGGAAAAATATATACTCCAAATTTTGGACGACATGAATTTGGCTCCAAATTTAAGTTTAATAATTATTTTCAAATGTTGAAAGCAAGAAAGGATTTCATCAAATTCACACTGACAATATGATGAAATGAAAATGCGAATGCGTACAGGTAAATTAACATCTCATCAAACTAAAAGACAGAGAAGAAAAAAAAATTGTCATGACCTCTCTGCAGAAAGTTAACTACTCAAAACTCGTGTACGGTGCACTCTATAGTTCAATCAAACGCCAACCATGTTGAACTCCAACCATCATATCAGGTCCTTTCATTGGGTCGCGAGTAGTGTTGAAACCCGGTTTGGAAAAACCGGTTTTCAACCGGTTTGTAAAATTCCCCTAAAAATCGAAACCGAAAGAAAAAACCGGTTTTAACGATTGATTTTTATTTGGCTCAAACTTGCGCGAACGTGCAGCTACGCGCTACAGCGCCCAAAAAATAACTTCGAATACATTACCTATTAAGTTAAATTGTGACAAACTGGCAACTGCTCTTCAGTATAATTTTTGCCTATCTGGCAACTCGATCTTCAGTTTGTCTCATCATGTAGGCTGTAGTGTAGAGTCAGTCGACTAAAGCCCTATTCGCAGTATAAGACCCTTAATGCCCTTTGTTTCTTAAGATGTCATTTCCAAAATAGGGATAAAATCTAAATTAATTTATATATTTTTTTTTTCACGAAGAGTCAATTTTCTGTTTTCTAGGTAAAGTTTTTTTATTAAAAAATTTTATTTCAATGTTTTTTCCAAAATAGAGATAAATTTTATTTTTATTCTTTATAATTTTTTTACAAAAAGAAGTTTATTTCTTTCTAAGTCTAGATGTTTTATTTTAAAAAATTATTTCAAATCTAAATTGTTTGAATAATGTATTATTTTGGCTAAAATAAAATGTCAAAGTTGTCATTTTCTTATTCATATGCATACATATGATGCTGCATTTTTGCATTCTTTTAACCAAAAAATAGGCGATAAGCTATGCTTGTTAAGTGTTAAAGTCAGTACCTCTCAATTGTGGCTTTTAAAAATTACTATACTTTTCGGTCATAACCGGTTAAAACCGGTTTTCAAAAAACAGATCGATTAAAAACCGGTTTGTAAAGTTTCGATTATTTTTCAACACTAGTCGCGAGTAACATGAGTGAGTTTTTCGGTATGAAGAAATATGAGCGTTACAAAAGTTTATAAAATCCATCTCTTTCTAACAAAAAACGATATTTATCCTTTTTACTACGTGAGACACTACTTTACCTTATTAATTACTCGTACATTATTACTACCGTATTAAACTACTTTATATAAATGTTATTCATACCGAATTCCAAAAAGATTATGGGATTTTGTAAACTGAAAAAAAAAATGTTAAAGGCAACTGTTTTTGGATTAGAAATTGATTAAAATTTAATTAAAATTCTGATTAAAAGAATCAGTCGTACGAGTATATGCAAACTGGTGCTCGTGTAACTAACTATACAGGGTGTACATAAAGTCAGGATCTATTTTTGTGAAGCACTTGGAAATTATATGGAATTCAATCATAAAATGATAAAGTGGTAACATTTACTAAATAATTAAGAGTAGGATTCGACGTGACGCCCATCAGTATCCCTGCACAGCTCAAATCGTTCCGCAGCATTTCTAAACACATTCTGGAGCATTTGCGGGGTTATGTTATCTGCAGCAGTTCGTATACGTAAGTTTTCAAGACTCGTAATCTTCGTCTGATAGACGTGCGATTTGATGAAGCCCCATGCAAAGAAATCTAAAGGGGTTAAATCTGGTGATCTCGCTGGCCAAGGTCTGTTGCTTCCGCGTCCGATCCAGCGATTTGGAAAACATCCATTTAGATAATCCTGAACAATTTTGGCATAGTGACAAGGAGCACCATCGTGTTGATAGACGACGGGGATAGGATTGTTAGTACCGTCGTCTATCAACATGATGGTGCTCCTTGTCACTATGCCAAAATTGTTCAAGATTATCTAAATGGACGTTTTCCAAATCGCTGGATCGGACGCGGAAGCAACTTAAGACCTTGGCCAGCGAGATCACCAGATTTAACCCCTTTAGATTTCTTTGCATGGGGCTTTATCAAATCGCACGTCTATCAGACGAAGATTACGAGTCTTGAAAACTTACGTACACGTATACGAACTGCTGCAGATAACATAACCCCGCAAATGCTCCAGAATGTGTTTAGAAATGCTGCGGAACGATTTGAGCTGTGCAGGGATACTGATGGGCGTCACGTCGAATCCTACTCTTAATTATTTAATAAATGTTACCACTTTATCATTTTATGATTGAATTCCATATAATTTCCAAGTGCTTCACAAAAATAGATCCTGACTTTATGTACACCCTGTACAGTACACTGAAGCCTCTTGCCATAAGTTTTAATATAAACGTCATTACTTCATTTAACAACATACAGATCTTAGTAATACACTGCAGACGCGTAAATTATTAACTGTTTCGTATATACTCAACCCGAATAGGATGCTCGAACACATAGGCAATTAAAACCAAGCATTCGTCATTGTATTCGAAGGAATTACTGTCGTTACTATCGTAACAGTTTAAAAAAGTAAGTGGAAATTTGCTTTCTGCTAAAATCAAGGATAAATTCAACCCAGAATCCAGGAACAAAGAAGACAAAGTGAAAATCATTGCCTAGATTGAATTATTTATTCAGGAAGGAAAATTCAATTTTTATTTATGCTAGTGGCTCTTTTTCTTTGTTCAGGTATATATATATATATATATATATATATATATATATATATATATATACGTGTGTGTGTGTGTGTGTGTGTACGTTCTTGGCTACTTTACACCTTCAAGACAATATTTAGGATACATAGAGAACTTATCTTGCCACGAAAGTGTATGTAACGATATTAGCAATGTTGCCATATTTTCATTGAAAACTATTAAATCTCATTAAAAAAAGAGATATAATGAAAGTTAAGTTAAGTTACGCTTGGCTCAGTTAAGTTTGGTTAGGTTAGATTAAGTTAATTAGGTTATTTAGTTTAGATTAGATTAAATGTCGCCATCTACAACTGAAAATAGGAATATGTCAGTTTTAAATGGTAGCCACAGCTGTGTGTGTGTGTGTGGTGTGTGTGTGAAAATATTTCTTTGCCGATACATATCCCGTTTTTTATGTAAATCTGAAGTGAAATATATTTGAACCAGGTGTGTATACATGACGGCTTCCTTTTTTCTATACAAAGAACTTTTTCCCAAAACCGAAATGCATTTTAAACACAAATATTTTACATTAGTAACTACTGCTGCTAATACTGTAGCAGTGATTTTCAAACTTTTTAGACCAAAGACCCCTTTCAAAATTTCAATCCACGTCTCGGGATCCTGCTATAAAATAACCTTATTTTTACACGCAATTCTAATAAACTCTATTCTTTTGTATGATAATATAATATGAGACCAAACGGCCCCGATACAATCTGAACCATGGTTACACGTTCTTTATATTCTGCCTATTTTTCACAGGAAAAGGTAGCTAGATAAACAAGGCGGTCAGGTTTAGATAGCTTTAAGGTAGCGCGGTCAATCAAGCAAGATAAAAACTATTTCAAACATTCAAATTTTCATTTCAAAACTAGGGTAACTCGAAAATTGAAATTTCCACCATTACCAAATATTTTTCGCGAACCCCTGAAGACCTCTCGTGGAACCCCAGAGTTCTGCGGAACACAGTTTGAAAACCACTGCCCTGTAGGATCTCATTATTAAACAACAAACTTTTTTGTTTCCCGCAAACGTACTTTAATTCTTAAATGAATTCAACGATTTTACCTCACACTGCGAGCAACACCAACCTCCTCCTTCTCTCCATTTAAAATAGAATAAAACTTTGCTCTGTCCAAAGTAACCACTCGTTCGATCTATATATTGGAATATGAGAGAATGCAGTTTAAGCAATCATAGGCTGTCTAATCTAATTTGGGGACTTTTCATCTTTAATGTAGCGAATAGATACTGATGATTGACAACTGATAGTGATGAGTGGCAATTGTGAGAACTGCTTCAGCTATTTAGAACCGATGTATATTTTCAGTTACATCTCTTTAACACTTTAATTAACAAAGATTATTTTCTCATTTTCAGGTATGTTTCATGCATTTGGAGGTATTCTGTCAAAACGCCGAAGTTAAGTACAAGTAAATTAAGGAAACTTAATCTTTATTTGCGCTAATCCGTGCATACTTGATTCCCCGCAAGTACGACAGTGTGAAGTGTGTACCGCGTACAAACAAAGCAGTTTGTATAAAATCTATAAAAACAGCTGAAATAAATTACTCCAATAACTGGAAACGCATTTTTACTGTTAAAATATATTTAAAAATTTTAACCAACTAAGAATTAAAAAATCTAAGCAAGAATAATCCCGAAGGATATTTAAATAATCCACAATTACGGAAATACATAAAAAAATACTGAGTCTCTTATGCGAATGGAATATTTTTTTATGTATTTTCATAATGAAAAGTCATCCTTTTAAAGCCGAAATGTAATTTGCAATTAGCGTTATTGTTACTTTTTCTACTTACAATGTAATAAGTATCAAAACAAATTTAATCCTATATTGTTTTAAATTTGTTTGATTTATGTTTCGGAAGTTAACGTCATCAGGTTGTTGATTATTCATTTTGTAACTTACAATTGAAGGTTAATGCTGCTTCGCCTTTCATCAATCAATCCATAATTACAGCCAACTTTCAGTTCAATATTTGGCCACCAATTAACTCAATTACTACGAATTTACTACTCCCTTTTAAATTGATCGAAAAGTTTCTTTAGGACGCTCATATATATATATATATATATATATATATATATATATATATATATATATACAGGGGGGGCCGTAAGTTTCCATACATAGGAAAAATAAACATTTTTTTATGGACAACCATTTTTATTTATATAATATGCTCTACATGGTTGCCATTGTTTTGAAAACACATTTCAATACGTGTTCCCCACTGTTGATGAACACGCATTAGCACAGTTGACGTTATGCTTGTAATGGCGTTGGTGATACGTTCCTTTAGATGATTTATGTCTCGTATCTTTTCCTGATACACCATGGCCTTCAAGTGCCCCCAAATATAGAAATCAAGGGGGGTGAGATCTGGGGATCTGGGAGGCCACTCCACAGGACCACGCCGACCAATCCAAGCATCCGGAAACTGCTGATCCAAATACCGACGCACGTGAAGACCATAATGAGGTGGAGCTCCATCTTGCTGGAAGTAAACTGGGAAGTTACCTTCCTCGTTTAGCAGGGATGGGAAAATCTCTTCTTGCAACATGTTAAGATACCTTCGGCATTAAGATTTCCACTGACAAAAATTGGTCCAATAATTTTGTCACCCCATATCCCGGCCCACACCATCACTTTACCGGCACCTTGCATCTTCGTCGGACTCAGCCAGTTAGGGTTAGCATTACTCCAATAACGTATGTTTTGCCGATTAACCTCTCCATTGACGTAAAAATTTGCTTCATCAGTAAACAAGATCTTACAAACGCTTATTCTTAGGGTATCTGAAACATAAAAACAAACGTTTAAATTTTCCTATGTATGGAAACTTACGGCCCACCCTGTATATATATATATATATATATAACGTAAAGAACGACGCTTGTATAGGAGATATTCCGCGCAAGACGAGAGAGAGAAAACGGAACAAATGAAAAAATGAAGTACCACCTAGGAATCGAACCCGGGATCTTCCGATTGCCGGTCAGACGCGATACCATTACACCATGGACTTCACTCTTCCAAATGCCGTAATTCTTCTACATACTCGCAGAAACCAATGCCCCAAGGGGGCACCTCCCGCATGCCGTAACATTATATACATTCAACTGCAAAGAACACGCAGTATAAATAACGTAAAGAACGACGCTTGTATAGGAGATATTTTTTCATTTGTTCCGTTTTCTCTCTCTCGTCTTGCGCGGAATATCTCCTATACAAGCGTCGTTCTTTACGTTATTTATACTGCGTGTTCTTTGCAGTTGAATGTGTATATATATATATATATATATATAAATGGGATAGAACTCAGAATGGTCCCTGAGTATTTTTATGATACACAGACCGTACATGGAACAAGGAACTCTTCTGGGAAAATTAAATCCACTATAATCCGAATAAGTAATGGTAAATGACAAACATTATAGTTTTTTCTCTTTCATGATGTTAGCCCGACGTGGGCAACGGGTCACTCGCAAAGAGGCCCCAAAAATATAACTTTCCCACCAGCTATCTGCAAAGCAGATAAGATCAAACTTTGGGACAGGATCTAGGGGTTACAGCTACACCTAGCCTACTATATTCAGAACCTCAATATAAGCAAAATACTCGTTGCATTCGTGTCGGATTGAATACATCAAAAAAAGGGGTAACTATTGTATTTTTAGCCAAAAACCAAAACTTAAACATCAACTAGCAAAACTGAGCAAGTGCGAGTGCGAGTGACCAGTTGCCCACGTCGGGCTAACATCATGAAAAAAAAACTAGTGTTTGTCAGTTCCATTACTTATTCGGACTATAGCGGTTTTAATTTTCCCAGAAGAGTTCCTTGTTCCATGCACGGTCTGTGTGTATCATATATATATATATATATACAGAGTGTCCCAAAACCGTATACATTTTTTAAAATTTATAACAGGAGAACCCCTAACAGATTCAGATGATTTTTATTTCTTTTTATAGCCTATAGCCTAAGGAGATACAAAAGCGAAATTGTTAACAGCCTTGGCTAGCCTAAGAGATACAAAATCGAAATTAGTAATAGCTTTGCCTGCCTACAGTAAACATGGAAAATGGAAGTGTGCGCTTATCATTTGAGCAACGAAAATGGATACTAAGTCGTATTTTAAAGTTGAGAAGATATCAAAGGTTCAACAACAGCGGAGAGACAATTTTGGAACTAATCCTCCAACTCGACTTACTATTTCACGTATCTGTGAGAAATTTGAAGTATACGGTACTGTGCATGATGTGTACAAGCAAGCGACTGGGCGTCCAAAGACATCAACAGATGCTAACACTTCTGATGAAGTGCTACAGGTATTCAACCGATCACCAAGAAAATCTGTGAACAATGTGCTCGTGAACAGGGAAAAGTAAGACAAGTGTCCACAGATTCTGAAGAATGCTAATGGAAATCTTACATCCCAGATTATTACATGCCTTGAATGAGGATGATCCGGATCGCAGAATCCAGTTTTGCGAATGGTTTCGAGTAAAAAACACAGAAGATGGCCAATTTGCGGACAAAATTGTGTGGTCTGATGAGGCTACATTTAAGTTCAATGGTATAATTATTGTCATAATTGCACATACTGGTCACAAGAAAATCCCCACATTTATGTGGAACGACATGTAAATTTACCGGGTATAACTGTCTGGTGTGGTTTTTCTTCCAAAGGTTTTGGTTGGTCCATTCTTTTTCGATGGTACAGTTACCGGCCATAGCTACCTCAACATGCTCGGGGAAAAGGTTTTCCTGCAATTCGATAGTTATACGGAGATGAGGACATTTACTTTCAACAAGATGGAGCACCTCCTCATTACCATCAGGATGTCAGGAACTACCTTGATGAAACATTTCATTATCGGTGATCGGACGACGAGGTAGTATCGAGTATCCACCACGTTCACCAGATTTGAACCTACTTGACTTTTTTTTATGGGGTCATTTGAAAAATGAAGTATACAGTAGAAGACCTACATCACTTGAACAACTAAAGAGCACATTTGAAGAAGCGTGTAGAAATAGCCCTACAACATTTTTGTTGAAGTCTGCCAATCAGTGAATCAAAGAGCGCAGTGGTGCATTGATGTCAATGGTCGACATTTCGAACACTTACGTGTTTAAAACAAATTAAACTATCTATTATTTCGATGTTGTATATTTTACCTATAAAAAGAAATAAAAATCATCTGAATCCGTTAGTGGGTTCGCCTGTTATAAGTTTTTTAAAAATGTATACGTTGTTTTGGGACACTCTGATATATATAATATGAAAATTATTTCACGAAAGTAACACGTGATAATATTTATAATGAAAATAACCAAAAAGGAAAGTAATAGTACAAGTACTCTTGTCTAATGGCATCCTCATGAGCAGTGAAATTAATCACACGATTGAGACCATACATAGATCACAAAGGAAAGAAAAGTTAAATAATATGAATGGGAGGAAATATGATATTTTAGGAGGAGCATACAATTCACCCGGAAAGTTACCAGAGTTTAGCACTTTGCCCTCCTTATCTAATTAGAAACATTATCTAATTATCTTATTAAAAACTTTCTTGAGTTTGCCATTAGTAACTTGTAAACAATTTCAACCTTAGCCAGGGCCTTTTTTTCGCTCGATCCTGTTATTTTGAATTCATTCAAGACAGATTTAGATAAGAAGGGCCAACTGCTATTTTGAATTCATTCAAGACAGATTTAGATAAGAAGGGCCAGCTGCTATTTTGAATTCATTCAAGACAGATTTAGATAAGAAGGGCCAGCTGCTATTTTGAATTCATTCAAGACAGATTTAGATAAGAAGGGCCAGCTGCTATTTTGAATTCATTCAAGACAGATTTAGATAAGAAGGGCCAGCTGCTATTTGAATTCATTCAGACAGATTTAGATAAGAAGGGCCAGCTGCTATTTTGAATTCATTCAAGACAGATTTAGATAAGAAGGGCCAGCTGCTATTTTGAATTCATTCAAGACAGATTTAGATAAGAAGGGCCAGCTGCTATTTTGAATTCATTCAAGACAGATTTAGATAAGAAGGGCCAGCTGCTATTTTGAATTCATTCAAGACAGATTTAGATAAGAAGGCCAGCTGCTATTTTGAATTCATTCAAGACAGATTTAGATAAGAAGGGCCAGCTGCTATTTTGAATTCATTCAAGACAGATTTAGATAAGAAGGGCCAGCTGCTATTTTGAATTCATTCAAGACAGATTTAGATAAGAAGGGCCAGCTGCTATTTTGAATTCATTCAAGACAGATTTAGATAAGAAGGGCCAGCTGCTATTTTGAATTCATTCAAGACAGATTTAGATAAGAAGGGCCAGCTGCTATTTTGAATTCATTCAAGACAGATTTAGATAAGAAGGGCCAGCTGCTATTTGAATTCATTCAAGACAGATTTAGATAAGAAGGGCCAGCTGCTATTTTGAATTCATTCAAGACAGATTTAGATAAGAAGGGCCAGCTGCTATTTTGAATTCATTCAAGACAGATTTAGATAAGAAGGGCCAGCTGCTATTTTGAATTCATTCAAGACAGATTTAGATAAGAAGGGCCAGCTGCTATTTTGAATTCATTCAAGACAGATTTAGATAAGAAGGGCCAGCTGCTATTTTGAATTCATTCAAGACAGATTTAGATAAGAAGGGCCAGCTGCTATTTTGAATTCATTCAAGACAGATTTAGATAAGAAGGGCCAGCTGCTATTTTGAATTCATTCAAGACAGATTTAGATAAGAAGGGCCAACTGCTAAAACTCCACGTGAATTGTATGCTCCTCCTAAAATATTTCCTGCAACAATCATATTATTGTTGTTGTTTTTTCTTTGTGATCTATATATATTGTCTCAATCTTTTGATTAATTTCAGTGTTTCTGAGGATGTCATTCGTCATTAGGCAAAGCGCTTCAGCACTATTTCGTGTTTTATTTTCTTTCGTGGTTATTTTCATTTTATATATATATATATATATATATATATATATATATATACACAGGTGGTAAAAAAAGTGACCCCTTAGAGGTAAACTGTCATATTAAAAAAAGTAAGGGACTAGAGTTCCCAAATTTCATAGATGCTTACCGTAGCATGTTGTTCGTCTTAATTGAGAAGTTGCTCGATGTGTTCCCCTTACTGCTCAAACGCAGGCCTCCAAACGTGGACGCCACTGATCAGTACACCTGTTTACATATCGTTGAGACACATTCTCCCAGCCGAGCAGAGCCGAGCAGAATTCGTCGAATATCAATTAGAGTGAAAGGTATACTTTCCAACAATGTGGAGCCCCTGCTCACTGAGCACGCCAAACTGTCACATTCCTTGAGAACGAAACACCAGATTTTATTGAACCCAATATGTGGCCGGCTAGTAGCCCCGATCTTTCACACTAGATTATGGTGTTTGGGAAGCCCTGAAGTTCAAAGTTTACATCCATGTTACTATATAAGAGACATAGATGAATTACGCGAAAGAATTCTGCTCGGCTGGGAGTGTCTCAACGATATGTAAACAGTGTATTGATCAGTGGTGTCCACGTTTGGAGGCCTGCGTTGAGCAGGAAGGGGGACCATCGAGCAATTTCTCAATTAAGACGAACAACATGCTAAGGTAAGCATTTATGAAGTTTGGGAACTCTAGTCCCCTTACTTTTTTAATATAACAGTTTCCTCTAAGGGTCACTTTATTTACCCACCCTGTACATATATATATATATATATATATATATATATATATATACTGACATATTTTCCAATATATATGATTCTATTTTTTTTTACTCTCAATTTTAGTTTATTTAGACCAGGGGTCACCAACCTGGGCGGTAGCGCCCACTAGTGGGCTCACATTAAAGGTAATTAAGCATTTATTTCATTATTTATTTTATCGATTATGTTGATTTATTCTTTTTGATCTAAGGTGGGCGATAAGCTTTTTTAATTTTCAAAAAATCGTAAAAGTGGGCGGTGAACAAAAAAAAGGTTGGTGACCCCTGATTTAGACTATATAGTATATATTAACCTAAATATTAGGTTCATTAATCAAACTAAAATTTTAGGGCTAAGATTTTGAAACGTTACAAAAATGTTACATTGAGCAACCAGGTCTAGAAATAAAACTCATTTAATGAAAAAATGAAATTTATTTTTTCCTAAAAATAAACAAGTCTTTCTTTCGCAGTATAAAATATACAAAACTTCTGATGTCTATCCAATATTATCCATTATGGAACCTCAAGAAACAATTCTTTTTTTTGTCTACAGTATACATAGATAAACTTGGCATTTTGACAATACGTGTAAGCGTAAGGACTACTCTTACAGTTTGGTAATTTGCAGCGACCTCTTTTCTCTTGGTATATTGGAAAATGGTCAAACTTATCCGCCCTAACTGCTTTTTGAGGAATTGGTTTGGTGCTATGCCCAAGCTTTTTTTATTTTGTTGCTCTACTTCAATGGAGGTAGAAGGCCTACCTCTCTTTCTCAATTCTGATGCTTTACCCGCCCTACAAAGAGCATCAGATATTGAATGTTTGAACTGTAACAAATGCAGCTGATTTTTCTGTGAACACCTAGCCTATCACAGTTCCTTCTACACAGTAACCAACAAGTTGTTACGGTCATATCAAGAAAATGAAAGAAAATTTTATTGTAGTATTTCTTTGATCTTATTGAAATCCTATATAACCCTGTACGGGAGTCCAGCAAATCAACCCCACCCATAAACTGATTATAGGTCTGCACTGTTTTAGGACAACATGCATCAACTTTACTCTTACTGCTCTTATCCCACCCTTGGACAGTACCAATGGGATTAGCTGAAGCAAAATTGGAAAGAAGAGTCACAGCTCTGTTGTCATACCACTTCAAAACTCTCACAGTTGTACTCTCTACAACGCCTTCCTTTTCATCATGTGCCCCTCTTCCTTTACTTTTTAGCTTTTTATCTGACAGCATTGTGCATCCCCGTAACCTATTTGAACGGACAGTTCCTAAACAATAAATTTGACGCTTCGATAACTCACACACCAGTGGAAGGGATGTAAACCAGTTATCGAAATAAGATGATTTTTGTGGCTTGAATGACTTGAGCAAGCCTCAGAACTATATTTGAACTAGCTCCTAGATCTACACCATTATCTGGAGGTTCAATTTTACTGTATAAAGTTCAAAGTCATGAACTATGCCCTTTGTGTCAGTAAGTACAAAAACTTTATAGCCCCATTTGTGAGGTTTCTTTGGTATATATTGTTTGAGTGAAGTTGTGCCCTTGAATGGTATCATTTGCGCATCAATACAAAGCTTATGGTCAATTGGTATGTCATTGAACTTTTGACGAAAGTGAGTCAAAAGAGGCCTAACTTTGTATAATTTGTCAAAATTTTCTTCCCCTGCTCTAGGCATCGAACTGTCGTCACTGAAGTGAATTATTATTTTTTTTTTTTTAAACCTAGTTCCACTTATGACTGTTAATCTGATCAATATTGAAATTTAGAGACCAATACAGTCGCGTACGTGGAAGAACAACAATAGACATATTCATTATAATCCCCAGAAATTGTTCCAATTCTGACAAAGTATGGTTCAGTGGTTTTGCTGGATCATTTTGAACTGCATGTACACTTGTACAGTATATTGGACTGTTTTACAATATGTTCACTAACTGAAATATCAAAAAGTGCCAAAGTATTGTATAAGAGCTAAAACAGACAGAGTATCAGGTAAGTGGCCTAACCACTTTAGTTCTTCAAGTGGAGGAGCAGTGTTTGGCAAAGTTTTCCAGATAGTTCTTCTTCTGTCTTGTGTTGACTCCATAGGCCTAAATGGTGTAGTTAGATAGTTGGAGATAAGCATTCTGGTGAAACTTCTTCATCTATAAAGGAAAACAAAATTTAGTGTACTATTCCACTATGCGCAATAATAATAATAATAATAATAATAATAATAAATTGAAAATTAAAAACAAATTACCAGAATCGGTGCTCTCGTCAGTATCTCATTATTATCATTTGGTGGTAGATATTCATCCTCTGAGTCCTCCAATAAATCATCACTTTCTCCAAATTGCCCTCCAGTAACAGCAGCTCTAGACCTTCTTCCATAAAATGTGCTTATGTTCATAACTGTGAATGCAGGTTTTCATTAGGAACTTAAAAATAAATAAATAAATAAATATATATAATATATATACAGGGTGTCCCAGAATTAACTATCTATTTCAATGAAATCGGACAAATTTAATAAAAACTGACATAATTTGTGTTTATTACTAAATTATGATACAAAAACAAATAGATTTTTAAATCATAAGTCAAAACTTTATTGAGAAGTTTCAGCATGTGCACCGTCTGTATCTCTGCAAATTTCAAATCTATCCTCAGCGCTGCGAAACACATTTTGAAGCATTTCAGGTGTTATCTCCCGCACTGCCAACTGGATGCGTTCTTTAAGTTCAGCTAAACTATTGATCTTTTGGCGATAAACCTTTGTTTTTATGAAACCCCATGCAAAGAAATCCAGGGGTGTCAAATCCGGAGAACGCGGAGGCCAAGGTCGAGGTCCTCCACGTCCAATCCACGATTCGGAAGGCGTCTGTTGAGGTATTCTCGAACAATTAGAGCATAATGACATGGTGCTCCATCTTGTTGAAACACAACATTATCAAGAATGCCATCATCAAGAAGCTGTGGTTCGAGAAACTGCTGAAGCATATCAAGGTAGACGGTACCTGTTACAGTTGCTTCCGCAAAGAAGAATGGGCCATAAATTTTGGATTTGGTCATTCCAAGCCACACGTTAACTTTTGGAGAGTCTCTTTGCCATTCTATGACTTCAGACGGTCTTTCATTGGACCGATAATGAAAAAATTATGAAAATAAAATTATGAAAAAAATTTAGAAATTTATACATTTTTAACACATATTAAACATGATAAACATAAATAAAAGTGTGTTTTTAAAAAATTTGTCCGATTTCATTGAAATAGATAGTTAATTCTGGGACACCCTGTATATGATCATTTGTGGTCAGACTCACCAGATATGTCAAGTTTAGATTTAGACTCACCAGCTATGTCAAGTTTAGATTTAGACTCACCAGATATGTAACGTTTAGATTTGATGAGCCTAGGCCTACCAGGCTACCATTATGCATTTTATTACAAAAGTTTCCTTACTCTGCATAAATACATTAAACTAATGCAGAAAAAAAAATTACAGAGCAAAATCTTACCTATAAAGTATTCTTTGGGCTTTCTAAAAAATAGGCAACACCAAGCCTAACACATTCGGAAGAACACTGAGCTATACAGTGTGTCCGTAAAGTCATGGTGGGATTTTAAATAGCTATATTATTGCAACGAAACATGATAATGAGATGAAAAAAAGGCAAATTGAAGAACCTAAAAGAATAACTTTATTTAACGTAGTTCGATATGGGCTCCTCTGGTAGCCCTGCAGACATCTAGGCGGTGATTCAATTCCAGCCACACACGCCCAAGAACATCAGGAGTGACGGATGCGATAGCTTCCGTGATTCGCTCGTGCAAGTGATGAATATCCCTAATGGGTACACTGTACACGCTTTGCTTGACGTAACCCCACAAATAAAAGTCCAAAGGTGTCAGGTCCGGAGAGCGTGGAGGTCATGGCTTCCATCCTCCTCTTCCTATCCATCTCTGTGGAAATTTTTCATTAAGGAATTCTCGAACAACGTTGGCATAGTGCGGAGGAGCACCATCTTGCTGAAAGATGACATTATTGTCAATAATTGGGGTACTGCAAAATGTTTCAACATAGCGAGGTAGTTGTGTGACGTCACAGTGGGTTCCGCGAAGAAAAATGGGCCAATCACTCGATCTCGTGCTAGAGCACACCACACATTAACTTTCGGGCTATTACGCTCATGTTCAACATAGGCATGCGGACAGCCTAGACTAACTACGAGATAAAGGTTAAGCTTAGCCTAGACTAACTACAAGATACAACTTTGAGAGTTGTTCTTAAATTTGGCATTGTTTCATCTCATTATCATGTTTCGTTGCAATAATATAGCTATTTAAAATCCCACCATGACTTTACGGACACACTGTACTTTGTAAATTGTAAAATTGTAATTCTAAAATATATATTTGTGTGATTGAGTTGCCATTTCGTAAATAGCGTTTTGGAATGTAGCACGTCTGTTGAGTTGAGCAGCATATATTGCAATTAAAGTAACTATACGTTTCGAAACGTATAATTTTTTTTTTGTGGCTAATAAATTATAAACAAAATTAAGGAATGGAAACTTGGTTAATGTAGACAGCAGTGTAAAATCGGCACCGAAAAAAAGGTTAAGGTCTTAAATAAATCTTGAAATGATGTTTATAATAATAATAAATAATAATAATAAATAATAATAATAATAACGAATGAAATATAAGCTAAGATAGAAAAAATGCAATAAAAAGATTTTTATTACTTTCAACTTTGAAGAATTGATTGTGTCAGTCATGGATTAGCCAGGCCAGCGTACGTGGTTCCTTCGGTAACACCGTTTCCCTATAACTGTGTAAGAAAGTGAAGACACTGAGGTCGAGGGGCTGGGGGTTCGAACCTATATGATGCTGGTAATATTAACACAGGAGTTAGAGAAATGAGCCGTATTAGTTGGCCTAAGTGCTGTGCCAGTTTCTGCCTTTCCTAAATGATTATTACGGGTCAGCCAATTTGACTCGTTTGGGTATGTAAAATTTTGTTTAAAATCAGTATGAATTAAAGTTAAATTTTAATTAGTGGATGTGAAGAAATTCTAATTTAAATTAATGTCCTACTTCAGTATCTGCTTCAGAATGTTGAAGTTATCTGAAATTAAAGGATGGGAGAACTGTCCTGAATGGACTCGTATGGATAGCTATTCTAGTTTGGTACCAATAGACTATGGGTCGTCAAGCAAAATAACAAGGAGCCATTTATTGAAATTCGGTAAAATATTCAATATTTCAAGAGCCGCAATGACTATATATATATATATATATGAATAGAAACGACATAAGTATTAAGGAACGTTTCTGCACACGAGGAGGAGAGATAACGAAATAATGAAAAATGAGGCGAACCGCCTGGGAATCGAACCCAGGGCCTTCCAATTGCCGGTCGGACGCTCTACCATTATGCTACGGACCTCACTCAATCACAAATCGAAATTCTCCCAAATAGGGCAGAAACCAATGCCCTCAGAGAGCACCCTCGCAAATCGTGAATATGCGCAAATAACTGCAATGACCGCGCAGTATATAAATGAATAGAAACGACATAAGTATTAAGGAACGTTTCTGCACACGAGGAGGAGAGATAACGAAATAATGAAAAATGAGGCGAACCGCCTGGGAATCGAACCCAGGGCCTTCCAATTGCCGTCGGACGCTCTACCATTATGCTACGGACCTCACTCAATCACAAATCGAAATTCTCCCAAATAGGGCAGAAACCAATGCCCTCAGAGAGCACCCTCGCAAATCGTGAATATGCGCAAATAACTGCAATGACCGCGCAGTATATAAATGAATAGAAACGACATAAGTATTAAGGAACGTTTCTGCACACGAGGAGGAGAGATAACGAAATAATGAAAAATGAGGCGAACCGCCTGGGAATCGAACCCAGGGCCTTCCAATTGCCGGTCGGACGCTCTACCATTATGCTACGGACCTCACTCAATCACAAATCGAAATTCTCCCAAATAGGGCAGAAACCAATGCCCTCAGAGAGCACCCTCGCAAATCGTGAATATGCGCAAAACTGCAATGACCGCGCAGTATATAAATGAATAGAAACGACATAAGTATTAAGGAACGTTTCTGCACACGAGGAGGAGAGATAACGAAATAATGAAAAATGAGGCGAACCGCCTGGGAATCGAACCCAGGGCCTTCCAATTGCCGGTCGGACGCTCTACCATTATGCTACGGACCTCACTCAATCACAAATCGAAATTCTCCCAAATAGGGCAGAAACCAATGCCCTCAGAGAGCACCCTCGCAAATCGTGAATATGCGCAAATAACTGCAATGACCGCGCAGTATATAAATGAATAGAAACGACATAAGTATTAAGGAACGTTTCTGCACACGAGGAGGAGAGATAACGAAATAATGAAAAATGAGGCGAACCGCCTGGGAATCGAACCCAGGGCCTTCCAATTGCCGGTCGGACGCTCTACCATATGCTACGGACCTCACTCAATCACACGAATTCTCCCAAATAGGAAACACAATGCCCTCAGAGAGCACCCTCGCAAATCGTGAATATGCGCAAATAACTGCAATGACCGCGCAGTATATAAATGAATAGAAACGACATAAGTATTAAGGAACGTTTCTGCACACGAGGAGGAGAGATAACGAAATAATGAAAAATGAGGCGAACCGCCTGGGAATCGAACCCAGGGCCTTCCAATTGCCGGTCGGACGCTCTACCATTATGCTACGGACCTCACTCAATCACAAATCGAAATTCTCCCAAATAGGGCAGAAACCAATGCCCTCAGAGAGCACCCTCGCAAATCGTGAATATGCGCAAATAACTGCAATGACCGCGCAGTATATAAATGAATAGAAACGACATAAGTATTAAGGAACGTTTCTGCACACGAGGAGGAGATAACGAAATAATGAAAAATGAGGCGAACCGCCTGGGAATCGAACCCAGGGCCTTCCAATTGCCGGTCGGACGCTCTACCATTATGCTACGGACCTCACTCAATCACAAATCGAAATTCTCCCAAATAGGGCAGAAACCAATGCCCTCAGAGAGCACCCTCGCAAATCGTGAATATGCGCAAATAACTGCAATGACCGCGCAGTATATAAATGAATAGAAACGACATAAGTATTAAGGAACGTTTCTGCACACGAGGAGGAGAGATAACGAAATAATGAAAAATGAGGCGAACCGCCTGGGAATCGAACCCAGGGCCTTCCAATTGCCGGTCGGACGCTCTACCATTATGCTACGGACCTCACTCAATCACAAATCGAAATTCTCCCAAATAGGGCAGAAACCAATGCCCTCAGAGAGCACCCTCGCAAATCGTGAATATGCGCAAATAACTGCAATGACCGCGCAGTATATAAATGAATAGAAACGACATAAGTATTAAGGAACGTTTCTGCACACGAGGAGGAGAGATAACGAAATAATGAAAAATGAGGCGAACCGCCTGGGAATCGAACCCAGGCCTTCCAATTGCCGGTCGGACGCTCTACCATTATGCTACGGACCTCACTCAATCACAAATCGAAATTCTCCCAAATAGGGCAGAAACCAATGCCCTCAGAGAGCACCCTCGCAAATCGTGAATATGCGCAAATAACTGCAATGACCGCGCAGTATATAAATGAATAGAAACGACATAAGTATTAAGGAACGTTTTCTGCACACGAGGAGGAGAGATAACGAAATAATGAAAAATGAGGCGAACCGCCTGGGAATCGAACCCAGGGCCTTCCAATTGCCGGTCGGACGCTCTACCATTATGCTACGGACCTCACTCAATCACAAATCGAAATTCTCCAAATAGGGCAGAAACCAATGCCCTCAGAGAGCACCCTCGCAAATCGTGAATATGCGCAAATAACTGCAATGACCGCGCAGTATATAAATGAATAGAAGGCCCTGGGTTCGATTCCCAGGCGGTTCGCCTCATTTTTCATTATTTCGTTATCTCTCCTCCTCGTGTGCAGAAACGTTCCTTAATACTTATGTCGTTTCTATTCATTTATATACTGCGCGGTCATTGCAGTTATTTGCGCATATTCACGATTTGCGAGGGTGCTTTCTGAGGGCATTGGTTTCTGCCCTATTTGGGAGAATTTCGATTTGTGATTGAGTGAGGTCCGTAGCATAATGGTAGAGCGTCCGACCGGCAATTGGAAGGCCCTGGGTTCGATTCCCAGGCGGTTCGCCTCATTTTTCATTATTTCGTTATCTCTCCTCCTCGTGTGCAGAAACGTTCCTTAATACTTATGTCGTTTCTATTCATTTATATACTGCGCGGTCATTGCAGTTATTTGCGCATATTCACGATTTGCGAGGGTGCTCTCTGAGGGCATTGGTTTCTGCCCTATTTGGGAGAATTTCGATTTGTGATTGAGTGAGGTCCGTAGCATAATGGTAGAGCGTCCGACCGGCAATTGGAAGGCCCTGGGTTCGATTCCCAGGCGGTTCGCCTCATTTTTCATTATTTCGTTATCTCTCCTCCTCGTGTGCAGAAACGTTCCTTAATACTTATGTCGTTTCTATTCATTTATATACTGCGCGGTCATTGCAGTTATTTGCGCATATTCACGATTTGCGAGGGTGCTCTCTGAGGGCATTGGTTTCTGCCCTATTTGGGAGAATTTCGATTTGTGATTGAGTGAGGTCCGTAGCATAATGGTAGAGCGTCCGACCGGCAATTGGAAGGCCCTGGGTTCGATTCCCAGGCGGTTCGCCTCATTTTTCATTATTTCGTTATCTCTCCTCCTCGTGTGCAGAAACGTTCCTTAATACTTATGTCGTTTCTATTCATTTATATACTGCGCGGTCATTGCAGTTATTTGCGCATATTCACGATTTGCGAGGGTGCTCTCTGAGGGCATTGGTTTCTGCCCTATTTGGGAGAATTTCGATTTGTGATTGAGTGAGGTCCGTAGCATAATGGTAGAGCGTCCGACCGGCAATTGGAAGGCCCTGGGTTCGATTCCCAGGCGGTTCGCCTCATTTTCATTATTTCGTTATCTCTCCTCCTCGTGTGCAGAAACGTTCCTTAATACTTATGTCGTTTCTATTCATTTATATACTGCGCGGTCATTGCAGTTATTTGCGCATATTCACGATTTGCGAGGGTGCTCTCTGAGGGCATTGGTTTCTGCCCTATTTGGGAGAATTTCGATTTGTGATTGAGTGAGGTCCGTAGCATAATGGTAGAGCGTCCGACCGGCAATTGGAAGGCCCTGGGTTCGATTCCCAGGCGGTTCGCCTCATTTTTCATTATTTCGTTATCTCTCCTCCTCGTGTGCAGAAACGTTCCTTAATACTTATGTCGTTTCTATTCATTTATATACTGCGCGGTCATTGCAGTTATTTGTTGCATATATATATATATATATTATGTAACCCCTATTTCAATAGCAGCACACATACACACACAAGCATGTACACAATGATTTGGAATACAATACATGTTTATTGCAGGATTTTCACAAACTTCTTACATATTCTATTTCCTCACACTTTACATATCTGTGTTTGTACCATTCTCTTCTTGACTCTCTCTCTCTCTCTCTCTCTCTCTATGGAGGACGCTAGCTGTCGTACGGTTACGCTTGTCAAATACACTAAACATATACAGTAAAAACAACAATTATGTCGTTTCAAACAAAACCACTGCTAATGTGAGTTCGTCTCCATGAAACGGGAATTTAATTATTCTCAGCTTTTTCTCTTAAGTATAATGATAAAAAGTTTTCAACTTACCGGTATTTTAGTGCGAGTTCTACTGTTGAGTTTCTTTGGGGAATCGTTCAGTATTTGGAGAGTAAGATTTCGTTTCATTTTCAAGCAAGACTGTAGACTCGCATCGTTCAGCTGGCTTCTCAGTTTGCTTTTTATGAAATTCATACTTGAAAACACTTGCTCGCACAGGTAAGTGGGTCCGAAGATGGACAGAATGCCAAATGCATATCTCTTCATGTTACTGTAAGCGTCCGGCAAAGTATGCCAAGCTTCAAACGATTTGGTCTCATTTTTTTAAGATCAAGTATTTCAGTCCATCCGTGTTGAAGTGCCAGTTTAGATTTTTGCTTCTCTAAGATTTTCGAGTTCGGTCACCAAATCTCTGAATTTAGAAGTCCACATGTCCTTGTCCTGCAAATCAGCCAATTCAAGTTCCAGTTGTCCTTAATCTGCTTGCTGGTGATATATGTGGCCATTTTTACAGTTCTGTCCCTTACCGTCTTTGCAGACAACGACATATCTCTAATTTTCTGAACAATTTCGTTTTTTCTTTTTAAATCACTGTACAGATGCTCTGATACTTTGATAAAGCACTCTTTTATATATTCACCATCTGTGAGCGGCTGCCCTCGATTCACGATCTCTTGAGTTGCTACGAACTAGTGGCAGTTGTGTTACTTCGTGATTTCAGCTACTTAGCGAACGTTTTCTTACTTTGGTCTTCTTGTGCTGCAGCTCCTCCCACGGCTTTCTTTCTGGGATCTCCGAATGGATACTTTTTGGCAAAGGAGGTGGTTTTTTTTTTGAGAAAATGCTTCTCGAGATTGAATTTTTTTTTGTTGGCGAGTTTCTCGTTACAAATGAGACAAAGATTTTCATCTTCGATTTTCATCTTTTTTGAAGCCATTCCAACCCCACTTTAATTATGCCAATTTTATTTCACATTTAATTACAATTTTGTTTTCTTTCTTAAAATGTGTGTTGACCTTCACAGCTTCTATTTCCTGCTCAAAATCAAAGGACTTTACTAGGCAGCACGATCATTTCAAAACACGGATACAGTTTCCTCATCCCACAACGCAATATACATATCAAACGGGAGAGTTACCAAACGTTAACAAAACCACATCTCGTTTGCTATTTAGATACGAGTCGTTCATTGTTGGGTTTTTAGACGTTCATTGTTTATCTAAAATAATTAGGTTTTTCTTCGCAATTAAAGTTAGTGTTGGAAGCAGACATGGTGCCGATTACAATTGTTGATTACGACTATGATTAAGATTTCCAATGATTATATTTCTTGACTACGATTATGATTACGTAATCCAGATATTAATATTTTGGATTATGATTAGAATTAGAGTAACTCTTCTTGATTTGATTACGATTGTGATTACATTGGTTTCGATACATTTGATTACGATTACAATTACGTTTATTTTCCTGGATTACGATTACATTCATGATTACAGCTAAAATAATATAGGTTACATTTGATTACCTTGATTCTACATAATTAGAAAAATTAATAGATTGAAAATTAACCTTTTTACCAAAATTTTATGTGAAATTAAATAAGACAAACATTTCTATTATACAAAATGTATAACATAACTATCAAAATTATACATTATCCTCACCACACATTATGTTAATTAGAGCACAACCATTTCTAGCACATCATAGTTAACTTACTCTTCTTACACCAAATACCCTTATCATAGGACATAAAGTGCTTATTGATCTTAAGGAACAGGAGCTTCTCAAACTTGCTGTCAATAAACCTGAACACCTCTCTGGCCTGAACAGTGATGAGTGAACACCTTCCCTGCAACAGAGAAGAGTGCAGACGAAGCTGCGATGACAAGGTAGGCCTTAGCATGGATGCAGAGTTGTGGGAATGTATCCTGATGGTCTCTCCAGTAGGCCAGGGGCAGGATGTCTTCTGATACAGTAGGCTGGCCCAGGTATGTATGCACCTGTGAAGGACTATCTAACGTAGGAGAAGAGGCTGGAGTATCCATGAACCGAAAAAGCTTGCACTTTTTCCTCAGAGGAGCACTTTTATCATGGGATGGAGTGGATTTTGTAGGAGGAATGAGGTCAGATACTTTGGCAGTAATGAGAGAAGTCAGTTCTTCTGCTTTCTGAGGTGAACACCATGCAACTTTGAACCGAGGATCCAACACTGACGCCAGTTTGAAAGTGTCTTTGTGTTCATAGGGTGAGCGTCTTTAGTCAACTGATGAAATGAGTGTGGTCAGCATCTTGGATCGGAGATATGAAAATTGCAGCTCCCTTAGCTCTTCCTCAAGACCACAGGTGCAGGGCAGGATGAGGCTGGCTATCACTGTATTCTGTCCCTCACACTGCTCTATTGTCAGCTCAAATGGGAACAAGATGCATCTGTTCCACTATTCAAAGTGGTGGGAAAAATTAAAACGTCCATTCATGAGTACCACAATCCTGTAACTCAAATATATGTAATTCACTTGTAATCATATTGTAATCAAAGATTACGACGATTTTTTGGATGGATTACGATTACAATTATGCTTAGAAACTATAGAAGAAAATGGATTATGATTACGAATATGATTACAGTGTTTGAAAATGTTTGATTACGATTACATTGGTATGAATATTTGGGTTACGATTACGATTATGAATACACCGTAAATGTAATTAATTACGGATTACAAGATTATGATTATAATCAGTCCTATGTCTGGTCGGGAGCCGCAGGTTGCCGACCCCCGGGATAGAGCATCTCCGTGAATACCGTAACTGGTTTCGTACTGATGAATAATTTATGGTAATGCACTTAAAGAACGACTATATTAAAAAATCTTTACGTTGTCATTAAACATCAACCAACTTGAACGAGGGTGAAAAGCAGCAAAATTTCATGATTTAAAATAAGAGTGGTGTAGTGGTTAGCATCGCTGAATACGAATCCATCGCCCACGAGTTCGAGACCCGACGACGGCAGCCGGCGCGCAGCAAAACCCAGTTGTTCATCCTTCCACACAATAAAGAGAGTGGTTGGTAGATAAATGGGTACTCTGGGTATCCTAGTGGTTAAGACGTTGGGCTGCTGGTGGGGCGTGGCTCGGATTCCACGTTAAACTGTAGGTCTAAGGTGGAGTGACAAACTTGACCTTCGTCAGAATGAACAATTCGGGCGGAAGCTAGCCAAAAGTTATATAACACTGGTATGCATCAATTTTGCTGTCAAGGGTTTTGTAAGTGATTCTTATAGAGTTTTTCCTGCTGATTTCGAATCTGCAATCCGTTTTTCTCAATCAGCTCAGGTTATCCGGCTATGGCCTCATAAGTAAAATAGAATTTTTCGTGATTTTGTCAAAGCGGAATTGGAACAGTAACATCTATCATCACTTGTTTCACTTGTATAATATCTTTTTTACTTTTCAGGCATATAGATAAAATATTTCATAATGAATAGAGCGTGTAAAAATGATCCCAATAGATTCTGCTACATATGTGGGACGGTTACCATGCCAAATAACCAGTCCCAAATCACTAAATTTGTGAAGACAATGTATAGAGCATACTTTGGAATTAAGCTAGGGGACCAGGACAAAATTTCGCCCCTCATATGTGCTGCAAGACGTGCATTGAAAATTTGAGAAGATGGAGCAAAGGCAGAGCGAAATCTTTGCCTTTTGAAATTCCCATGATTTGGAGAGAAGGAAAGGATCACGTGACAGATTGCTATTTCTGCATGACAAACCTCCAAGGTGGGCTTATAAATTTATTTTTCTTAAATATTTTGAAATCCTCGTATGAAACTTGACATAATATTCACCATAATGTAATATTCACCATATATAGCATAATATTCACCATAATGGTAATCATACATTTACATATACATATTGTTATAGAAAATACATTTACACATACATATTGTTATACAAGTTACATTTACATATACAATGATTGTATATTTTCTTTCTTTTCATTCATATTGTCCCCGAAGGGACAATATGAATGAAAAAGAAAGAAAATATACAGACTCCATCGACCTATTTCATATCTTACAGACCGCAGCCTTCCCTCACGAGCCGCCACTGTCTGAATGCTTCTTCTATTTCATATGCAAGTTTTATATCCATGTTTCTGTGTTTCTATTTTCAGGAGTTAACAAGAAGAATAAACATCTTGTCGTATACCCTGACATTCCTTCTGCTATGAGACCTGTACCCCATGGTCCTGGAATTCCAATACCCGACCCACCTCAAACCCTGGACTTCGATGATTCTGATGATGAATCAATGACCAATGCCAATGACCAGTCCCAGTCGTATATACCTCAAAATACCGCTTCAAATGAGCCGAGGCCTCTCAACCAGGCCAAACTTAATGATCTTACCAGGGATTTAGGACTTTCCAAATTAGCTGCCGAGATCTTGGGCTCACGACTTCGAGAGGACAACTTGCTGGCTCCGGGAACAACATTCTCCTGGTATAGGAAACGAGAGGAAGAATTCCGCAAGTTTTTTTGCAGTGCACGAAAATACCTCTTCCTTAGTGTACTGCTGCAATGTTGAGGGGCTAATCGAATCCTTGGGCCTGCCATATAACGCAGTACTTCTCAACATTGGGAATAGGGTTGCATCAGTCCCTGTAGCACATTCTGTACAACTTACTGAGAGCTACGATAACATGAAAATTTTACTGGATGCTCTCGTATACGACCAACATAACTGGAGGATCTGTGGAGATTTGAAGGTAATACTAATATCATAAGTAAACTATTGCTATTGACTATGTTGTTTTTCCAAAGGTTATTTGAGAGCGTATAAGAACACTTAACTTCCCCACAGAAGTGATACAGTCCAATGCATAGATTTTTTTATCTGATAGAACAAGTTCTCTAAATTCTTTAAATATTTTCATTTTTTTTCAGATTGTGGCATTTGTATTGGGAATGCAAGGGGGATACACGAAATACCCATGTTTCCTCTGCAAATGGGATAGCCGAGCGGATGAGAAGCACTATGCACAGCGTGAATGGGCATCCAGAGAGAATTTTGAACCTGGGTCGCATAATGTCGTTTCAGTGCCCCTTGTACCACCAACAAAAATTTTGCTCCCACCACTTCATATTAAGCTGGGCTTGATGAAAAATTTCATCAAATCAATGAATAAGGAGGGTTCAGCATTCCGATATCTCGAGAGTAAATTTCCTCATATATCTGATGCTAAACTAAATGCTGGGGTTTTTGATGGTCCTCAAATTCGAACTTTGATCAAGGATACTCAGTTCAAAAACGCAATGACTCCAACTGAGAAGAATGCCTGGCAGGCATTCAAATCAGTTGTCACTGATTTTCTTGGCAAGCGTAGAAGTCCAGAATACGAGTCCGTTGTCGAAAACTTGATGGAAGCTTTCAAAGCTCATGGGTCGCGCATGTCCATAAAAATGCACTTTTTGTGGTCCCACTTGGACTATTTTCCTGAAAATTGCGGGGATTATAGTGAGGAACAGGGTGAACGATTTCACCAAGATATCAAAATAATGGAAGAGAGGTACCAGGGAAACTGGGATATCAATATGCTGGCGGACTATTGCTGGTGTTTGAAGCGAGACGTGCCCGAAGAAAAACACAGACGGAAAGCCAAAAAAACTTCATTCCTTCCTCAATAAAACTTTTTTCCATATTCATTGTATGAATAAAAGTATTTATTCACACAATGTTTTCATTTTTCAGGAGTGTTCTTATAATATTACTCGTATCTACAGTGTTTAAGCTAAAAAAATCAATAAATTTGGGGATAAAATTGGACTTATAATAAATGGCCAATAGAGAAAAACCTGACCTGATTGAGGAAAACCAATGTCATTTTCGAATTCAGCATGGTCGAATTATATAATATGAGTTGAAAAAACCCTCACAGCAGGCAAAAAAATTTCATATGCATACCAGTGTAATAGGCTTTACAACCACTGAAGATGGAAATTTATGATTTGAGAAACGTATCAACTTGATTAGGTTTTAAATAATTATATAAAGTAAGCGAGAAGCGACTTTACAAACTTGATCGTATATCATGTTAAAAAGGATTTGAAGCTGCAACTTTATCTTAAAAAGTGTGTTATTAGACATGACTGACGCTGTCAATTAGTGACATAAATTATTATTTTAGTACGTAACCCGCAATCGGTAACTTGGCAAAAAAGCTCAAAATATCCACCCTGCATGCCCTTGCTGACAGTGAGCAACTGCCATCTTGACAAATGATTCTTACTCACGTTTAAGATTCGCAATTTCTTACACTAAATTGTCAAAATATGTCGTGCACTCTCACGATAAGGAATTTCTTCGTCGCGTTTCATATTCAGTTAATGAACGCATTCGAGAATGGCAGCAAAGGCTGAATAAACATTTTGATCTGGGACTTAGCGAAAGTCACCGATTACGGGTTAGATAGTCACTAAAAGATTAGTTTTATTTCAATAATACAACGTCATTCATGCTTAATAACTCGCTTTAAACTAATGTTCCAGCTTCAAATACTTTAAATATGATATACAGGGTGTTTCAAAAGACCGGAATCATAGGAATATTTATTTTTCAATATACGAGTATATTATATAATAATATGTATATATATATATATATATATATATATATATATATATATATATATATATATATATATATATATATATACATATATATATATATATATATATATATATATGTGTGTGTGTGTGTGTGTGTGTGTAGAAACAAAATTTCCTATGATTCCGGACTTTTGAAACACCCTGTACAATCAAGGTTATGAAGGGCGGCTCTGTACATATAAATTTGAGTCCATTAAACTTATATAAGAACTTTTATATAAAAAAAAAACCGTGAAAATACGTGTAATGAACATTTGATTGTGTGCATCTGAGAATGTGATAAGATATACTGTTGTAGTTTTGCGTATAAAGCAAAACCAGAGGTTACTGAAACAGTTTTTTTAAATGAACACTTTTAACAAACCAAAAGCAGTACTTTTTTTTTTTTATCAAAATCAAATATTACTTTCTCTTCACTTTTGCTTAAAACTATATAAAACCCAGATACTTATTTGAAGGAAACTGCATCTAAATCTGGTTCGTGCAGTTCTGTTGGTAAATACGGCAGAGACCAAATGTACAGTCAAAATTGTAGTGATTCGCGATGTTTCGCAATGAACCACTTCAGACCATTTGAGTTTAAGAAACTCTTTATTTAAAAGATTTAGCGAACATTTCGACAAATTTAAAATAATGTCCCCTTTGAAGACGATCTTTGGCGGCCATGCGCGAGGTTTTCCGAGTGTAAAATACTCTTTAAAAATTCAAAACATGTTCGAAGCAAGTTTTGAGAGTGCGACAAAGAAAATTATGAGGTAAATTTTTTTCGTTTTGTCCATTTATTTAAATTGAAAATAATTTCCCTTGCGATCTACTCTCATCTAAATTTTATATATTCAAAAACTGCCTTTTCTATTATGCCTCAAACTAAAAAAAAATTCCAAGTTTAAATATGAATAGAAACAAAAATATATTTCTAATAATTTTCTTAAATGCTCACTCTATCTCTCATATGTATATATATATATATATATATAGATATATATACACAACAGGATTTACGTATAAGCAAAGTAGGCACCTGCCTCGGGCGGAAAATTTTGAGGGGCGGAAAATTTTATCGTATGGATTCACAAATAAGTTTTAAAATAAAAAAGAACAGCAGCCTCTAATACCAAATCAGCGATATCAAATGGCACAATTATAAGCCACTGTGGTGACAATTTCCCTACCTAGGGGCAGAAAAATGCTAAGTACGCTAAGTATATATATGTGTGTGTGTGTGTGTGTGTGTGTGTGTGTGTGTGTGTGTAGGTATGTTCCATGAGGATGGACTACCGAATATGGCAATGACGAAGAAGGTGGAAAGAGCGGAAGTGAAGAAGGCGTTGGATAAAATGAAGAGTGGTAAAGCAACGGATCCTGGTGAGATACCGGCAGAGGCATGGAAGGCACTTGGCGATGAAGGAGTGGATCTCCTGCATGATCTTATGGAAAAGCTCTGCGACCAAGAGGTGGTCCCGGAGGAATGGCGTGCCAGTATCATAGTACTCATATTCAAAGAGAAAGGGGATATACAGGAATGCTCAATTTATAGGAGTATCAAGCTGATATCGTACACCATGAAGGTGTGGAAGCGAATTGTGGACTTAAGGCTGAGGGAGGAGACAGGCGTGTCGACAGAGCAATTCGGTTTTATGCCCGGACGAAGTACGTCTGATGCTATTTTTTGCATTACGACAGTTGGAGGAAAGGTACAGGGAAGGACAGAAGGCATTGCACATGGTTTTCATAGACTTAGAGAAGGCGTATGATAGGACACCGAGACAAGAGGTTTGGAGGTGCCTGAGGGAGAAGATGGTCCCAGAGAAGTACGTCAAATTGATTCAGGAAATGTATAGAGGGGTTACGACGAAAGTGAAGTGTAGTGTTGGTGTGACGGAGAGTTTTGGAGTTGGGGTTGGTCTGCATCAGGGGTCAGCATTGAGTCCACTCCTATTCAACGTGGTGTTGGATATGTTGACTGAGGAGGTTAGATGGGTTTCTCCTTGATGCATGATGTATGCCGATGATGTAGTGTTGTGCGCAGAGACAAGACAGGAGGTAGAACAACAGCTAGAAAATTGGAGGGAGGCATTGGAAAATAGCGGTATGAAAATTAGTCGGAAGAAGACTGAATATCTGAGATGTAATGTACAACTGGATGAAGGAGGGGGAGCGATGTTAAACGGTGAACTGATCAAACGGGTAGATCGTTTTAAATACTTGGGATCAACAATCGAGGCAGAGGGGGGAGCAGAGGGAGAGGTGAATCGTAGGATACAGTCGGGATGGAGGAGCTGGAGAGAGGTGTCGGGAGTTCTCTGTGATCGTATGATGCTGGTGAAGCTGGAAGGGAAGGTCTTCAAAACAGTGGTTAGGCCAGCCATGTTGTACGGAATGGAGACGGTGCCAATGAAGAAGACTAGTGACAGAAAGATTGATGTGGCTGAAATGAAAATGTTGCGATGGATGTGCGGTGTAACTAGAAGGGCTCGAATCAGAAACGAACGCATTAGAGGAACGGTGAAAGTAGTAGAGGTGTCAAGAAAAGTCCAAGAAGCCAGACTGAGATGGTGTCGGCACATGATGAGAAGAGAGGAGGATTACGTGGGACGGAGAAGAAGAGGTAGACCGAAGACGAGGTGGAGGGATTGCGTGGCAGTGGACATCCGGGAGAAAAATTTGGACGAGGACATGGTGCGTGACAGAAGAGAATGGAGGAGACTCATCAAGAACAGCGACCCCATATAGAGATGGGATGTAAGCTGCAGAAGAAGAAGAAGAAGATGGTGTTACACCATGTTATATACACTAAAAGTCCAAGTAGCTCTTACTCGTATCTTGTATTCTTATTTAGCTTCACTTTTGCGCTGGAGATAATTTGCTGTTTTTGATAAAAGCCACTTTGCTCCAACACGATTGTCCCAGATGCATTTAAAAATACTGGGCCCAGGTTAAACTAGGTTGGGTTAGAGTTGGAACCGTTCCAGTAGGCGGTAATGAATTAGAAGTAATATATATACAGTATATGAAAATTTTGGAATCCCTGGCTAAAAAGTTGAAGGAGTTACCAGCTGTGATGGAATGTAATCAAATTTCCATTATATATATATATATATATATATATATATGTTATCACTTTATCAGCTAGAGTAATTTTAATACCTGCAATAAATAAAGAATTTTATATATTTTTATAATCACTAAAAACTATTTCGATATAAGTAAACATGTAAGCTGCAAATATATATTAAGTCACATGTAAATAAAAGTTAGATTAATAAAACCATTAAATCTAGAAAACCTATTAATTAATTATTTTATTCCATCGTAAATCTGATGAGTTTTACATCGACAGATTTGGAATGAAAATATTTTTACTTTTACATTGATGTAAAGCTGAATTCTAAATGACTTTAATTGAATTTTTATAATCTTTATATAAATATAAAAAAAATTATTCTGAATTATGAATTATGTAATTAAAGTCGAGCCAAAAATTAAATCTGGAGAGATTTGAAATTTATGTGACGTCCATTCGAGGCTTAAAACATATTTAATGAAAGTGAATTAAATTCTTGGTCAGAAGACGCGTATTCCTATCTAATATTCTCATTGAAGATTAACAACTTTGAATTTTTAGCCCAAAATTTTATTTAATCTTAATATATGCCATCACACAAAGGATTAAATATTCATATTAAAACCCTTGATGTCCGTGGCCAGATCTTTTCTGTCCATTTTATGAAATACACACACACACACACACATATATATATATATATATATATATATATATATATATATATATATGTATATCAAAGCTATTGACTTCTTAGGAAACGGAGCTTACAGATGAAAAGGAGGACCAACACAAAAAATTTTTGTACTTCAGACGTTTTCGACAAATATTTTGTCATCATCAGTGAATTATTAACCTTAAAACTGCTTTAGTTTTCGATTGAACTTCCACATTGGATTGAAGTTCCAAATTTCGCTGTAGCTTTGTTAGTTTTTACATAATAAATGTTTAAAATCGGAAGATCATTTATAATCACCCGGTACCTACAGTATATATGTTTTTTTTTTTTTTTTTTTTTTTTTTTGCTTTATACAACAGAAAATCCATTTACGCATAAAATGTATATAGTTTCAATAAGTTATTTGTTATATGTTTTACAAATTAAAAAATATATAGTAAGGGGTTCCAAAAAACCTTAGCCCCCATTTGCAGCTTACATGTTTACTTATATCGAAATAGTTTTTAGTGATTATAAAAATATATAAAATTCTTTATTTATTGCAGGTATTAAAATTACTCTAGCTGATAAAGTGATAACATAATGGCTTCTCAATTAATTGGTGATTCGGAGAGGCAACGTGTGATAGATCGCATACGAGCAATAACATTTCGGGAAGCTCGTGATGCTGGAGCCACCTTTATAATACGTTCATGGGTTGCCAAAAAGTTGCGAAGAAGTGAGGACTTCGTCAAAAGAAATTGGAATAAAACTTTGGATGAATGTGAAATGGATGTAACTAAATCTGGACGCCCAAATTTGCCACTCTCTCAGGAAACAAAGGACATCATTGAAAGCGGTACGCGTAAGCGGAAAAACAGCTGTGCTAAACTTTCTAGAGAGATCGAAGTGTTGAGAGGAAAGATCGTTAGTGGTGAGATCATTCGACTGTACCGTCATAGGCAAGGTTTAAAGCCTTGGCATGAACTTCCAAAGCCAAGAAAAACTCAACTTAACATCGATGACAGAATGTGGTTTGCCCATTATCTTGAAGATTGGGATGTGGATGATTTCATGCATTTAGCTGTCTCCGATGAATTTTTGTTTACGTAAACGTCGGCCTAACTACCAAAATGATCGAGTGTGGGCCACAACACCAGATGAAATCGATGACAATGAACATTATCGCGAATTATTAAAAAGTCCAAACTGTGCTGGTGTGTTTGTTTTGTTCACTGCAAAGAAGCTCATGTGGGTGCTGAGGCCAAATGGTCAGAGTTGGGATGGACAGTATTTTCGTGATATTATTCTATCCCAGCATGTCATTCCTTTTCTAAGAAACCCAAACAATGTTATGGATGTCGATCAGGTCACACTTCTGCACGATAAGGCCCCCTGCTTTAAGGCATTAGCCACTCAACAGTTGTTGCGGAACCATGAGATCGATTTCTTTGGAAATGAAGAATGGCCAGGAAATTCTCCTGACCTGAATGTCTGTGAACACATTGGATCAGTTATAAAGGACAAGGTTGAATGTCTCTTGTTTCAAGAACCTGCAGCAAATCGATTTTCGAAGGATACAATGACGCAACACATTGAAACTGGTTTAGCAAATTTGCGTAACGATCAAGATCTATTCACGTCACTTTTGGCAAGCTACCCAAAGCGAATTCAGGCTGTCTTGGAAGCCAATGGCGGGAACAGCAAGTTTTAATTGTTTCTCATTAAATGCAGGATTAAATTCTCTTTTGTAAGGTATATTTAGTTTTACTGTACCTCTAATGGTTTAGGCCATAGGCGGAGGGGCTAAGGCTTATTGGAGCACCGTATATATACACACACATTAGTTTAAATATATAAAAATAGCGTTTTAATTAAATTTAGACTGACAGGTTATGGCATAGGCTTAATAACTTTTATTTATAATATATACATATATATATATATATTTGTAAAGAACGACGCTTGTGTAGAAGAACGTTCCGCACAAGATGAGGAGGGAGGACGAACAAATGAAAAATGAGGTAACCACCCGGGAATCGAACCCGGGATCTTCCGATTGCCGGTCAGATGTGCTATCCACTACACCATGGGCCTCGATTAATCAGAAGTCGTAATTCTCCTACATACGAGCAGAAACCAATGTCCTGAGGGAGCACCTTCACATGTCGTACATTTTAAATGCAAACAACACACAGTATAATTAATGTAAAGAACGACGCTTCTTGTGCGGAACGTTCTTCTACACAAGCGTCGTTCTTTACATTAATTATACTGTGTGTTGTTTGCAGTTAAAATGTATATATATGTACGGCATGCGAAGGTGCCCCCTTAGGGCATTGGTTTCTGCTCGTATGTAGGAGAATTACGACTTCTGATTAATCGAGGCCCATGGTGTAGTGGATAGCATATCTGATCGGCAATCGGAAGATCCCGGGTTCGATTCCCGGGTGGTTACCTCATTTTTCATTTGTTCGTTCTCCCTCCTCATCTTGTGCGGAACGTTCTTCTACACAAGCGTCGTTCTTTACATTAATTATACTGTGTTGTTTGCAGTTAAAAAAAAAAATATATATATATATATATTAGGGTGGTCGTATAAACATAATCTTGAAAAAGTTAAGTTCGGAACCGATAATATTGTTCGTATTCCCTAAAAAAAAAACTCAGAAGACCAATTTGTATACAAATCGGAAATGTTTTAGAGGTGCCGCAAGAGTCCAGAAGATTTTAGCTTATAGTCTTTTTTGAATTCAGCTCCAGGTCCCCCTCACTCATAAGGGTGAGTATTATCCTCTCAATGGAGGGGGTTTCGTCGGTGCTAACAACTCATTGTCGCCCGGTTGAACTTTGGAGACCTTCACCTAATGTTTTTTTTCTTGCATCTGGGAATGTTTTACGATGTTCCTCAACGACCTGAAGTAAAAACTGTGTCTGTTCCTCATTTCTCGTTACAGAGGCGTTAAAGTCCTTTATCAGTGTGCCACTCCCCTTCCTGCTATATCATTGACAACCTTCATGTTTTTAAGAATCTTGGAAGTGTTTTGATAATCTGGACTCTGTTTCCATCGAGCTGGATCTACAGAAGTTAGAAAGTCATCTTCCAACCCTAAAATTGAGAACAGTTGTCGAGAGTTTGCTATGACAAATGATGACAGATCTTTTACTTCAGCAATCGTTGGACAAATTCTATTTGGAGGGGATTTATCTCCTTCATTTTTTAGAACTGCGACCATCAATCTCTTCATTTCTAAAGGTACACGATCATCAAAGAAAGAGAAACCAATTAGACGTTCACTTAAATACCACAAATGATTACCGAATGCCTTGCCTGCAGATTTGGAGACGACAGTGTCTGGGTAAGTTTTTAATTGCTGAAGGAGCTGAAGGTCATTTGCAGGAGCTAAAGTTGCATGGGGGCATTGGAACCATGCTTTTACATAAATCTTTGTAGTGAATAAATTGAATCTTCTTAAAGATGATATTTCTCTTGATGTTAGACGAACCTATGAACGGAGGAGATAAATCTTTATAGAATAAATTACGTTTGCTAGCCAACGTGCACGATGTAGAGCACCTGGTTGCATCAGTCTTCTTCCTCGTGGGGGTACTTCTCTCAGAAACAATAATGTTAATTCTGAAGTTTCTCGGTAATCATCTCTTGGTTGACGTTCTTCTAGGTTAGTTTTACAGAATTCAATTATTTCCTTCCATTCAGATATATCTAAGGTCATTTCTTTATCACCAATCACTGGTTCAAGCTTACTCTTATCAATGTTACTCCATTCTAGCTGTAATCGCTTAAATAAAGCAATATCAGGTCCTGATGAGGGACCAAAAAGGACGCCAAATACATTTCCAACTATAATCTCATGATGAGGACAGGCTAGGTGCAGAAGATTTTTGTCCAACATTTGTTCAATCAGGACGCAGGCCCCTCCTCTCTTTCCTGTATTACTTGCCGTGGTATCAAACGACATAACTTTGATCTGGTTGGTTAAATTCCATTCTTTCACAGTTTCAACAACAGCCTTTGCAATTGCTTTTGCACTTTCGGAGGTAAGTTTAGGGACTGCAAGAAGCTTGCCAATATCTTTACCAGTCACTACCACAGGCAAACGACCAACAGACTTTTTTCCTGTGATATCAGGTAGCATTTTCCCATCCAAGTGAACTACTAGGGGGGTTTCTGGAGCAAAGTGGTCAATGATATTAGCTGAAATTTCTTTTCTAATTTTCATCCTCTTAGTGTGAATAGAATCTTTATTGATCGATAGTGACTCTACATCATATCCTAAACTTTTTGCCGTAGCAACAACGATATGAGCTGCTGCTCGGTTGCTGGTCTTTGTACGGTCTAGAGTTTGCGCTAATTCGGGAGTCATTATGTTTTGAGGTCTTGCTTTCTTCAATTGTGGTTGGATGTCACCCTGAGAAAAACTTTTTAATTTTTGAGATGTACTATTTTCCGAATGGATCGACTCGTTATCACTACTGGTACTTGAATCTATTGTTGCAGCTTTGCTTTGTTGTTGTATTTCTTTTTCATGTTTTCTCTTGCGGCTAATAAAACTTTGCTCTCTAATTATCTTATTTCTTTCCATGATTGTTGTCACTTTATTAATGTCAGCTATGTGACCTTTCCTTCCACTGTACTGAAGAATAAGAAATTTCTTATCTTCTATTTTCATCATAGACAGAGCATTCTCGTGTGCAGTATCAAATAGTTCATTGAGTCGTGATGTGAAGTGTGTTTCATTGGAAATTTGCTTTTGAGATCGACGGGACTTACTTTTTTTTATGCTTTCCATTCAGAATGAAGTTTGAGCAACCGCTTAATAAGATCATGTTCATGCGCAGTTGGAATACTGGCTTTCTTCCAGAAACCCATAACACTGATCAAAGTGTTCTTAGCACTATCTTTCAAAGTGAGTTTCATCTCTGAATGATGGTAAAAAAATGTGCCAAAACTTGTTGCTGAGAAGGGAGTTTATCGCCCAATATTTTTGGTAAAGTTGGACCAACAAGCCATATATCTGTTTTAAAACGAGTACTATAACTAGTACTAGCCATGATTGCAAAAAATTGAAAATTTTAGGGCGTGAAACTCCTAACCGTGAAATAAATGGAGCACGAATTACTACCACATACGCACTTCTTCAGCATGTAGTTAACTGATGATTTGAGTTGCAGCTTGCTCGTTGCCAGTTTTTCAGATGCCAAAAGTCACACGAAGTAGTTACATAGTGTGATATTATATCATAAATACAACTATATATCTGAAAACATATGAATATTTCATATAAACATTTCAATAATAATTTCTACAAATTTTGCAAAGAAATAAATGGGGTATTTTACTATTGATTAAAAGTACATTACGCTACACTTTTATACTGCCATGCGCCACCCCTAAATATGATTTGATTGCTTTAAAAAATGGCATGCTAAGTTTTCTCATGATATAGAACAAAATTCGACCTTCCGAACTCTAAAGTTAAAAAAATAATTTTTGTCCCTATATGTTGATAGCCACCCTAATATATATATATACAGTATATATATATATATATATATATATATATATGTCGTCGGATGCAGAATTCAGAGAACACTATAGCATCAAAATAACAACGACTAGAAAAATAATGGAATCATCTAGACTCTAGAGGAGCTTCCGTAGCAGAAAAGCAAACATCATGCTCAAATTACAGTGAACAACAAATTTTTACTTTTATTCTGTCTCAGCAATAAACAAAGCTGGTCTATATGAAGTCGACGCTGCTGATTCCGAAAACGTTATTTATTTTGGTGTATCACGAATAGTTTCCATGAAATCTTAAAAAATATTATACAAGTATTGTATATTGTATATAATATGTATAAATATGTATAATATTGTATGATATAATTAATTAATATTAAACAAAATATTAAAAATATTAACATCAGACACACTATGAGAGTAGCAATACACACGACGTAATAAGATAAACATCACATGTGATCAGAGTTGCGAGATAATAAATAAATGAACAGCTTTTACTACAAAAATTGAATATTTTTTTCCAAAACAAAAAAATGGAAATTTCTCAAAACTATACGTGATAGGAAAATAATAAGACCATTTTTAAATCAGCGTTAAAAACTCTAAATAATGACATAAACGTTTCCTGAGACAAAGTCATTGTTGAACAGTGTTATGGAAGAGTCTAGTCCTACCAATAATTGAGATTGCTCAGTACTCACAAGCTCATATAGAAAACGAGACATTGCGAACATTGAAGCTATACAAAGGACTTTTACCTTCTAAGATAGAGGAAACGGAAGGTGAAGACTGCTGATCTCGACTACAATCCATGAAACTCTACTCTCTCCAAGAAGGTGCGAGCGGTACACAATAATATACATACTTCGGGTAGCTGGATCTGCTATCGTCCATTCGAGATGTTCTGAACCTCTGTCTGATTCACTTTTCTTAAACTTCTGTAACATTCGTGGCCTTTCTCAAATTTTCAATCTGTTGAACACCACCTCCTCCTCTAAACCTCATCTTCTTTTCCTCACTTAAACTCAGGTATCTGGGACGACTGAGAGCAACCTTTTCTGTACCCTCTTACTTTCTTGCTCCTCAATTTCACTCCAAAGGTGGATGTTGCGTATATGTACGCAATGACCTAACTTGTTCTCGTATTCCCGAACTCGAATCTTCCAAATTCTATACCTTCTGGCTACAGCTTACATGCCAGTCTCAAACTAAATACATCTGCGATGTTTACCTTTCTCCTGATTCTATTGACTATCCAAAATTCTTTGACTACCTTACTTCCAAAGTAGAATACATTCTTTCCCGCTCTCCCTTTGCTGAAATCTTCATTTTAAGAGATTTCAATGTTCACCACCATCTTTGGCTTTCCTTCCATTTTACTGACATTCCTGGTGAAGTAGCTAACAACTTTTCTATCTTAAATGACTAGAGCAGATTGGACAGCATCCTACTCGTATCCCCGATCGCCTTGGAGATAGGCCCAACATTCTGGATTTATTTCTTACCTCTCATCCTTCTTCTTACTCTGTGAAACTTTTCTCCCCGTTGGGCTCCTCGATCGCAATCTTATATCTGTTTCCTGTCCTATCGCTCCAATTCGGCCTTTGGATTCTCCCAAGAGGAAGCGCCTTTGGCACTTCGGCGCCGCTGATTGGGAGACCCTTAGGCAGTACTCTGTGATTTCCCATGGAATGATTACTGCTTCCGTGGTCGGAGCCCTTCTGGGTGTGCTGAGCGCATCATGGAGGTGATTCTCTCAGGCGTGGAGGCGTAATTTCCATATTCTATTCCTACTACTAATACAAAAAAAACCTTGGTTTAATTTTACTTGTTCTAATGCTATCCGCAACAGAGAGGAGGCTTTCAGAAGGTACCGTCGCCATCCAACTCCTGACAATTACTCAGCTTATATGTCTGCCCGGAATCGTGCAAAATCAGTTCTTCGATTCGCCAAAAATTCCTTCATCCGACAAAAATGTGAAGATCTATCCAATTCTAATTCTTCTCGCTCTTTCTGGCATCTAGCTAAGAACCTCTTCAACAACTTTATTTCCTCTTCTTTCCCTCCTCTTTTCCATTCCGACGACTCAGTTGCCGTCTCTTCTGATAAAGCCGAACTCTTCGCTCAAACTTTCTCTTACAATTCAACCCTGGACGATTCCGGTGCTGTTCTTCCATCTCCTCCCACCTCTGACCTTATTATGTCTGAAATTAGAATCTCTTCTAAAGATGTTTTTTCTGCCCTATCTGGGCTCAACTCTAGGAAGGCGTATGGTCCTGATGGTGTTCCTCCTGTTGTTCTTAAGCGCTCTGCTTCTGTGCTCACACCCTGCCTAGGAAAACTCTTTCGTCTCTCATCTGGTACTTTTCCTTCCTGCTTGTAGTTCGCTTTCATTCAGCCTGTCCCAAACAAGGGTGAACGCTCTCAACTCTACTATCGTCCAATTGCTTTGATTTCTTGCCTTTCCAGTTTTTGAATCTATCCTTAATAGAAAGATTCTTAAACATCTTCTTCTCACAATCTTCTTTCAGATCGTCAGTATGGATTCCGCAAAGGACACTCTACTGGCGATCTTCTTGCATATCTCTGACACTTGGTCATCCTCCTTTCGGGATTTCGGTGAAACTTTTGCTATTGCGCTAGACATATCAAAAGCTTTTGATAGAGTCTGGCACAAATCATTAATTTCAAACTGCCCTCCTTCGGTTTCTATCCTTCTATCTGTGCCTTCATCTCTAATTTCCTTTTTGGCTGATCTATAGCTGCAGTTGTAGATGACCCCTGTTCTTCTCCTAAAGCTATTAACAGTGGTGTTCCTCAGGGTTCTGTCCTGTCACCTACTCTTTTCTTTTATTTATTAATGGACTTTTAATTCGCACTTCCTGTCCTATTCACTGCTATGCCGATGATCCCATTCTTCACCTTTCTACCCGCTTCCCAAAGCATCCCTCTCAACAGTCACTTCATGATTCGCTTAGTACGGCTATGGGACACCTGACCTCTGATCTTTCTGCTCTCTCTGATCGGGACAGAGAAAACCTTGTGGCTTTTAATGCCTCAAAAAATCAGTTCCTCCATCTGTCTACTCGTCACAATCTTCCACACGACTATCCCCTTACCTTCAACAACACACAACTCAATCCTTCCTCTTCTCGTAACATTTTTGGCGTTTCCTTTTCTTGTGATCTTTTCTTGAAAGATCACATATATTCTCGTTCTAAAACAGTTTCTAAGAGGTTAGGTGTGCCGTACCGCAGCCGAGGTTTCTTCATTCCCACTCAGTTGCTGTCTCTGTACAGGGGTCTTGTTCGCCCCTGTATGGAGTATGCTTCTCATGTGTTGGATGATTCATCCGACATAGCCGTACTTGACTACGGCTATGTGGGTATATCCGGCTATGCGTATATCCGCATCATTTTTAACATCCGCATCCGCACTTCTGACTGCGGATGTTATGCGGATATTACCTCTAATAAATTATGCAATTTACAATTAAATTAGCTTATAAAGTAGCTTATAAGGCCCAGTCATGCATATTTCATGTAAAGTATTAATTATCACCAGTACACATTTGAAAACTTGTCGATCGATTTTTACAAACTAGTTGGAGATTCTATATAATTTGAGTGCGCTGATCTCAAAAATATAGTTAGTTTTCCCCTATCACGTATGGTTTTCTTACTACAGGGTGTCATAAATCCCCCATTTATCCCCAAATGTGAACCATCTTATCGAGACCAACATTGGATTGCACATGCTAAACCATAAATTTTGTTGTTATAGACTACAGTAACGCTTACATAATAATGTAGGGTAAATATGTATAACAACCAGTCCCGTTCCCAGCAAAATACTCTCTCCCCTCCCATCAATGGGTGGTTAACATTTGGGGACAGATGAGGTATTACAACACCCTTGTAGCACGAAATCTTTAGGTGATAAAGTAAAACCTAATTAAAGCAGAATTAAATAGCTCCTAGCTCTTGGACAAGCATATTGCTTGTTTATGAAAGAATAAAAAAATAACTGAAAGAAACAAAATATATTTACCTTCTTTACTTGCAAACATTTCAGGACTTATTCCAAAGACTTAAGACTACGAAGGTAGATCTGACTAATGACGACTAAACCGGGCTTCTTTGATGTTTTCTTATGCTGTGCGTTAGGCTGATCTCGTTGCAGACACCAGCAGTAATCCACCATCATATTTGTATGCCATCTTCCTTGATATCTTCTTTCCATGGTTTTGATGTCCTGGTGAAATCGTTCCCCTTGCTCCTCACTGACATCTCCGAGATTTACGGGAAAACGGTCAAGATGCGAAAATAAGAAGTGAACTTTCAGGCTCATGTTGCAGCCTAAGGCGCAAAACTTTTTAAGCATATTTTCCACCAGTCTTTCATAAATTTGGCTTTTGTAGTTTCCCAAGAAGTTTTCAACAACATCTTTGAAACCAAGCCATGCTTCTTTTTCTTTATTGGTCATTGTGTTCAGGAAATGATCGTCTGTCAATAACTTTCTAATCTGAGGACCTATAAAAACACCTTCCTTTATTTTCTCGTAGCTAATCTTTGCATATTTTGAACAAATGTACTTGAAACACTCACCTTCTCTATTCAATGCTTTGACATACTGCTTCATCAAGCCTAACTTAATGTGCAAGGGTGGTAGGAGGATTTTATTTGGTTCAACTAGATGTTCATGTAAAATGTTCTTTGATCCTGGGGTAAGATTCTCTCTAGGAGGCCAAGTTTTCCTCTTCCAGTGCTGGTCACGTGCTCGACTATCCCATTCGGAGATGAAACATGGCATCTTAGTGTATCCTGATTGCTGCCCAAGTAACATGCAAAGGACTTTGAGATCCCCACACAATATCCATCTGTGATTTTGATACTGAATTTTTTCCAGAAGCAGTTTCATGTTATCATAGGTCTCTTTTAAATGAGTAGAATGGGCCACTGGGATTGATGCATATTTGTTACCGTTGTGCAGTACACTCCTTTTAGACTGGTTTTAGAGGAATCTATAACAACCTCCAGTCACTGGTTTGGTATTCGATGCCTAGCTTGCACACTAATCCTGTGATGTCCTTGCAAAATACCAAGGGACCATCTTCTTTGAAAAAGGCACGAAGTCTTTCTCACGATTTCTGTACCAAGCGAAGTATGTGTCGGATGCCAATAAATTGTTCTCCTGCAATCTAGACCCCAAAAGTTCTGCAGAGTCCTTAGGCAGATTCAAATCCCTGACTAAGTCATTTAGTTCGGCTTGGGTTAATGGTTTAGGAGGATCTCGGTCAGCTGTTGGCTGTTCATAAACATCATCATTGTCTAGATTTGGAGCTGAATCAGAATCTGAATTGTATGATCCAGACTCTCGGTGGGCGGGGAATAGGAACTTCTGGACCATGGGGTACCGGCCTTATTGCAGATGGAAGACTTGGGTATTGAAGGCTCTCTTTATTCTTTGCATTATAACCTTTAACATTGCAAGAACAGAAGTAGCAGTCGTCGGTATGGTTTCTAGGCTCGCGCCATACCATAGGGATCCCAAATGGCAAACTTTTCTTTTTACCTTTGCTCCAATTCCTTAGTGCCGCAACATACGTAAGACAAACCTTGTGTGGAGCCCAACTTTTGTCTTGATCTCCTAATTTAATTCCAAAATAAGCATGATAAGCTCTCTTAATGAAGGTCGTTACATTTGTCCTTTGTTTTACAACAACATACCGACCACAAATATAACAAAATATGTCTGGACTATGGGTACATCCTCTAGAAGCCATTATTAAAATTTTAAAGACGTAATGTTAGAATTATCTATCCGAAAAATATGAAAAAACGAAATTAATTAAAGATAAAAAAGTTAAAAATTACAAAACGCCCCAAAATTGTTTTGCTAATAACTTTAAAACTGTGGGTGATAGAAAAAAACTGGTAGCATTTTTTAATTCAGCGCAGCGAACTACTTCAGAATCACAACTCAAAATAAAGAAATCGATTTTCATGCAGACCGGTGAATTAATTATTAATGAACAAACAAATATATAAACCTGAAAATATAAATACCTGGTAACACAGAAAATTGAATGAAACTTGTTTCATTCAATTTTCTGTGGCTGAAAATCTTGAGAAAGTTATTTTTTTTATCATAATGAAAACATTAATATTAATTTTAATTCTTATGCATTGCCTGCCATAATAGTAATATCACGAAATTTGAAAAATTATGTCATATATTCATAATTCTATGTTATCATATATTGATAGATTAATTAAATATCCGCATCCGCGGATATTGAAATTAAAGATTCGCATCCGCGGATGTTGAAAAAACTGATATCCGGTCCACCACTAAATTATATATATATATATATATATATATATATATATATTAGTGATGTAGCGGATGTCATTTTTTTCACATCCGCGGATGCGGATGCGGATGAGGATGTTTGATTTCAACATCCGCGGATGCGGATGCGGATGTCTACATTTTCGTTATTTTTTAGGATATATTCGAGATTTGTTGTGTTTAACGTATATAATAAGTTATTATATAGAGAGAGCTGTAGCTATAATGTAGTATAATTGATTAATTGTACAATAATTGCTGTACTTTTCTCTGAACATATAAAATAATATCAACCATCTAACTAATATAGAAATCAATTAGTGAATTCGTCTGCAAATAAATTCGTTATATTTTGTTGAGTTTCAGCCACAATTAGAAACCATAATTGTGTTACCAGGATGCGGGACGTGAACCCAACTCAAATGCACCCCACCGACCTCTTTCCCCAACCTCCACCCTTATAGAAAGAGATCTTTAATTAGCTTGATAACTATTTATATTAAGTTTAAAGTTTTATTAGGCATATTTATAAATGAGTAATTAAAATAAAGTAAACTAAGATGTTCATCGTTTAATGTTCAAACTTAATTATAGGAAGGTTATGCTTAAGGAACATTAATTTTTCTGCCTTTTCTGCTGCCAGTCTGTTTTCTTTTCATCATATATTAATCCAGCACTGCTAAATAATCTCTCGCTTGGTACGTTTGTTGGAGGACAGGCTAAATGTTTCCTTGCAAGTTTACTCAAGTATGGATAGATATTCTGCGTATTTTTCCACCAACTAATAGGATTATGCAGCCAGGCGTTTTTCTTGGTGATAGCTCTCGATCATTTTTACTACATCTTTTGACATCGCGTAGGTCTCGTCATTGCTGCTTGACTCAAGAAACTGAGAGACAGATTCTGTGATGGATTTGCTCGTTGAAGGTGTTGGTTCTGTCACTGAAACTTTTATTCTTTTGGTGGGTGGCGAAGCGACAGATTCAAGAGATTGAAGCTCTTCAACTGCTTCGCCAAGTGATGATTTAACTCGCTCTAATGTACTAGGTGAAAATAACTTAGCTTTGTAACGTGGATCTAAGTAGGTTGCAAGAGAGTAACTTCATACAAGAACAGCCTCTCGTCTTGTCGCTTGCATCACTTTTGCGCACAATGAACTAGTTCTATTAATATAGTAGAATTTGATAATTTCCGCTTATTAATGACGTTTTATCTCAACGGTCCACATCCGCACGACATCCGCAGTCCAAAGTGCGGATGCGGGTGCGGATGCGGATGCGAGAAAATGTGCGGATGTTCCGCGGATGCGGATGCGGATGTGACCTACATCACTAATATATATATATATATATATATATACACACACATTCAACTGCAAAGAACACGCAGTATAAATAACGTAAAGAACGACGCTTGTATAGGAGATATAAAATTTAGGGTGGTCCAAAAAAAAAAAACGAAAAATATATTTCTCATGATAATTGCCCATATTTCCCAACCAGTACCAATGTTGAAAATAAAAAACTGGATCGATTCGTGCATATGTAGAGGTGGCGCAACTCGAAGCCTTAGTATCATTATACAGTTTGGGGTGGCAAATTTCTTCAAACCTGCGCCACCCTTAATTAAATATTAATAGATCTAGCTCAAAATCCGCTCTGACATCTTTTCTTATAAAGAATGAGAAAATGCATCAGGAGCTCTTATTTATGCATTTAAGTTTTTACCATATAGTATGTGTGGCTCACCCTAATATATATATATATATATATATATATATATATATATATATATATATATATATATATATATTAGTGATGGATCGAGTGGTCGGTTTTTCACAACCGCGGTTGCGGTTGTCGAATTTTTTTCCAACCGCGGTTGCGGTTGCGGTTATCATATACTAGGAAAAATGCGTAATTATTAACTGGATTTAGCCACTATAGTGCGATTTAGCCACACTTGGTACATAATATATACTAAATAGTATTTATTTAGTAAATACCTTATGTTGAACACAAGTTTTGCAATACACCGCTACCGCTATTTGTGTGTTGCAAAACTTGTGTTCAACATAAGGTATTTACTAAATAAATACTATTTAAATGAAGTATATTCTAAACTTATATAGCTATTATGAAAGAATAGGTCAAATTAATTAAAACCATATTTTGCACTAAGTGTGTTACCAGGATGAGGGACGAGGACCCATCGCACTGTTCATCCCACCTACCACTTTCCCCAGCCTCCACCCATTTTCTTTTTAAAAAAAGAAATATTTCTAATTAACCTAAAATTAAAATTAACTAAGCTTTTACAACCGCAACCGCACTTATGGAACGGCGGTTGCGGTTACGGTTGCGGTTGTGAATTTTTGTGCGGTTGTAGTGCGGTTGCGGTTGCGGTTATTCGACCCATCACTATATATATATATATATATATATATATATATATATATATATATATATATACACAGGATACAACTCAGAATGGTTGGTCACCTGAGAAACTTTTATGTTACACAGACTGCGCATAGAACAAGGAACTTTCTGGGAAAATTAAATCATGACCAGTCATGACCCGTTGCTCACGTTGGGCTTCCATCACGAAAAAGAAAAACTTTAGTTTTTGTCATTTACCATTATTTATTCAGACTATAGTGGATTTAAGTTTCCCAGAAGAGTTCCTTGTTTCATGCATGGTCTGTATGTAACATTATATATACGAGTATTAGGGATGTACCGAATACTAAAACTCACCGAATACCAAATTCCGAATATTAGTTTTTTGGGGGTTATTTGGCGTCACTATAAACAACTGAAGCCTTTATCAGTTTGACAGTACATAGAATTAATAGTAAATGTGAGTAAAAGCAGCATGTTTTAGCCATCAAAAATCTGCCAGACTCCCATACTCATGAAAAATTTGCAACTGCATTGAATTCTATATTGCAAAAATGGTCAATAAAGGGCGATCGTGCGCATGCAGTTCTGCACGACAATGGCTGTAATATTACTAAAGCTGTTAGCGTTCTCAAAATTACTCCTGTTGCTCGTGCGAATCATACTTTAGTACTTGTAGTTGATGAAGCCCTTCTTAGCCAGAAGTCTGTTTCAGAGATATGTGCAATTGCGCGCCCAATCTGCTGCATTTTAATTATTCATCTCCAGCCTTTGACAGACTTAAGGAATTCCAGAAGCAACATAATTTCCCCGAAACCAAACTTATAAGAGACGCTATCACCCAATGGAACTCTACATTCTATATGCTACAACGACTTCTTCAACTAAAAACTGCGGTTGTTGCATACGCCTCAGACTATGACATACTGTGGCAACCTTCAGTAATCATTAGTGAACTCTAATTCGGTGCGTTGTAAAGCTTCTTAGTCGATGTGAAAAATTAACGAATGACTTTTCCTCTGATTCTTCTTGTCTTCACATGGTGTCTCCCGATGTAACAGGTCTCGTGGTATTTTTGTCTAACATAACTGATGATGCAGGTGTTCATACTATGAAAAACGATTTAATAGAAAATTTACAGAATCGTTTCAGGCAGTGAAAGGCAGACATAACTCGCATGATTTCTCACGTTTTAGATTCTCGCTTCAAATTTGCTTGCATAACAGTGCCTGAGTTTGTAAAAAAATAGATAATCATTATGTCTGCATCATCTAACGCTAGTCCTGCACGTAATATAACCTATGGCGATGAAGCAACTGATTTTGTTTCACGAGAAAATCAAGAACTTTTGAAAAAGAAGCCGAAGGTTAATTTATGGAGTTATTTCGATGAGGTTTTGCCTCCACCTATCAAAAATAGTCAGAAAAGTTTTCAAATAGAATTAGACATCTATTCAAAGGAGCCACGAGTCAGTCGCTACCCAGGGTGCCCATTTATCTACCAACCAATTTTTTTATTATGTAGAAGGATGAACAGCTCGGTTTTGCTGCGCGCCGCCTGACGTCACCGGGTCCCGAGCCCGAGGCCGATGTATTCGTAGTCAGCGATGCTAACCACTATACCACTGAGGCGCATATATACACGGCTTCCCAAAAAAATGTATACACACTTTAAATAATTATAAAGGCAGTGTTTATTAAAATACACTTCATTTTCAAAATGTAATAGAATCTACAGACATTATTTAACTGTTTTGTCAACGCCTGTTTTCAAACTGACGTCCGTTCTGGTCCAGGCACTGCTGATAACGCGAAGCAATGGAATCGCAAACATCACGAAACATTTCGTTTGGTATTTGTGTGCATTCTCGTTCAATGGCTGCTCTCAATTCAGCGACTGTTGCAGGTTTTATAGCGTAGACTTTGTCTTTTAAGTATCCCCATAAAAAAGTCTAGTGGTGTGAGGTCTGGTGAACGTGGAGGGTATTCTACGAAACCCTTCGTCCAATCCACATCCACATCGTGCCAAGTACCACTCGCAATACTCCACTCTTCGGTCCGGATCATCTTCATTAATAGCATGGACTAATCTTGGAATGTAACTTTTCCATTGACAGCGCTTCAAAATGCGTTGGACAGACGATTCTGAAATTCCTACCTCACGACTCGCTTGCCGCACAGATTTTCTTGGACTTTGGTGATACGTTTCCAGTACTTTCTTGCTTTGTGGGGCTTGTCGATGTCCGTGGTCTTCCGGAACGCTTCTTGTGGACATTCTGAACAGTTCCATCGGCTTCAAACTTATCTCTAATTCGAGTGATGGTAAGTCGCGTTGGTGGATCTGTTTGAAACTCCCTCCTAAACTGTCTTGCACTTCAACTGCGTTTTCACACTTCCAGTAGCATTTTAGAATGAATTTCCTTTGTTCAAAGCTTAGTCTGACTGCCATTATTAATTCTAATGGTTTAACTTGGAAAGAAAGAAACATCAATTGAGCTATCAGCTGTTAAAGTGTGTATACATTTTTTTGGGACGCCCTGTATATATTAGGGTCACACACATATATGATAAAAACTTAAAATTTACAAATAAGAGCTCCTGATGCATTTTCTCATTCCTTCCATGGAATGAAATCTCAGATCGGATTTTTAACTAAATCCATTAAGAGTAAAGGGTGGCGCAAGTTTGAAGATGATATTAAGGCGCCCTGCCTCTAAATATGCACCAATCCAGTTTTTTATTTCCAACATCGTTAGTGGTTGTGGAATATGGACAACCTTACCTTACCTTACAACCTTACAAAGGTTCCGCGCGATGATGTCTCATTTCGCGAAGGTCAAGCTTGTCGCCCTTCCTCTCGAGTTGGCCTGGTGAAGTAGTGAGTTGAATTCTTGCGCTCTCCACCTCACATAGCCAGGTACGCCCGGCTCATCGGGGATTGTTCTGAGCCAGGCGTCTAGTCTTCTTTTGAAGATTTCCACTGCAACTCCCTTCGTGTTTCTTAAGTCTTTGGGCAACTGATTAAACAGTTTTGGTCCTCTCACTACAAAACTATTTTCTTTCAGGGTTAAGGATGTTCCCTGTCTCGCCTTCAATTTGGGAATACGACACAGTCTACCGCTTCTACTTTCCACCGTTGTTTGGGGAGTTATGGGATTCAGAGTAAGATTAGGGACTAGTTTCTCCATTATTTTCCAAGTGCAAATAATGGTGTATCTCTCTCTTCTCCTTTCCAGTGAATATAGGTCTAGTTCTCGTAACCTTTCCTAGTAATTTAGTTCTTTGCACCCATTGATCTTGGCTGTGAAGCTTCTTTGGATCCCCTCCAGCTGTCTAATGTCTTCTTTTTTATATGGGGATGTTAGGACCGAGCAGTATTCCAATTTGGGTATTATTAGGGTTTTTAGCAGAGGAATCATTACATTCCTATCCCTTCGTTTAAAGGTTCTCAATATCTGACCCGTTATTCTCTTTGCTCTGTTTACTGCTACCTTATTTTGTGTTTCAAATTTCACATCATCTGTCATTACAACCCCAAAATCTTTTGCTCTGGAATTTCTCTGAATTTCCTGTCCATTTGGGGTATAATATTACATGGATTTTAGGTCTTCTTTTTTTCCGTACCGTAATAGCTGAAATTTCTCGGTGTTAAACTTCATATTGTTGGCTTCCGTCCACTTGTAGATTTTGTTTATGTCGGTTTGTAGAGATCCTATGTCTTCTGGGTTTCTTATTTTTCTACTGATCTTTGTGTCATCCGCAAAGGATGTTACTGTGCTGTCTCTGGTAACGTCCTCATCTATGTCAGTTAGCATGATTATGAAGAGTAGTGGAGCTAATACTGTTCCTTGTGGTACCGAGCTGAGGACCTCTGATTCTGATGAAGATACTCCTTGTACTGTAACGACTTGCCTCCGCTCACTAAGGAAATTATATATCCATTTCCCCAGGGCCGGATTTACTTGCTTGTGGGCCCTAGGCCAAACCTTATCAGTGCCCCCCCCCCCCCAAAAAAAAATATTATATACTGTATATATAAGTTATATATCGTAATATTGTAATGTAAAAAAAAAAAGAATTACAACATAATGTAACACATCAATAATTTTATTCAAATTAGTTTTATATCATTACAACTTATTCTTACACAAAGGAATAATGGAAAAAAATACAGTCAAATTGAAGCATAATAAATTTTGCAATAAGAATTACAACATAATGTAATACATTACACATTAATAATTTTTAATCAAATTAGTTCCATATCAAGTACATCAAAGTAAATCAAGTTCCATATCATGTACATCTTACACATAGGAATAATGGAAAAATACAATGAAACTGAAGCATAATAAATTTTGCAAGCACAACTATGTGAAGTTCAAAATGACTTTTTCCTGCTTTTTTCTATGGCAAATTTGTCAATGATACTGTTTGTGTCAAGGGATTGTAGGAGGTCCCCAGTGGGCCCCCAGTTACTGGTGGGACCTAAGCCAATGGCCTATGTTGCCTATTGGAAAATCCTGCCCTGCATTTCCCTACTTTTCCTATTATTCCCATATATTTCAGTTTATGTATTATGATTCCGTGGTCACACTTGTCGAACGCTTTAGCAAAGTCTGTGTATAGTACATCATAGTTTTCATTACTTTCAAGTGAATCAATAATGTTGTTGTAGTGTTCCATTAGTTGTGATAGGCATGATCTGCCTGACCGAAACCCGTGTTGGTTATCATTGAATTTTTTCCGAGTTTCCAAAAAGTCAGATTTTCTGTCTAACTATTCTTTCAAATATTTTAGTGAGATGAGATGTAAGCGATACTGGCCTATAGTTTTTGGCCTCGGACCGATCTCCTCCTTTATATAATGGGACTATGTTCGCGCTCTTCAGGATGCCCGATATTTCTCCCGTGTCTAATGATCGTCTCCATATCCAGTATAGGGGCTCAGCGATTGCATTCTTGCAGTTTTTGATCAGTGTGGCATTCCATTTATCCGGTCCTGCCGCTGAGTGTGTTTTTAGTTTCCCTATGGCTTGTGTAATATCACCCGTCGTAAAGTTGAAATCCGTTATACTTTCCCCTTGTGGTTCTTCAAAGAACGCGTTTCTATCACATATGAATTTGTCAGTTTTTGGGATACTGAAAGATGATTCATACTGAGCTTTTAATATTTCAGATACTTCTGTTAGATCATCAGATAAATCACTGTTCTCATTTTTTAAAGGTCCGATAGTCGCATGGTTTTTCGACTTTCTTTTTGCGAAATTATAGAAGTACTTTGAGTTAGCCTTTATCGCTTCTATAGCGTCATCTTCTTCTTTTTCTGTATGCTTCTCGATTAGTTCCTGTATGACGACATCGATACTTTGTAGTTTATCTTAATATTTTTCTGATGTTGTTATCTTTACAATTACTTAATTTTGCAGTCACTCTTTTTCTCTTTCGGAACAATGCCCTCTTTTGTCTTTCGAACCTGCTTCTCTTCCTCTTTGTTGTATCTTTGGGACATGTTTTTCCACAATTTCTAACGTCTTCTCCCCTAACGTCATCAGCATCTCTTCCGTTGTCTTGGTCTCGAAAATGGTTTTCCAATCTATTACTTCCATGCTGGATGTCACATCTTCCCAGTTTATAGCTTTGGAGTGAAAATTAATAATTTCGAATTTGCTTCTTTCTCTTGTGCATGTTCTTTCCTTTCCTGTTACCTTTATATTAGTTGTTATTTCAATGATGTTGTGGTCTGATATCATAGTTGGGGATATTTCTACATTATCAATTAGATTGCTGTTGTTTGTGAATACCAAATCTAGGCAGTTGTTTTTTCTTGTGTTTTCTGTTATTTCTTGCGTTAACATAAATTCATCAGCTAAAGCTCGTAGCATTTTTACCTGCTCCTGGTCTTCTCGTGTGCCCCCCTTGTCCTGGTGTATACATATATTTTTTCCTATCCTTTTATATTTCATGAATGGGAAATTAAAATCACCACAGAGAAAAATATTTGGGGTTGGAGAGTGTAGATCTTTTACTAAGTTTCTTATCTCTGTAATGGAATCTGAAAATTTTGAGGTTGGCGTGTTTGGGGGTCTGTACATTACAATTAGTACCGTATTTAATTTTTTAATTTTTGCTGCTACACATTCTACGTAGTTGTTTGAGGTACTTATAGCCATTTCTGCTATGTGCCTTTCGCGTGTGTAAATAGCACATCCTCCTTTACGTCTCACTGTTCTGTCGGCTCGGAGGATGTTATAGTTGTCAATTTGTATTTCTTTTTTGTCAATACAGGACTCACAATTTTCACAGTTCGCCTGGCAGTCCTTTAGATGAGTTTCCGTGAGGCATGCAAATCTGCTCCGGCTTTTTGCATGAGTCCTTTCAGGTATACAACTTTGTTCGTGGAATGGTTTGATTTAAGGCCCTGTATGTTGGCTAGGATTATTTTTATTTTTTCTCTTTCTTTTTCGCATACAGGTGGGTCCGATTTGTTTTCCAATGAGGGTGCCGGTTTCGTTGCCTTGTGGTCCTCCGAAAATTTACCTCTTTTATCTTGTCGGTACTGTTGTCCCGATAACGCATGAAGTGCCTTTGTTCGTACCTTCTGTCCGGCTCTCGGATTTCTATGACAAGTGTCATGAAAATATATTTTTAATTTTCGTTTTTTTTGGACCACCCTAATATATATAGGCTATACTTAATGATATGTAATTAATATTATAAATTAAACTAATAAATTACCGTTAATCCTGATTAACTCGGAGTTAATATGATCCATGGATATGGCTAAAGAAATTTTTCTGTTTTATTTGATTCTTTTGAGGTTGTATTATATTAGATGTTTAATTAAATCGTATTTCAATATAATTTTAGTGGTACTGATAATTAATCTATATTAAACATTAATAAAAAAAATTATTTTAATATTCAACATACGGGGTCATTCAAAAACCACGTGGTCCTTTTCCGGGTGGTTTTCAAACCCGTCCCCCCGCCCTCGTGGTCATTTGTGGCCAATGACTTAACCCCCCCCCCCCCCTCCAAAACCACGTGGTCTTCTGATGTCACCCCACCCCTTCTTAATCTTACGTAAATTAAAATGCAAATTAAAATAAAGCAAATTTAAAATAATCAAATTAAAAGTATGGCGAATGTCATAAACGTTAAAGATTCGAATCTTCTAGAATTTTCGGAAATAAAGGTACAGCGAATTTGTGTTCTGTCATAGGGTTGCCAAGTCAACAGATCTTGAATAAAGGACACTTGCACGCTACCGTATATTCCATTGCTTATCATGATAAAAATTTACTTGTGCAATATTTTTTACAATTTCTTTATTATATTCATAGATAAAATATGTCTAGAAAGTCGTACACTCGTAAAATCACACTCCTGTATTGAAATGAAACATTTTTAAATTTCTTTATTATATTTTGTGAATTAAAGACAGGAAAATATTTACAAATCATTATAATGAATGAAGCCTTTATTTATTTATAAAATTCTACTTATCTTGACTTCGACCAGCCTTCAGTAAAGCTGCATCAATGTATAAGGTTATTAGAAAAAAAATTAGACACGAACAAGCCTTAACTTTCAATAGCGCGACACGTAAAATAATGTTTTCTAACTTTCTAAGACAGGGAAACCTAGTATATAATTAAGTATTCTTACCTAAGTATTCATCTGAAGATATTCTTCAACTCATAAAAAATAGAATCACGTCAAAAACTCATGAAGCCGGTTTAATATGGCAATTTGGCAAAGCACAAAAATATATTAACGGGCGATGCCTTCCTCGCTCCTCTCCAGCAAGGATGACATGGCAACGGGCAATGGGGGCAGATTGCCAACTCTGATTTACTAGAAATCACATCTGAATGTTGAATCTCACTTCTCCCTATTACACGAATTATTAAGTTTGAAAACATCTCCGTCTCAAATTTTTAGTGATGAATAAAATTTTTGAGAGTCAATTACTGAATTAAAGGACATATGGCGTCCTTTCCGAGTTTATCAAAGGACAAGGACACATGAGCTGAAATAAAGAACTGTCCTTTGAAATAAAGGACACTTGGCAACCCTATGTGTTCATGAAGATTCGAATCTTCTGCAATTTTCTGGATATATATACAGGGCGTCCCAAAAAATGTATACACACTTTAAATAATTATAAAGGCAGTGTTTATTAAAATACATTTCATTTTCAAAATGTAATAGAATCTACAGACATTATTTAATTGTTTTGTCAACGCCTGTTTTCAAACTGACGTCCGTTCTGGTCCAGGCACTGCTGATAACGCGAAGCAATGGAATCGCAAACATCACGAAACATTTCGTTTGGTATTTGTGTGCATTCTCGTTCAATGGCTGCTCTCAATTCAGCGACTGTTGCAGGTTTTATAGCGTAGACTTTGTCTTTTAAGTATCCCCATAAAAAGTCTAGTGGTGTGAGGTCTGGTGAACGCGGAGGGTATTCTACGAAACCCCTTCGTCCAATCCACATCCACATCGTGCCAAGTACCACTCGCAATACTCCACTCTTCGGTCCGGATCATCTTCATTAATAGCATTGACTAATCTTGGAATGTAACTTTTCCATTGACAGCGCTTCAAAATGCGTTGGACAGACGATTCTGAAATTCCTACATCACGACTCGCTTGCCGCACAGATTTTCTTGGACTTTGGTGATACGTTTCCAGTACTCTTTCTTGCTTTGTGGGGCTTGTCGATGTCCGTGGTCTTCCGGAACGCTTCTTGTGGACATTCTGAACAGTTCCATCGGCTTCAAACTTATCTCTAATTCGAGTGATGGTAAGTCGCGTTGGTGGATCTGTTTGAAACTCCCTCCTAAACTGTCTTTGCACTTCAACTGCGTTTTCACACTTCCAGTAGCATTTTAGAATGAATTTCCTTTGTTCAAAGCTTAGTCTGACTGCCTTTATTAATTCTAATGGGTTTAACTTGGAAAGAAAGAAACATCAATTGAGCTATCAGCTGTTAAAGTGTGTATACATTTTTTTTGGGACGCCCTGTATATATATATAATATATATTATATATATATATATAATATATATATAGGGATGAATTTCACAATTAACACGTGAAATGAATGAATGCTGCAAATCCACAAGGAAAAAGAAAACGATTCCAAGGCCTTTCGTGTATTCAGAGCTACACCTCGTCATTCCCTGACGAGGTGTAGCTCTGAATACACGAAAGACCTTGGAATCGTTTTCCTTTTCCTTGTGGTTTTGCAGCATATATATATATATATATAAATATGATATGATAAAAATATTATAAACAAGATATTTTAATGCTTAGTATTGGCCACGTGGTTAAACGTCAAGCCCCCCCCCCTCCCCATGTGGTCCTTGGTGGTCAAATAATGAACCCCTCCCCCCTTTAAGGACCACGTGGTTTTTTAATGGCCCCATATGCTTAATATGATCCTAAATATGAGAAAAGAAGATGTTTGTATTGTTTTAGGAATTTTAGCTTTATATTTTATGTATTTAAATATAATTATTTTCCGAAACATTTACACACACACACACACACACACAAACACACACACACACACACACACATTAAAAACAGGTTTTTAAGAGGTTGATGCTTTTTGTATAAAAAGCAAACCTTCGGAAAGTATATATATATATATGGAATATCATGCATAAACACGCACGCCGTTGCATAGTGCAAAACTTACCCCTACCAAGACGCGAACTCACCACCTCTTGAAGAGAAAGTGAGAGCGCACAGCCGCTACACTATGACGAATGTATCCCATCGCTTTACATGAACAAAATTGAATTTCATAACGTCGACGTATATGGATTGCAGATTTCAAATATACATTTTAGATTTTCATTGAAAATGACTAACCTAACCTAACCAGACCTAACCTAACCAATCGTAACCTAACCAGGTAGAATGTAACCTAACCTAACCAATCGTAACCTAACCAGGCAGAATGTAACCTAACCTAACCCAAGTGAACCTACCCTGGCCTAATTTAAACTAACTTTTTAGTATCGACATTATGCATGTTGATATTTTACAGATCGAATTTGCTCCACCATCCATCTCCGTCGTGGTGTAGTGTTTATCGCCCTCACCTTCTGTTCGAGAAGTTGTTGGTTCGAATCCTGGTGTAGAGAAGTTTATATATATATATATATATATATGGGATGAATTTCACAATTAAGCAAATCCACAAGGAAAAAGAAAAAACTATTCCAGGTCGTTTTGTGTCTTCGGCAGTAGACCTCGTCAGAGAAGGAAGGGAGAAGGCGAGATGACGAAAATACTGTATATATCATACATATGCAGAATGGAGCATCTCGCCGAATAAAGAATAGTCCAGATAATGCGGTTGGCTGTGTGTATTCGATCGGATGTACACAATGTCACTTAATACTGTACATATAGAGCATACGGGAAAAACCATAGATATCAGGGTAAAACAGCATAAATATGCCTAGAACAGCAAATAATTCTAATGCATTGTTGAACCATATGTACATTGTACAGGTGTAATCATAGTATCAAATGGGATAGTTCTAAAGCGCTCGTTAAAAACACATATAATTGAAAGGAATATTCTAGAATGTGCATTTATCCATTTTAAAAATAATTTCAATAACAGTGCGGGAATGTATAAAATTGACAATATCCTGTTAAAATGTCTTTTGCCTTCAACCAACGCTTGTTGTTGTTAATCATGTGCTAATCTCTTTTTATTTCTCTGTTCCGTTCAGAAAATAAGTTTACACGGCGTGTAATTTCGTAACTAAAGGACCTACATTGATTATGTTTGTATCAGGTGAATTCGTTAATCATTGTTGGCAACACTGCACGTCGATTCGGCTGCCATCTACCGTACATTGGTTATATGAGTCAATTCAACATGATGGCTCGATTGGAACAGTGCCCTTTCATTTCTGCAACGATATTCCGAGTCTGTCAGTGGTCAAGAATTTCTCGAGCGCATTGTCACAGGAGACGAGACATGGATCATCACCGTACTCCGGAAACAAACGTGCCAGCATGGAATGGAAACACCCTGGGTCCCCGAGACCAAAGAAGTTCAAGATTATAAGGTCCGCTGGCAAAGTGATGGTTACCGTGTTTTGGGACCACAAAGGCGTTTTGCTCGCGGACTTCATGCAAAAAGGCACAACAATCAATGCAGCTGCATATTGTTCAACACTGGAACGTTTACGAGCGGCCATTAAAGGTAAACGTCCTGGACTGCTCCGTAGGGCAGGGCACTGTTCCAGTCGAGCCGCCATGTTCAACTGACTCGTATAACCAATGTACGGTAGATGGCAGCCGAATCGATGTGCAGTGTTGCCAACAACGATCACCCAATTCGCCTGATACAAACATAACACTGGGGAACAAATTTCAAATTTTTGTCTATTGAATTAGATTTGACAGTTAGTTCTAGGTAATTTGGGTGCGCTGAGCACGAATTTTTACTCGGTTTTGCTCTATCAGGTCCTGATTTTGCTCAACACCCCTCCTCTTTCGTCGTATTCATAAAAAGGTTTTTTTCTCAATACTCGCTGTCTTTTTGCAGTTACACATTATGCAACTAGGTTTTTATCTATGTATTTGTACCTATTGTTATGGTATTGTTGTATTATGTATATTTTTATATGTAACACCCTAAAAATATTTTTAATTTTGTCATTTTTAACCCATTTTAATATTAGTAAATTAAGCTAAAAATATCATAGAATTCTAAAATTTTCTCGAGCGTTCCTGTTCTCTGTAGAGTATTCTAGAGGGACAACTAAAATATATAAAAGCGACTCGTTTCCAGAGTTAATCAGTCAATTCAATCAGTCAGTCAGTTGAGTTAGTTAATTAAGTTTGGGCATTAACATAATTTTGAATTGGCATATGATTTAGTGAGTAATTTTGTCATCGTGATTTAATATAGTTGATTTAATTAGACGTAATTATATTGTACCTACTCATCCGTGTTTCTAGTTTAATTTCATAGATTGTAAGTACCTATTTCATAATAAGTACCTATTTAAACTAATTTTTGTGTTTATACTTCAGATTTTCTTAAATTTATATGAATTAAGGGCTTTAAATACCTTTACAAATTGGCAGAACAATCAAGCAATATGTCATCAAGCACTAGAAAGTTCAAATGCAAAAACAACTCTGATTCCTTCTGTTATATATGTGGAAATTTTACACTTCCACATCAACGAGCAAATATAACTGACTTCGTAAAAAGAGCTTACTTTGCTTATTTTGGCATAAAACTGGGGGACCAAGATAAATCGTGGGCTCCACATAAAGCCTGCACTATATGCATTGAAAGACTGCGACATTGGACGAAGGGTTCGGATTCAAAAATACCTTTTGGAGTTCCGATGGTAAGTTTATGATTTCATAAAACTACGTAATTTAATCACTAGTATACTGTAACTTATCTAAATGTAATTGTAACTTAGTACATAAACAAAAATTTACAGAAAATGTTTATAAGAATCTCAAATATTGCATAAGGTTGAAACACATAGAAATGTTAAATGTTTGGGTGATAACTTTTGATAAAATTCATAAAACGAGTCTCTCGTCGCTTTTGTTAACGCTTTACATTTTTTTTCCATATCAGGTGTGGCGAGAGCCTACTAACCACGAGACCGATTGCTACCTTTGCTTTGTCAAGACTTCAGACTTCACTAAGAAAAATAAACATTGTATCGAGTACCCAAATTTCGACACCGCGATACGACCTGTGCTACATTCAAATGAGATCCCCATTCCAAAATTTAAGGGTCTGCCAACTCAAGAATTAGTTGAAGATGTTCCTGAAAATTTGTTATGCACTTTGAGGAGTCAGACACCGATTTTGACCCCAGCGTATTTGAAAGTCAAAACGATCCGCAAAAGTTTAACCAGGCCGAGTTGAATGATCTTGTAAGGGATCTAAATTTGCCAAAAAGGCTGCGGAAATTTTAGCTTCAAGACTTAAAGAGAAAAACTTGCTTACTTCAAACACATACATTTCATTTTACAGAAAAAAGAGAAGAAGAACTTGTTAAATATTTTAGAACAGAGGATAGTTTAGTATATTGCTGCGACATAGTTGGTTTGTTAAAGAAGATGGGGGTTGAGTCTTACGATGCAAATGATTGGCGCTTGTTTTTAGACAGTTCGAAAAGAAGTCTTAAGTGTGTGTTGTTGCATAATGGCAATCTATACGGCTCGATACCGATTGGGCACTCAACAAAATTAAAAGAAAAGTATGAACATATAGAAAAGGTTTTAAATCTTATCAAATATAGGGAGCACGAGTGGATCATATGTGTTGACTTAAAAATGGTTAATTTTCTGCTAGGACAACAAGGAGGGTATACTAAATATCCCTGCTTCCTTTGCTTATGGGACAGCAGAGCCAAGGAAGAACATTATTTCAAACAAATCTGGCCAGCACGAACATCACTTACTGTCGGAGAAAAAAACGTAATTAATCCACCTTTAGTGAGCAGAGATAAAATCATATTTCCTCCTCTGCATATAAAACTAGGCCTCATTAAACAATATGTAAAGCTTTAGATACGAACGGCGAGTGTTTCAAATACATAACTTCAAAATTTCCAAGTTTAAGTTATGAAAAAATCAAGGCGGGAATTTTCGACGGTCCACAAATAAGAACAATGATTAAAGACAGCAATTTTCCTAATGTCATGAATGAACGCGAAAAAATGGCTGGTTCTCATTCGTGGACTTGATAGAAAACTTTTTAGGCAATTATAGGGCAGATAACTACGAAGAAATCGTAAAAAAACTTTTAAGGGACTACAAAGAGTTAGGTTGCAATATGAGCATAAAAATGCATTTTTTGAATAGCCATCTTGACCAATTTCCAAGTAATTTAGGTGATGTAAGTGACGAACAAGGGGAGAGATTCCACCAAGATATCAAAATTATGGAGGAACGGTACCAAGGCCGCTGGGATTCCCACATGATGGCTGATTACTGCTGGTGCTTGAAAAGAGACCTGCCATCAACAAGCAAATACGCTAGAAAGTCTTACAAAAGAAAATTTTGCCACAGTGAAAGCTTCATATCTGTTTGTTTTTTATTTTAAGTCATTTCTATCGTTATAATGTAATTTTACTGTAGTTTGAACTGCTTGTATTCATGAAACTTGAAAAAAAAATTTAACACATGACTTAATTTTTTAGTCCTAATTTGAAAAATCTGGAAAATGGCACATAGGCTGTCGACAAGAATCAGGACCTGATAGAGCCAAACCGAGTTGAAATTCGTATTCAGCGCACCCAAATTACCTAGAATCAAGTGTCAGATATCATTCAATAAAATACGTGTTGCCCAGTGAATCAATGTCTGTCCTTTAGGTACGAAATTATACGCCGTGTAAACTTATTTTCTGACCTCTCGTATACATATATTTTCGTCATCTCGCCTTCTCCCTTCATTCCCTGACGAGGTCTATTGCTGAATACACGAAAGACCTTGGAATAATTTTTTTCTTTTTCCTTGTATATATATATATATATATATATATATATATATATATATATATATATATATATATAGGATAAAAAGGATAATCAACGCCCACGTCAACATTATGAAGATTTAATATCAGACGTTTCGGAAGTTAATCCCCCATCATCAGTGATATGTTTAATTTGCACGCAGAACTCTAGTCATTTAACTTCAGCTTTTGTCTATATATATATATATATATATATAATAACGGATTCCATAATTCTCCAGTTTGTTTCTGATTCTCTACAATTACACACCACACACACACACACACACACACACACACACACACACATATATATATATATATATATATATATATATATATATATATATATATATATATATAGCTGAAGAAGATCAAAGTGTTGGCCCAAAGCTGGTGCACCTTAAATAAACTAAATCCATTTTATTGTGTCTTTCATCCCCGTATAGAGTGAATCGTCAAATCACGCGAGAGATTTAAACAAAACAAACCAGTCGATTATATAAACAAAACAGTCGATTATGGTTAAGATTAAAAACAAGCAATATTAACAGACACGACATCATATACGGGGCTCCAATAAACTTTAGCCCCCCGCCTATGGCCTAAACCATTAGAGGTACAGTAAAACTAAACTACCTTACAAAAGAGAATTTAATCCTGCATTTAATGAGAAACAATTAAACTTGGTGTTCCCGCCATTGGGTTCCAATACAGCCTGAATTCGCTTTGGGTAGCTTGCCAAAAGTGACGTGAATAGATCTTGATCGTTACGCAAATTTGCTAAAACAGTTTCAATGTGTTGCTTCATTGTATCCTTCGAAAATCGATTTGCTGCAGGTTCTTGAAACGAAGACATTCAACCTTGTCCTTTATAACTGATTCAATGTGTTCACAGACGTTCAGGTCAGGAGAATTTCCTGGCCATTCTTCATTTCCAAAGAAATCGAACTCATGGTTCCGCAACAACTGTTGAGTGGCTAATGCCTTAAAGCAGGGGGCCTTATCGTGCGGAAGTGTGACCTGATCGACATCCATAACATTGTTTGGGTTTCTTAGAAAAGGAATGACATGCTATGATAGAATAATATCACGAAAATACTGTCCATCCCAACTCTGACCATTTGGCTCAGCACCCACATGAGCTTCTTTGCAGTGAACAAAACAAACACACCAACACAGTCTGGGCTTTTTAATAATTCGCGATAATGTTCATTGTCATCGATTTCATCTGGTGTTGTGGCCCACACTCGATCATTTTGGTAGTTAGGCCGACGTGTTACGTAAACAAAAAATTCATCGGAGACACTAAATGTATGAAATCATCCACATCCCAATCTTCAAGATAATGGGCAAACCACATTCTGTCATCGATGTTAAGTTGTTTTCTTGGCTTTGGAAGTTCATGCCAAGGCTTTAAACCTTGCCTATGACGGTACAGTCGAATGATCTCACCACTAACGATCTTTCCTCTCGACACTTCGATCTCTCTAGAAAGTTTAGCACAGCTGTTTTTCCGCTTACGCGTACCGCTTTCAATGATGTCATTTGTTTCCTGAGAGAGTGGCAAATTTGGGCGCCCAGATTTGGTTGTATCCATTTCACATTCATCCAAAGTTTTATTCCAATTTCTTTTGACGAAGTCCTCACTTCTTCGCAACTTTTTGGCAACCCATGAACGTGTTATAAAGGTGGCTCCAGCATCACGAGCTTCCCGAAATGTTATTGCTCGTATGCGATCTATCACACGTTGCCTCTCCGAATCACCAATTAATTGAGAAGCCATTATATTATCACTTTATCAGCTATAGTAATTTTAATATCTACAATAAATAAAGAATTTTATATATTTTTATAATCACTAAAAACTATTTCGATATAAGTAAACATGTAAGCTGCAAATGGGGGGGGAGGCTAAGGTTTTTTGAAACCCCTTATGTCAGATAACATAATATAAATAATCGAGCGGCAACATCCTTCACAACAACGAATTTGGATTTTTGCTTTGAAATTGTCACGTGATAAAACAAATTCTTCTTGATGCAACAAATTGGTCTTTGACATGGAAATGTAAACTTAAAGATTTGTAAAATGATTTGTTTTTCAGTGTCCCAACTAAACATTTTAGTCAGTTCCAAGGACGAACTTCTAACTGGTTTTATGTATTATGTGTGTGAATCTTGAGTGAAGTCTGACTTTGTCTTAAATGAGGTTTCGGAAGATGAGGCGAGGGTAGGGTTAAAGTTGAATGATATAATGGGTTCAAAGGCTGCATTACGAAAATTATTTCTATTGAACGATGCAACTGTCTTTGAAATCCTTTTGTCGAATAAAATGCACTCAGGATTGGTTACCTTCGGTTTGCTTCCACCCGAATTGTTCATTCTGACGAAGGTCAAGTTCGTTGCTCCACCTTAGACCTACAGTTTAACGTGGAATTCGAACCACGACCCACCACGGGCACTCAGAAATTACAACGTCCTCGCCCGGACTCGATCTCACGACCTCCCGATCAACAACAACCCAGCGTTTTAATCACTAGGCTATCCAGGGTACCCATTTATTTACCAACCAATTTTATTATGTGGACGGATGAACAACTGGGTGAGCGGGGAACCGAACCCGGGCCGGTAGATTCGTAGTCAGCGATGCTAACCACTACACTACCTAGGCGGATATTTTCAATGAAATAGCTGATTTTTATGTTCTCCACTGTACTTGTTTCAAAATGTTTAAAACATATTGTGTGCCCACTATTAACGAATTCGTGTTAATTTAAAAGAACATAGTTATATACTCTCATCCGCATGTACAATGATATCATCACTTTATGATGGTTTTCGAACATCGGTTCAGGATCGACCTGCGGCCAAGGATTTCATTACACCCCTTTGAACTTTCCCATCACTCCCTGGATTCTACTCAATCTCTACGTGGCTTTTACAGATGTCTGTCTGATAAAACACCAACAGTTGACTGGAGTGAGGCACTACCAGTAATGGGGCTGCTATGTGATCAGGACAGAATAAAGAATTTGAACACAGAATGGAATATCATACGACGAATGAGTGAAGATTTTACTTCAACTTTTTTTATCATCACTAGTGGTTCAACCCGCTCTTTGTGTTATGTTTCCTGGAATAAAAGAAGAAGGAATTCATCTCTCATTGCTCCCAGTCACAAAATCTACAGTGAGCGTTCTTTTTATTCGTGAATAGAATTTTGTGTTCTGAAAGAAGTCGCCTTCTGCCTGATTATGTGAATGAACTAATGAGCATATCAGTTGAAGAACTGGAAGTACCGGACACACGGAAGCCACCAAAGATGAACGCACTGCATTTAAGAAGTTCATTGACAGATTGGTGCAAAGTTACAAGAAGCCAAGAAGAATGTAGTTGCAGTACTTCATAGAAGACTTGAGTAGCCAACTTTAATTTGTAATGATTTTAAAACATAAGTTAAATCTGATAAAATGGTTGTGAAACATTTTTCAATTTTACTATGGTGCCATACACCCCACCTTTGCCCTCACTGTCTCACCCCCCACACCTGAAGATTTGAACACCCCCTCTAATTTCAATTCCTGGGGAAAACACTACCTGCTGCCGACCCCTCTGCAGCATCCCTTCTCATTTGCGGGATTTAGTGGAGGAGAAAGTTGGTTTCCGCTCTCCTCCTGCCCTCGTATTCAGCTACGTATGGTTGGTCAGGGACTTTGCACAAGAACCTGTCCAGTTGGTTCTTGAAATTATTCAGGTTGGCGTGGTGGAGGTTCCTCACTTCTTTCGGCAGCACGTTAAAGAGTTTTGGGCCCTGTATTCTGTGGGTATTTTCCATATTCAGAGTCCTACAATTTATTTTTGAGTCTGTTGAAAATTGATGCCAGCTTGTGACATGCCAGCGTGTGATATGCCAGAGTAAAATTTATATTATTAAAAAAAAAAATTAAACTAACACTTTTTTACTTGCATGTCTGTAGTTTGCATGGTACGACAGTGTTTCTTTGAATTAAGACTGTGTTTGCATGATTTGTAAGCGTACTTATTTTACTTCTTTTCATCTTTCACCCCTTTCCTATTCTCTTCGACTATTTTTCCGACTTGTCGGAAGTGGCCGGCGGATGATGATGGTGAGTCGTTCTCTCTCTTTTTCTGAATGAATGTTAACCCACGAATGATAGGTTTTGCTACTTACTTAACCCCTTACTCTCTTCTTTTAACTCCCTATTCTCTTCTTTTAACCCCTATTCTCTTCTTTCTCTCGGGCTAACCTTAGAGTGGATCTTAGGGTCTGTTAGTCTTAGCTTCTGTAGATCTGTAGATCTCCAAATCAATATGGCTTCCGTAATAATAAAACAACGGAAATGGCTATTTTAAATCTTATGGAAAATGCAAATATAGCTAAAGAGAACAAACAAATAATGATATCAATATTTATGGATTTGAGTAAGGCGTTTGATGTAATAGATCATAATATTCTACTTAATAAATTATATTGTTACGGCTTTAGAGGAGCAATCAGTGATTGGTTTAAAAGTTATTTGACCAATAGATATCATTTTGTATCAGTAAATAAGGTTTGTTCAACTAAAGGGCTTGTCGAACATGGTGTGCCACAAGGCTCAGTTCTGGGTCCAGCTAAGAATATATTTAATTCAGAATTCATCAGTGTAATGAAATGGTTGACCATCAATAAACTCTTCCTAAATACCAAGAAAACAAATTTCGTGATTTTTACTAATAAAATATATATCTTGATGAACTTAATGTTAATGAAATCGCTATAAAGGAGTGTACTATAACAAAATTTCTTGGTGTAATGCTAGATAAGAATTTGCAATTGAGTGCTCATGTAAATTATATCGCGAAAAAGATTTCAAGGAGCGTTGCTATAGTGTTTAAACTTAGAAATGTACTCCCTAAACAGGTTTTATTGACTCTTTCTCATACTCTTGTTCTTCCTCCACTAACAACACATTACACGGTATCTTTGTCATCCAAAAAATGGGCAATAAGGTTATTATCTGGTACTCATTTCCTTGATCACTCTAGTGTATTATTTAAAGCGTTAAAACTACTAGAGCTCAATGATGTAATCAAACTTTCACATTTTATTTTTATTTACAAGTGTAAGAACAAAATCATTAACTTACAATGGGTAAATAGATATTTTGTAACTCATCAAGAAATCCACTCATATCAGACCAGAAATAGATCAAAGCATGTTATACCTCAATTTAGATTGTCTTCATCTCAAAAACTATCCATTTACATTGGATTGAAACTGTGGAATGATTTAAATGCTGATATAAAAAGTATTGTGAATGTAAATTCGTTTAAAACCAAGTTGAAATCCCAATTAATAATGGCATACTAATAAAAATCTAGGATTAATGTAGCTGATTATTATTGTTTATTCATTTCTCGTGTGTAATCTAGTATTAAAGACACATTTCTTGTGATTGTTCAGTTCTTATCTTGTATAATATTGTATAATAATGATTTCTTTGTACGGTATTGGTATAATACCTTCAGTAATGACGTTGCATTAGTTATATCGATAATGATAAATTAAAATTAATACATACTTTAACTATTAATAATACTTATTTACTTATTTATTTATTTATCATTAATTAATAATAACTATCTATTTATTTTTAATAAGAACCCAGTAAAGCCTAAAGCTTAAGTGCCAAATTAAATAAAAATAAATAGTCCAGCTTCACAATTATTTGTTATTGTAAACTGTAAAAACCAATGTATTTATTTTATTATTAATAAAGGTTATTCAATTCAATTCAATTCAATCTTCGTTTTCGCGGCCCCCCTTCTCCCCCGCAGCTGGGACAGTACAGAATCTACCTCTTCTTTCATTCCAGTGTGTTTCTATTTCATTTCTAAAGTTTGGGACACACCCCTCGACTATTTTCCTTATGTATATATTATTGTGTATCGCTCGTGTCTTCTAGTGAGTTTCGGGTTGTAGTCGAGACCAGTATCCTTCATCTTTCGTTTCCTCTATCTTAGACGTGAAAAGTCCTTAGTATGATTTCTATGTTCGCAACTTCTTTTCTGATGGGCTTATGAGTACTGAGAGTATATATATATATATATATATATATTATATATATATATATAACTTGATTGAAGGGTTTGTTTTGGGGGAACCGCAATTTAGTAAGGAATAAGAGGAAGAGAAAATATAAGGTCGTAACATATTCTGCTCGATTTTTTAGTTCATTCAGAACAAAAATTAAATGACTTATAATGACAAATTAATCATCAATATAACTCCCTTCTTTTTCTATAACCTCCCACCTGTAGAAAAAATTTTTATGCCACGTTCGAAGAAATCCCTTGGTTTCGAGTTAAAAAAGCGATCACTTCGTTTTCGATAGCTTCCCTGGATGCAACTTTTGTCCATCTAGGTGGTGTTGCAGACTTCTGAATAAATGGTAGTCTGAAGGTGCGATGTCCGGAGAATAAGGTGGATGAGGCATTTTTTCCCAGCCAAATGCTCCAATTGGGCAGTGGTGATTCGAGCAGTGTGAGGGCGCGCGTTATCCTGGTGGAAGAGAACACCTCTGCGATTAATTAATGCGGGACGTTTTTCTGTAATGCCATCTTCAATCGTTGGAGTTGTTCGCAGTAGACTTCACTGTGATTGTTTTGGTTATCTGGCAAAAGCTCAAAATGAATAATTCCTTGCATATCCCACCAAACGCATAGCAAAATTTTCTTGGATGGGGTCCATTCCTTGGCTGAGGTTCAGCTTTGTTTCACGGCTAAGCCACTGATGTCGACGCTTAATATTGTTATAGAGGACCCATTTTTCATCCCCAGTTACGATCCGATTCAAAAACGGTTCCTGCAGTTGCCGAGAATGCAATGATGTGTAAATATCGATTCGATGTTGAAGATTAGCTTGTGACAAATCATGCGGAACCCATTTTCCTACCTTCACTACTTTTCCTAACAGCTTCAAATGACGATGAATGGTCATATGGCTAACGCCGAGTTGCAGGCCAAGTTCTCTTACAGTTACCGTTGGGTTTTCCTCCACTGTTGCTTTCAGCAACTCTTCATCTAACTCATTTGGTTCGTTGATAACACCGGTCTGCATGAAAATCGATTTCTTTATTTTGAGTTGTGATTCTGAAGCAGTTCGCTGCGCTGAATTAAAAAATGCTACCAGTTATTTTCTATCACCCACAGTTTTAAAGTTATTAGCAAAACAATTTTGGGGCGTTTTGTAATTTTTTACCTTTTTTTATCTATAATTAATTTCGTTTTTTCATATTTTTCAGATAGATAATTCTAACATTACGTCTTTAAAATTTTAATAATGGCTTCTAGAGGATGTACCCATAGTCCAGACATATTTTGTTATATTTGTGGTCGGTATGTTGTTGTAAAACAAAGGACAAATGTAACGACCTTCATTAGAGAGCTTATCATGCTTATTTTGGAATTAAATTAGGAGATCAAGACAAAAGTTGGCTCCACACAAGGTTTGTCTTACGTGTGTTGCGGCACTAAGGAATTGGAGCAAAGGTAAAAAGAAAAGTTTGCCATTTGGGATCCCTATGGTATGGCGCGAGCCTACAAACCATACCGACGACTGCTACTTCTGTTCTTGCAATGTTAAAGGTTATAATGCAAAGAATAAAGAGAGCCTTCAATACCAAGTCTTCCATCTGCAATAAGGCCGGTACCCCATGGTCCAGAAGTTCCTATTCCCCGCCCACCCGAGAGTCTGGATCAATACAATTCAGATTCTGATTCAGCTCCAAATCCAGACAATGATGATGTTTATGAACAGCCAACAGCTGACCGAGATCCTCCTAAACTGCTGGTGTCTGCAACGAGATCAGCCTAACGCACAGCATAAGAAAACATCAAAGAGCACCGGTTTAGTCGTCATTAGTCAGATCTACCTTCGTAGTCTTAAGTCTTTGGAATAAGTCCTGAAATGTTTGCAAGTAAAGAAGGTAAATATATTTTGTTTCTTTCAGTTATTTTTTTATTCTTTCATAAACAAGCAATATGCTTGTCCAAGAGCTAGGAGCTATTTAATTCTGCTTTAATTAGGTTTTACTCTATCACCTAAAGATTTCGTGCTACAAGGAGTGTGGTAATACCTCATCTGTCCCCAAATGTTAACCACCCATTGATGGGAGGGGAGAGAGTATTTTGCTGGAACGGGACTGTTGTTATATATATTTACCCTACATTATTATGTAAGCGTTACTGTAGTCTATAACAACAAAATTTATGGTTTAGCATGTGCAATCCAATGTTGGTCTCGATAAGATGGTTCACATTGGGATAAATGGGGATTTATGACACACCCTGTAGTAAGAAAACCATACGTGATAGGGAAAAACTAACTATATTTTTGAGATCAGCGCACTCAAATTATATAGAATCACCAACTAGTTTGTAAAAATCGATCGACAAGTTTTCAAATGTGTAGGCCTACTGGTGTAATCTTTCAGACTGAAGTCTCCATTTCTGAACTTCTTGAACCATCTCCTACACATCCATTCGCTCACAACATCATTTCCATAAACTCTTTGAATGTTTTTTGTGGATTCACTAGCGTTAGATCTTTTATGGAACTCATACAGCATCACATGTCGAATATGCTCTTTCGTGGACTCCATGTTCTTTCAATTACCGTAATATTGTAAGGGTGGCGTTGTAACTGCATGAAAAACACCAGAGAAAATATTCATTAGCTTAATCCTAAACTAGCCTAAGCCTACACTAGCCAAGTCATTCTGTATCATTCTGTATCGTGATAAAACCTGTGCGAACCTGTCGCCGCGTGTATTTTGCAACATTTCTAAAACTATTTCACATTATCTTGAGGTTATTCTATTATCTATCGTCCGTTTTCTAATCTTGCAGAATTTATGTTACAACCCTGTATAAAATAAACGTTATTAAAATCTTAATCCATCGTGCCTATCAACTTTGTTCCTCTTACTTATCCTTCCACAACGAAATAGAATTCATTCACAATTTCAGCATTAATAACTCTTTTCCCAAAATATTTACTACAATCTCTAACTAGAAATTTTCTCAACAACATTTATCATCCTCCCCTTAAAGTCCCCATTGTTGAAAAAGATATACAATACTTTTCTTTTCCCTATTACGACTATATTAGTTACAAATACAATCAGAACTTCGCCACCTATTCACCCCTCTTTACTCTCAAATTAACCTTAAATTTGTATTCACCAATAATAACAGCATTAAATCGTATCTCAACCATAAAAAAAAACCAGCCCCTTGTTTCGTCCACTGTCTACCGTTTCAACTGCACTCACTGCAAAGCGAGTTATATTGGCAGCACCATTCGCCACTATCAAACAAGAGTGGATGAACATCGAGGCATCTCTACCAGAACATTACAACCTTTAAACAAACCATCAAAATCAGCAATAAGAGATCATTACCACCTCCACAATCACCCACTGCTCCCCACCAATTTCAAAATTATCATTCAGCATACCAACCAAACCGACCTCCGCATCCTCGAATCCCTATACATCCTTAGTACAAAACCAACCCTCAACAACTATAGTTCTGCCTTCAACTTAAACATAGCTAAATAATTTCCTCTGAACCATCACTTAAAAAGAATCCGCTATCACTCCCCGGCTTCTAACTTGGATACTTCAACATCCAACCATTCCCAACCTTTACACAATTAGATTAAACCACCCTTCGTAAAATAACCCGGTAAGATGTGTTTCAATTTTTGTCTATTTTAGCCATTATCTTCCCTCTCTACACTTCATGTAACTTTTTTAAAATTATTATCATAGGACTGCATAAGTATATCGTATTATATCTTTTATTCACTATATTTGTTCACTTTTTTACTTTTCATTTTTAGCACTGATGATGGAATGGAATTTCCGAAACGTTTGACTAATAAACATGTACCACCTTCTCGTCCTCTTTATCAGCTCCAGGATAGAGACCCGTTGACAGCAGGCGGCGCGCAGCAAAACCCAGCTGTTTATCCTTCCACACAATAAATTGGTTGGTAGATAAATGGGTACCCTGAGTAGCCTAGTGGTTAAGACGCTAGGCTGCTGATCTGGAGCTCCTGAGATCGAGTATGGGCGAAGACTTTGTAATTTCTGACCACCCATGGTGGGGCGTGGTTCGGATTCCACGTTAAACTGTAGGTCTAAGGTGGAGTAACAAGTTTGACCCTCATCAGAATGAACAATTCGGACGGAAACAAAACCAAGGTTAACCGAGGTTATATATATATATATATATATATATATATATATATATATATATATATATTAGGTCGTTCGTCATCCATTCGGATTCCCGCAGTGCCCTGGATGGCCTGGAGTGTTTTGACTCTGTCCACCCACGCTGGTCCGACGAATCCAGCTACTGTACCATACTCTTGTCGCTTTCGGGGCAAGGAGGTGGTATTTTGCTGGTCCCAGCACATGTTAACGTGGCTGGAAATGAGGCTGCCGATCGAGCTGCCCGTTCCGCGTGCCGACTGCAGGTTTCACCTGTGTCCCTCCCTTTTTCTGATTATATCCCTGGCTTCCGTAGGTTTTTGCGCTCCCGTGGCAGAGTCGCTGGGATGGCGCTACGGATAACAAACTTTGCAAGATTAAACCCAAGTTGGGATGTTGGGCCTCTTCCTTCCATCGGTCGCGCCATAAGGAGGTGGCTCTGGCCCGCCTCCATATTGGCCATACCCACCTGACCCATGGCTATTTGATGGCCGGGATCGGGTGCCCCGATGTCCCAATTGTGACGTCCTACTTACAGTTGCCCACCTCCTGGTGGAGTGTCCGCTTTACTCTGCGCTGCGCGCAGAGTATTTTCCCTTTTTGGAGAGCGTCGGGCTTTGTGATAGGCTTGGCGCTCTTCTGTCTGAAGGTCCCTACTTTTCGATAACCGGGTTGTTCTCCTTCCTCTTTCGCTCCGACTTCTTTACCGGCTGTGACCCCACTATGATCTTTCTGCTTTTCCCCCACCTCCTCCTCCTCCTCCCCCGTCTATTGTTCATTTCCATTAGTTGTTCCATACTCTTCGTTCTGTGTTCGCTCTGCTATCCACCTTTCTTTTGGTGGCCATGAGCGGTCATTCTTTGAAACAAAAAAAAATATATATATATATATATATAATGTAACCCACATCATTCATTCATTTCACGTGTTTAATTGTGAAATTCATCTCATATATGTGGTGATCAGTGGTTAATATGTGACCATAAATAAAACTTGCAACTAAGCGCATATACCTAAAGCATTATACTCGTATATCATATATTGATCAGTGACTAATATATGACTATAAATAACACTTGCAGCTAAGCGCATATACCTAAAGCTTCTTATGACAGCGAACTAAGAGAATGAGGCTCTGATGAATCTGTGTGTATTAGTTATATGATAGTTAATCATAGTATCGGCTTCGGCTGTCTACGCGTTTTGTGTAAATTTGCGCCATTATTTAAGGCTTGGATGTCGTCCGTGAATGCAGGGGATAGATGATCCATGTACCGCCCATCGTCAATAATGACTGAAAACAGCCATTTATTATTCATGTTCTCTATACGAGCTCTTATATTAGCTGAACAATATTTGTTTACGTTCTTTCAATAACCACCACATAATAAGGGATGAATATTTTCTATGTAAATTATACGATACAAATCTAGGGTTTCATTTTTATGATATTCACCGATTAATTATTAATCCTTGATCGTACAGTAACATTAAAGAAATAAATATTACAGGTGGACGAGCATTACCACGTAAGTTATTATTATGAAGGATTTCATATTAATTAGTTTCCAATAATTAATCTTTTGTTTTCTGAACTCTAAACAACTTTCCTTCTCTTCAGAAAGTACTCAATTAAAGTACGCCAAATTGTAAATCTATCTTCGTCTTAAATTTGAATTAATATGACTTAATAGTTGAAGGCCTCTCAAACGGCTTCCTCTCGACCTTCTTGTAATGCTTTCTCTAATTGGATGCACGTTGTTATACCAAACTTTCCCGAATCGGAAACCAAGAAGCTAACGAAGACTTGCAAAAGAATAAAGAAGCTTTGCTCGAATGTTCGCTATTTGCTGTATTTTATGGGTCTCTCTCTGTCTCTCTCTATGTTATAGTCAATATGTAAAATTAGGCAATTTATAAATTGACTGAAATTCAGGCAGTGTCAAATTGTGATACACACAAACCTAACCAAACCAAACCTAACCTTTCTGGTAATACTGCATGTGCATGACCACTAGTATTTCCTAATATGTTGCCTAAAAATTAGAGACTAGGTTAGGTTTAATTAGGCATTAAGTAAATCGAGCATTTAACTAATTGCCTGAAATTTCAGTCAATTTACAAATTGCCTGATTTTAGACATTGACTGTAACATATATATATATATATGTGTGTGTGTGTGTGTGTGTAGAGTATATATATATATGGAGCATAATATTAACAAAATAAATGTTACATTTAGTCGGACGAGCATTATCACATAAGCAATGCGTAAAAAAAAAAAAAAAAAGGAAAAGAGAAAGACATAGAATTGAAATCCTTGTATTTATTGAAAATTACATTTTCGCTTAGGTTGAATATTTGAGAATTGCCATATTGCGGCTTCTTTCTCTCGGGAAACGAAAGGAAGAGATTTTCGTTCGGATATTGTATCGCTGTCAATTCGTCTGTGATCAGAACGGTCAAAGAGAACAGTAAAGAAATGTTCCGTGAATGGTTGCTTTTTCTTCGTGAGATTTTCTTCATTTAGGTGCGTGTCGGCTAAAAAAAAAAAAAAAACCAGAAAAAAATCGGAAATCCGTCTTTGAAAAGGATTTCTGACGCTGTTTTCCTTTTCAAAGGTTGATTGCGTGCGTGGAGGGACGATTCGAAGATTGTTTGCGATGATTTTTTGTTTGCCGAAATTAACGCTGTTTCTCCTTTGTTTCACGGATCACTGGTTTCGGGTAAACAGTTTCAACATTTTGGCAAATATTCGATGAAGGAGTACTTTAGCAAATATTTAAATTAACCGCAAGGGAAAGCCACAGTGTCGGCATTCAGGATGTTCCTAAAATTCAGAGTTAAAATCCATCCTTTACCTTACATATTTCTTAATTAAATAAATAAATAAATGAATATTATATATATATATATATATATATATATATATATATATATATATATATTGGTGTCTCAAAAAGACATATACAGACTGTATACATCAAAATAATTTATTAAATGATGTTCAGTATTTTAAATATTTTGAACGTCTACGTCAGAAAACTAGTTGCTGCAACATATTCTTTCTCCACATACTGAACATCACCCCTCGCTGTTTATTTAATGAATTATTTTGATGCATAAAATCTGTATACATTGTTTTGAGACACCCTATATATATATACTGTATATATATATATATATATATATATATATATATATATATATATATATATATATATATATATATATATATATATACCTCGTAATTTCGTAGCAGTTGCGTGCGTTGTTCTCTCTTCGCACATAGCCAGGTACATCCGACTCATCTGGTACCGTCCTGACCCAGGCAGCTACTCTTCTTTTGAAGATTTCAACTTTGACCCCTGTGATGTTTCTGAGGTCCTTTGAAAGCTGGTTAAAAAGTCTAAAAGTCTTGGTCCCCTGAGAACCAAACTATTTTCCTTCAATGTGAGGGTGTCCCTTGTCGAGCTTTTTACTACACAGTCTACCTTTCCTATTTTCCAATGTTGTTTGGATGGTAATTGGGTTTAGTTTGAGGTTTGGTACCACCGTTTCGATCATTTTCCATATTTAAATTATGGTGTACCAGAGTTTTTCAAACTTTTTGAAGCCACGGAACCTTTATTTAAAAAAAAAAAAATTCACGGAACCTTGACCAACAGGTAAAACTTTAATGATATATGGCAAATGGTAATAAAACAATTTATGCTCATTGCAGTTTATTTATGTAATTTATGAAATTTACATATACAGTTTATGAATTTCACAAAAAAATATAAAAGTTTAGAAATTTGCAAATTTACTTTTATTGATGTATTTATTTTAAATTACCCTCCCCACATTACTGTCAGCATAAAAGAAATTATAAGTATAAAAATATGTTTATTGTAAAATTAAAGTTTTCAATGCAAAATAATTAAAAGTGAGGAATTTTACAGTTATCGACGAGTAATTTTAATAGTTAATTAAACAAATAAATGTTCAGTGACTCGGATGTGATTGCTTTTCTTTGGATAAAAAGTTCAATATTACATTACTGTGATCATAACTTTCGTGAACTGAGAAAACTAAACCTAAAAACTCACCAAATCAATCAGACCAGTGCTTGTGGTCATCAGCTGTGTTTTGTTTACAAAATGGACTCCTGTTTCTTACTGTGGCTGCGAGAGGGCAACACTTATTCTGGCTATCTCATTTGAATTAAAATTCTCTCTCTCGCCCACTCTCTCTTTGCCTACGCCTTTCAAAACACAATCACTGAATTCGCAGAATATATATCGTAAATTCATCCATGCCAGTTGATATTATTTTATCTTACCTCTCTCTCTCCTTCTCAGTCTCTCATGACATGCCCCACGGAACCCCATCAAGTTCTCGCGGAACGCAGTTTGAAAACCCCTGGGTCACTGTACTTCTCTCTTCTTTTTTCCAAGGAATACGATTTAATTTACGAAGTCTTTCCCAATAGTTGATTTCTTGGCTGTGAAATTTCTTTGAATTCCTTCTAGTTTATTATTTCTTCCTTTTTATATGAGGACGTCAAGACTGAGCAGTATTCAAGTTTTGGTATGATCAATGTTTTCAGGAGAGGAATCATTACTCTATTGTCTCATCTTTTAAGGTTCTCAATACCTGTCCCGCGACTTTTGCTTTGTTTATCGCTATCTGATTTTGTGTCTCAGAAATCTACTGCTTTCTTGCTTCTCTGAATTTCCTGTCTATCTGGGTCATAATATGCTGTCTATTCAAATTTCTCATTTCTTCCATATCACGAGAGGTAAAATTTCTCGGTGTTAAATTTCATGTTGTTGTTTTCTAACTATTTGTATATTCTGTTCGTGTCCCTCTGTAGGGCCTTCACCTCTTTTGCATCACTGATTTTTCCGCTGATCTTTGTATCGTCTGCAAAGGATGTTACTATACTGTTGTTGGTTACTTCATTGTCTCTGTCTGTTAGCGTGATAATGAATAGGAGTAGTGCCAATTAATGTTTCTTGTGGTACTGAGCTGCGTATTTCCGACGTGTAGACGTTCTCTGAGAAAATTGTAGATCCATTTTCGCATTTTGCCCGTTATTCCCATATGTTTCATTTTATGTGCTATATTATACATTTGTCAAACACTTTAGCAAAATCCGTATCTATAACATCGTAGTTTTTATTGCTTTCAAGTGCGTCTAGGATACTGTTATAGTGCTCTATAAGTTGTGATAGGCATGATTTTCCTGATCGAATTCGTGCTGATTTTCATTGAATCTTTCCAGTGTCTCGAAGAAGTCATAGATTTTCTAACTATTCTTTCAAATACTTTGGTGAAGTGGACGTCAATGACACTGGTCTATACTGTAGCTCTGTGCTCGAGATCTATCCCCTCCTTTATATATGGGGACACTGTTTGCTTTTTTCAGTGGTCAGGGTTTATATATATATATATATATATAGATATATATATATATATATATATATATATATATATATATATATATATATATATATATATATACAGGGTGGGCCGTAAGTTTCCATACATAGGAAAAATAAACATTTTTTTATGGACAACCACTTTTATTTATATAATATGCTCTACATGGTTGCCATTGTTTTGAAAACACATTTCAATACGTGTTCCCCACTGTTGATGAACACGCATTAGCACAGTTGACGTTATGCTTGTAATGGCGTTGGTGATACGTTTCCTTTAGATGATTTATGTCTCGTATCTTTTCCTGATACACCATGGCCTTCAAGTGCCCCCAAAGATAGAAATCAAGGGGGGTGATCTGGGGATCTGGGAGGCCACTCCACAGGACCACGCCGACCAATCCAAGCATCCGGAAACTGCTGCTGTTCCAAATACCGACGCACGTGAAGACCATAATGAGGTGGAGCTCCATCTTGCTGGAAGTAAAGGGAAGTTACCTTCCTCGTTTAGCAGGGATGGGAAAATCTCTTCTTGCAACATGTTAAGATACCTTTCGGCATTAAGATTTCCACTGACAAAAAAAATTGGTCCAATAATTCTGTCACCCCATATCCCGGCCCACACCATCACTTTACCGGCACCTTGCATCTTCGTCGGACTCAGCCAGTTAGGGTTAGCATTACTCCAATAACGTATGTTTTGCCGATTAACCTCTCCATTGACGTAAAAATTTGCTTCATCAGTAAACAAGATCTTACGTCAAACGCATATTCTTAGGGTATCTGAAACATAAAAACAAACGTTTAATTTTTCCTATGTATGGAAACTTACGGCCCACCCTGTATATATATATATATATATATATATGTGTGTGTGTGTGTGTGTGGTGGCGCAAAAGTCAGGAGTCAAAAATTATGATATTATTTGCATAAATTATAATTTTTTTTAAACTAAAAATGTAATTTTTATTTCAAAATAGTGTCAACCATAGAATGGAAAGATCCATTCTCTCTGGCTCCCTTGACTCCTGACTTTTGCGCCACCATATATATATATATAATATATATATATATTATATATATATATATAATATATATATATATGAAATAAAAACGTTTGGAACCAATTTTATAAATTAGTTTTTCCTTTCGCTTTTCTGCCTAATTTGACTTATTATTCAACGGAACTTGACTTGGGCCTATTTAAAATGTTTGTCTAAAGAAATTCATAATGCATATTTGAAGATTACAAAATCACAGAACTAAAACTCGGTTGGAGACGAGAAAAAGAGAAAAAAAAACCATAGCGGCAAAGGGCCTTTTTATTTCTGGAGATCATTCTCATTATAATAATTAAACGAGATTTTTTATATTGTTCGACAGACTTCCTTAGTTTATAATTGGGTTCATAAGTTAGTTCTTATTAGAAAAGTTTCTATGGCATTTTGAGAGGGCAATAAATGAAAGCGAGCATCCGCCATCTTCAATAAAGCCGAATTATATTAAAAAAGAAAGTTAATTTTGAATTAAAATGAAGTCTTTTTTGTCAATCAAAAGACGCGCCAATGGAGGGCAAAAATTCAATGTCTTTATTATTACATATTATTAAGGTTGTTATTAGTTAAGAAATTCATTAGAAAATAAAGCAATTTAGATAGATAGATAGATAGATAGACAGATAGATAAGTAGAGAGAGAGAGAGAGAGGAGAGAACTTTACATTTTGCCTACATGAGTACAGCAGCATTTTATTATTTTATATTAAACCCCATTACAGAGAATATTTTCCCTCAGATTACGTTTAGTAATAATAAAAGAATAAAACGAGGCGCAGATGTAAACAACGGAACATTGGCCGTTTCATTTAAAATTCAAATACGGAAGTTTCGCTCTTTTGTTTTCAAATAAAATACATATCAACAGCTTTTATGGAGTACCCGCATTCAGGTGTAGTTAACTACTGCGCTTCATTGCGGAGATTAGATGCAGTACATTTTACGGTACTCTTTACCCTTACTGACTCTGTTCTTTGAGTTTGCGTATTAAATAAATTCTGATTTCTCTTAATACGGATCTCGATGTATTTTTAGTCTTGTCTAATCTTCCGCCTATGAAAAATTAGCTTCACGAACTCATTAAGCATCCAAATTAGAGAATATTTACGATCTTTCTGATGAGAAGCCGAAGAATCCTAACGATCCATAAAGCCAAGTTTACCCGATTATAAATATCCAAATGAGAAAATTATCTTCCCTCGCTTACTTTTATTCAGATCTCATTCCGGACTTACAACTTTCCACCCTCCAAACTTTGCCGGAGATCACTTAACTGTTGCCGAATAGGCCGTAATTATATACTTAACATGAGTGAAGAGTATCGAGGAGGATAGGTGATGTGGTGAAGAGGCTGCCTCTACTTTACGCGCTCAAGAACTCCGTTATGAGCTTGGGGGTTGCGGTCTTAATAGGCTTCGGTTTAATTACTGCAATTAAAATCAGATTCCACCGAAATCGGAGATAACTTATCTTTAAATACTTAACGTTTCAATTTTGTTTTTACCGAAGTATGAAGCTTTAAAATACCCTAAAAAGAAGATCGTAAAGGGCATGAAACGCGCGACCACATCTGTTATGCATCGGCAGCATCGCCCCTGAAATGATTTAAAAAGGGAGATAAAGCTAATTTAGACTCGTTTAAAATGAATTGAATTAATGTAAATTGCGTGATTGAAAGAACATACGGGTAGTCCTCTACTTACGAACATTCGAGTTACGAACTTTCAGAGATACGAACATTTTGGCGTAAGTCCATTTATTGTTCAGTCGCAATTTCAAACTTCTCCTAAGCGCAAGAGTGGTAACTATGGAGTTAGTGATGATAGCAGTAGTAAGAAGAGATGCACATTTACATTTGAACAGAAGGTGGATGTTATTAAGCGCGCGGAAAAAGGTGAGAAGATGGTTGACATTGCCCGTTCTCTTGGTGCTCATCGGTTAACTGTTGGGACAATATTAAAGGACAAAGAGCGAATTTATTTATTACTACAATACATAATGTTATAATGTTATAATGTTTCAGACCAACAAAGACCCTAGATCCACTCATGGCTGGTCTACCTAACTGTGTTCGTAATTGAGTATTGTGTATGTCCTCCGTGGTGGCGGAGGGGACCTACAATTTTACGCGGGTTCCGAACCACAAGAACATAAGAAATTTATGTAACAACTGCCTGTACATTCGCAACTACCAATTTTTGCAAAACTAAATAATTATCAATTAAAAACTAATTAATTATCGATTTAAAACTAAAGATAGAATCTCTGAATCCAGAGGATCAAGTCATAATAGACTACTATCCACAAATATGTTACACTCTATAATCTATATCTATTTATAACCGACATGCAACTATATCAGATCCAAAGAATCCAGTCATTTTCATTACGGTATCCATCGATACTAGTACCTTGCCCAACGAAAAATAAGTCATGGTCCATATCGATTGCGGACCAAGTCAAAATTTACAACCAATATACATTACAATATATATACTTAGGAGGAAAAGTGTAGGTGTGGCTGTAAAGACTGTACAGTAATGTAGAAATGTGTGTGCACCCATTTTGGGTCTCCCATTTCAAGGTGTTTGTGGGGCAAGTGAAGATCATGAGTTTTTCAATACCTCACAGTACTATGGGGGGCACCGCTCGGCAGAGGAATCTCTTTAAATGGGTGTGTAAGGACAGAGAGTATCCCCTAACCCAAGATGCTGCCTCCCTATATCCCACAACACTTGTGTTGAGCTGTGGGATCTATCACCACAAAGCCTTAATTTTACTACCTTAAACTATACCCAATCTATCAACATATGCGTCTAATCGATTTTTAAACATGTTTATAGACGTGCTACTAATTACTTTTACCGGCAAACTATTCCAGCTATTTACTATTCTATGCGTAAAAAAGTTTTTGACAACTGCTGTCTCGAACCTTCTACTTGTCAACTTACACCCGTTATTTCTAGTCCTATCATATTGAGATATTTCGAAAAAGCTATCTCTATCTACGTTATCGAACCCATTCATAATTTTGAAAACCTGGATTAGATCACCCCTTAGCCTCCTAGTCTCGAATGTTGTTAATTTTAACTCCTTAAGCCTATCCTCGTACGACTTTGATACATGTGCTGTATATTCTTTAATACTTCATATTTGACAATACATACTGGACATAACTAATTTTCTGGGATTTACAAGAGTAAATTTGGACTTACGAACAAGGTCCAGGAACGTAACCTATTCGTAATTAGAGGACTGCCTGTATTGCATGATTGCATGCTTGAATGATTGCATGATTGCATGACTGAAAGAACATATTAAGATTAAATGAGAACGTAGTAAATACATTATAAAATAAAATAAAATTCGATAAACAACTCAAAAAGAAAGTTTCACAAGAAAGAGAAAAAGGTTATTAAGCTCAATATACCTCTCTCTCTCTCTCTCTCTCTCTCTCCTTTCTTTTATTTAGTAATTCTAATTGCAGTTCTTTTTTATATACATGTGGAATATGAGAACAAAATAATGATAACAAATAGTGTATTTTACTCTCGTATTTATAAAACGAAAGAAAGTAATCAGAGCGGAAAAATATTTCCTTTTATTATGTAAAAATCCTTTCATAACTATAATTAAAATTACTCAGAAGTATATATAAATTTAGGGTGATTCAAAAAAATCAAAGTTTTTTTTTTTAATTGTTCAACCTGTATTTTTGTTCCCTATGACAAAAAAGTAGTGTATACCAAATTTGGTGAATTTTAAATAAAATTTACTATGTGCTACCAGGCTTCAAAGTTTCCCTTTTTTTCAATTTGTTTGTTTTTACAACTTACGATTTTGTTTAATTGCTTACATTTCAGAATTTTTAATTAATGGTTTATATACTAGCTTGCTTTTAATTGTTGTTTGGAACTCGTAATTTTGATACCAATTAATCGATTATGGAAGCTAGGCCTAACTCACCATCACCTAGTTGCTCAGTTGGAGAAGTTCTACAAGAAAAGAAACTGAAGTATGGCTAATTGGGCAGCCCTCTGCAGTACTAAAAACATCCGTATTACCATCAGAGAAGGAAATGATGGCCCTCTTCATGCACTACAGAAATATTAAAAAGCAAGGCATTAGAAAATCATGCTTCTCTACTGCAGATGATGTGCTAGCAGTTTGGAAAAAAGCAGGAATACCAGCAAAACAAAGAATACATGTAGTAGATAAAATTCAAGGAATACTGAAGGAATGGCAGCTGCTTAAGAAAAAACAAAGCAAGCAAATTGAAAAGATCACAAAATTTAAATAATAAAGAAGAAAAATGGAAAGATAACTGGAAAACTTATTTGACATTGCTCATGAGAATGCTATGCAGCTTATAAAAACAGAAGATAAGAACTTCTTGAAAATGCAACGTGAGAAAGGACGTCATGGAAAAATGGGTACCATTGATAAGGCTGTTGCTAAAAAAGAGCAAAGAGCAAAGAGCAAAGAGCAGCAGAAAAGCAACAACGTTATGAAAAGGAAAGCAGAAGAGATCAAAAGAAAGAAGAATGAAGAGGCTGTCATACTCACCAGTACATCATCAAAATCAGAATCAGAGGAGAGTAAAAGTGATGAATCTGGTTTCTGTGCTGCACAACCTTCATCATGGAAAAGTAAGGTTGGCAAACGTAGAAAATTGTTTGATGATAAATTATTAGGAAGTCTTGATGTTGCAAAATTGAGTGACAGAAATGCGTCTCTAGTTTTAATGCCAACAATTCAAAGTCTAGGAAAAAATCCAGAAGAGTACAATGTTAGCTACTCTTCTACTCGTAGAGAGAGGATAAAATATAGGAAGAAAATTGCAGAGAACCTGAAAGAAGAATTCAAGCCAGAGGTGCCCCTAAGAATTCACTGGGATGGAAAATTAATTGAAGATATTACAGGAATGCATATTGTTGACCGTCTGCCCGTATTGGTTTCAGGAGAAGGCGATGATCAACTTCTTGGTGTGCCTAAACTGGATTCAGGTACTGGTCTCCTGACAGCAAATGCTGTGTATCAGACATCGTTTGAATGGGGCATCTGCGAACAAATAAAATGCATGTGTTTCGATACAACGGCAGCCAATACTGGTCCTAGAAATGGTGCAGCTATTCTTCTAGAACAAAAATCCGACAACGATATTTGAAATTATGCTGGAAGCTGTTGTTTGAAAGTCTTTATCACCATCTTCTGGCCCAGGTATAGTCCTATTTAAGAAGTTCAGAGAAAAATGGTCTAGCATTAATAAGGAGGACTACGAAACAGCATTATCAGATCCAGATATCTATGAAAATATTCATGACATCAAAGATGACATAATTACATTTGCAGCAAATCAACTAGATACATTCCAACCAAGAGACGATTACCTAGAACTATTGCAGTTAACAATTATTTTTTTGGGAGGTGAACCAAAAGGTGGAATCAAATTTAAACATCCAGCGGGACTTCATCGGGCTAGGTGGATGACCAAAATTATATATTCATTAAAAATTTTATGTTCAAATCTCAGTTCAAAATTACAGTAAAAGACAAAAAAGGACTAAAAGACATCTGTCTATTTGCTACTCGGTTACATGTAAAGGCATGGTTTACAGCTCCTGTGCCATTTTGCGCTCCTCGTCTTGATCTGGAATTATTACAGAATCTTGTAGTCTACAAACAAATAAATGACACAATTGCATCTGTTGCTATTAAAAAACTGTTAGGTTACTTCTAGTACCTATGAGAAGAACTGGTAGCCTTGGCCTTTTATGATGATGAAGTGCCTACTGAAACAAAAAACAAAATGGTAAAGGCCTTGCAAAATACAACAGAAACTCTTCCTGCAAAACGGGCTTTTCTAGATCCTGCACTTATTCCAACGAAGAAATTAAAAAATTTTGTCACATCAAATACTCAAAGATTCTTTACAATAACAGAATTTAGTTCAAAATTTTTACTCAAAGATGCTAAAGAATGGCATAATGATGAAGAGTATAACTCCGCTAAGAAATCTATCAAACAGTGGAAAGTCGTGAATGATATAGCGGAAAGAGGAGTAAAATTAATGGATGAATATAATAAAATACTAACACATGACGAAGATCAAAAACAATTCTTGCTACAAGTAGTGAAAAACTACAGGGCTGTTTACCTGATAGAAAAAAAGAAACATTGATGAAGTAAGGACAGCTAATGTCTCAAATATCATGCTACTTTAATTATGCATGCTTGTAGTTATGGTAGGACCTACGGGGTAGCTTTCCACATTAAAAAAAAGCAATGCGCCTTGTACTGTACCTCCTGGGGTGTGTGGAAAACTGTACAACAATATTGGAAAAATTTGACAATTTGAGTCGTTCTGTCAATTTTTAATTGCTGGTAGCAACCCCTAAAAATTAAAAATTTGCTAAAATATTTTAGGATAGATGTTTTTATGCTGAAATGAACCATTTAAAGGGTTGAACACATTAAAATATAAAAAAAAATTTTTTACCCCCATATTTGAATCACCCTAATTATATATTATATATACACAGGGCGTCCCAAAAAAATGTATACACACTTTAAATAATTATAAAGGCAGTGTTTATTAAAATACATTTCATTTTCAAAATGTAATAGAATCTACAGACATTATTTAATTGTTTTGTCAACGCCTGTTTTCAAACTGACGTCCGTTCTGGTCCAGGCACTGCTGATAACGCGAAGCAATGGAATCGCAAACATCACGAAACATTTCGTTTGGTATTTGTGTGCATTCTCGTTCAATGGCTGCTCTCAATTCAGCGACTGTTGCAGGTTTTATAGCGTAGACTTTGTCTTTTAAGTATCCCCATAAAAAAAAGTCTAGTGGTGTGAGGTCTGGTGAACGCGGAGGGTATTCTACGAAACCCCTTCGTCCAATCCACATCCACATCGTGCCAAGTACCACTCGCAATACTCCACTCTTCGGTCCGGATCATCTTCATTAATAGCATGAATCTACAGACATTATTTAATTGTTTTGTCAACGCCTGTTTTCAAACTGACGTCCGTTCTGGTCCAGGCACTGCTGATAACGCGAAGCAATGGAATCGCAAACATCACGAAACATTTCGTTTGGTATTTGTGTGCATTCTCGTTCAATGGCTGCTCTCAATTCAGCGACTGTTGCAGGTTTTATAGCGTAGACTTTGTCTTTTAAGTATCCCCATAAAAAAAAGTCTAGTGGTGTGAGGTCTGGTGAACGCGGAGGGTATTCTACGAAACCCCTTCGTCCAATCCACATCCACATCGTGCCAAGTACCACTCGCAATACTCCACTCTTCGGTCCGGATCATCTTCATTAATAGCATGGACTAATCTTGGAATGTAACTTTTCCATTGACAGCGCTTCAAATGCGTTGGACAGACGATTCTGAAATTCCTACCTCACGACTCGCTTGCCGCACAGATTTTCTTGGACTTTGGTGATACGTTTCCAGTACTCTTTCTTGCTTTGTGGGGCTTGTCGATGTCCGTGGTCTTCCGGAACGCTTCTTGTGGACATTCTGAACAGTTCCATCGGCTTCAAACTTATCTCTAATTCGAGTGATGGTAAGTCGCGTTGGTGGATCTGTTTGAAACTCCCTCCTAAACTGTCTTTGCACTTCAACTGCGTTTTCACACTTCCAGTAGCATTTTAGAATGAATTTCCTTTGTTCAAAGCTTAGTCTGACTGCCATTATTAATTCTAATGGGTTTAACTTGGAAAGAAAGAAACATCAATTGAGCTATCAGCTGTTAAAGTGTGTATACATTTTTTGGGACGCCCTGTGTATATATATATATATATATATATATAACTTCGTACATTGAATTTTAGAATGTTATATATTTATTAGAAAGTTTTATACTGTATATAATATACAGTATACGAGATCTGTTCAAAAAGTATCCGGACAGGGTGTTTAATTTTATAACAAAGTCACGCATGGTGTTGTGACTGTGCTAAATATGTTTCTGCATGTCGAGACAAGTTGAGTGATACGGTTGAACTTCATTGGTGTAGCGTCAGTCCACTGTGGTGAGCCGATAAAGTTAAACGTGTTTTGTTTCGCGGCGATTTCTTCATGTTACTTTTTTTTTTAATCTGAAGGTGTTGCGCACCATGAATATGCTCCACAGGGACAATCAACGAGGAATTTTACATTGAAGTTTTGAGACGTCTACGTGAAGCAGTTCGGAAGAAACGGCCGCAGAAGTGGGAGTCCGGAGACTGGATGCTTCATCACGATAACGCGCCATCTCACTCGTAGCAATTTGTTCAGCAATTTTTGGCCAAAAACGCTGCCCCACCCGAAGTACAGCAGCCTCCATATTCGTCGGATTTGGCTCCTTGCGACTTGTTTTTGTTTCCGAAGCTCAACCAAACCCTGAAAGGACACCGATTCGTTGATGTTGAGACCATTAAAAGAAATTCGACGGAGCAGCTTTTGGCCATTCCGAAAAATGCTTTCAAAAAATGTTTTCAACAATGGCAGGATCGTTGGGCAAAGTGTGTGGCTTCAGAAGGAGCGTACTTTGAGGGAGATTAAGCCCCAAACTCTGCAAGTACCATACATATTCTGTCTATAATCGCATCAGTCCGGATACTTTTTGAAGAAACCGTTTGTATATATATATATATATATATATTATATATAATATATATATATATATGAAATCCCGTGTGTGTGTGTGTGTATATATATATATGAAACAAAAATGGGGCCACCAGGATTCGAACCCGGGACCTCTAAGTAGGAGTCACAAGCTGTCCCATCACATAACTGGATAAAAGGAGGTTCAGGGTTTGAATCCTGGTGGGGGCATTTTGTTTCATGCAGAACCACGCGTGCTTATGCTATTCCATATATATATATATATATATATCCCGAGTGCTCGAGAGACACGTGAGACACGTATTAATAGCTTCATTATAGGCAGGAAAAACGGTTTTATTGCTCTACGCAAAGCACCGCCCCGCCCATACGCCCTTTCAGGGTACGAGTTGCTCGCAGCATCATTGCTAAATAAATAGAGGATCAACGTAGTAACGATGCTTCTGTACGTGGCTCATCACCATTAAAATAAAGAATGTCCCGCGTTATCATAATCCGAGGACATTCTCATTCATATCCAATTTCGTGCCTACGTCGCTAGTTTACATAGGCCTTTATAGTTTCCAGTGCATGATTCTTCAGGAGCAAGATGCACCGAGGTTGTGTATCCTCCCCAAGGCAACACAGATTTACCCGTTCCAGTCACAACTACATTCGTATCACTCTACAGGGTGTTCCATTTAAATGGAACCATGTATGGAGTAATTAATAATGTCTTTTTTTCTAGATTTTTGGGGGTAAAGGTAATAAAGGTAATAATAAGGTAATAAAGGTAAGGTAAGGTAATAAAGGTACCAATATCGTTTCCAATCTTTATTACTCTCATTTAAATGGAACTAAAGGGAGTAATAAAGATTGGAAAGGATATTGGTACCTTTGTTTCCTTTATTTACCTTTATTACCTTTATTACATTACCTTACCTTTATTACCTTTACCCTCACAAATCTGGAAAAAAAAAGACATTATTAATTATCCCCTCTGGTTCCATTTAAATTGAACACCCTGTAGATTTTCTCTATAACAAATTGAACTAAAACCCAGGACCTCTCAGTCTCTACACTTTGAAACTTTTTTATACCCATCTCTCCTCCACCGAATCCCACAAATCAGGAGGGATACTGCAGAGGGGTCGACAGCAGGTCGATCCTGAACCGTGGTGCGAAACCATCACAGGAAGAAGAAGGATCACCTTTAATTTATATCTGCTTAACATTAACATAGTTACCGGTAACTGTCCTAAGATTTTGTATAACTGATGATATATATACATACTGTGTGTGTGTGTGTGTGTGCGTATATATATATATATATATATATATATATATATATATATGGATGAAGAAATTAATTTTATATGTAAACAAGTGTTATATGCGCCTCGGTGGTTTAGTGGTTAGCGTCGCTGACTACGAATCCATCGGCCCCAGGATCGAGACCCGCTGACGGCACCCAGGCGCGCAGCAAAACCCAGCTGTTCATCCTTCCACACAATAAAAAAAGTGATTGGTCGATAAATGGGTACCTTGGGTGGCCTAGACGCTGGACTGCTGGTGGGGCGTGGTTCGGATTCCACGTTAAACTGTAGGTCTAAGGTGGAGTGAAAAGCTTGACCTTCGTCAGAATGAACAATCGGGCGGAAGCTAATCAAAGGTTACCAATATATTATGACAAGACCTAATTACACTAATATGGAAATGACTTATTTTTGTATACGGAGTACACGGAGGCGTCTTCCAGTGAAGTAAAGCATATTTAGCAATGGACGAGTATACTGTACTCTTTATACTGTCCTTAGAAAGAAAAACAACTGTAATCTTATGCATTGTTCACGTCATTGCAAAATATATGCGAAAGGTAAGGAAATAGTTAACCTTTAAAATAATTAATAAGATTGAGAAATAACTGCTAATTATGAAGGTAAAAATTACGTAGAAAGTTGACCGAATAAATAGATCTTCTCTTCCTTTCGTTCGAATGAGCTCATTAAGAGGCTTTGGAAGAAACAGTTTGCATAAGCTAATGAATTTATTGCAATTACGGAAATCCAAATAGTGTTTTAGTTCTTTTCTTAACAAGGCACGCAGAATCAACATCATAAAAGAAACATAAACCTCCTCATACTCCGCGACTATGCACGCACCCGTGTTTATATAAGACCTTCAGCGTAATGTGAGATTCCTTCCACTTTCCAGGTTCCAGTTTTTCCAGATTTCAAGATTCTTTTCTTTCTTCTTTCTTGTGGCGTTTGTAGAAGAGTCGTACGCGAAGCGTGTCACTCTCAGAGGTCTGGAAGTAATAAAAGCGATGACCTCTGGGAGCGCGTTGAGTGTCAGGTAAACTGGAACAAAACTGGAACAAAAACTGGAAATATCTTTGCTGTTTCCAGGAGAGGAAGTTACCTGAATGCAAATGGGTATTTGTTTTTTTTTATTTTTTTTAAATTTGGTTTATTCGCAGTTGTTCGTTCAAGAAACACTTTTAGTTTTTATTATGGGATGAGAGATGTTTATGCCTCGAATGGCACGCGTTGAAGGTGTATTCGGGAAAGAGAAAAGAAAATGAACGAGCTCAAAAGAGCGCGAAACCAGCATTAAATGCATAATGTGCAGGAATCATGCACCAAATATAATTCTAGTGACTATACACGAAACGCTCAAAAGCAAATCATAGAATTTTCTCTTTTTAACATCTACAAAACTATTTATCTCGACACGGGGTGAAATGTAAAACTTTTAAATTAGATAAAATGCTCGCGCGCACACACACACACACACACACACACACATATATATATATATATATATATATATATAAATAACATTTCATCTTATATAATGATAGACTGCGAGTCCAGCTGGTAATTTTCTGTGGACAACGAATGTAACAATTTTAATGAAATGTAAATGATGTTTTGAAATTACCGTTGCCAATAAATATCAAAATTTCACGTTCAAAATATGAGCATTAAACTATAAATACTTAAAGTATAGAGAGTCTGATTTGCATATTTTCTTATTCATTAAAATTAATAATAACGGACGATAATAATTCAAAGATTAAATGAAATATACAGAAATTAAATTTCAAATTTGTTTTCGTCAACATTAAAACTGACATTAACTTCTTTATCGCACTTTTACAGTATATATATCAGTAATTGTACCATAATCTCAGCTTATAAACTGCTAAATGCTCTAAATCATGGCTTCTCAACCGGGGTTACATTTATTCATACGAGTACATGGTAGATTTTTCAGGGATACAGAGTGAACTGTCAAAATACATGTTTTTCTCAATTTTTTTTTCTTTTGTAAATCCATTTTTTTTAAACATTTCAACACTGCGAGTTAATAATTATATATATATATATATATATATATATATATATATATATATATATATATATATAGCATTTTGTATGGAGGTACACGAAAACATGTTGACTTTTCAAAAGGGTACGCGATGGAGACAAGATTGAAAACCTGTGCTCTCTTGCTCTAAATCAGCTTGTTAATATTTATTTACGGCACTAACCTCAGTTAATATTTAAATACAAACAATGATTTAAGTTCACCAAATGTATTCTACACAGCAGTGTGCTATGTACCCTTTGGGAAAATAATGTAATTTCGATAAGGAGAACGGGTATCCTTAATTTACTGGAGTGAAATGGATACCTGATTCCAAAGTTCTTCCACCCGATTAACTTCAGAAGGCCTTCAGGTGTACTTCATTAACTAATAATTTTGGAGAATTAAGTGGTTAATTATAAGCGAACGATAATTCTCGTAGCTCGTAACTTAATAACGAGTGACTGCGTTGTTTTAAAGATACAACACATGCGGAAGATAATATTCTAACTGATGATTTGAAAGGGTGACTGAAATATTAAAAGTACATGAATCAGTTTTAGAGCTCTAAAAACAAATAAAATAATGTGACAGCAACTCCTTCTTTGAAGAAAATAAGGATTACAGAAAGAATATTACAGAATTTGAGCTTGGACTGACAATATTGCTCACGCCATATAGGAGAAATAAAAGCAAATTTGGCATCAGAGCTTTAACAAAAGAAAAATAGCGGACATTTTAAAGAGAGTTGACATTGTATCTGTATGTAAGGACCGATCGCACAGAAAGAACTACACAGAGCTTTGTCACTAACGTCACATATGTATCTTACTAAAATATTCAAAAGAGTCGTTAGGAAAAAACATAAAATTTTGGAGGCACATTAAATATTCACTTTGAATGAAGATGGATTCAGATCAGAACGATTCCGCTTCTCGCAACTAACGCAGCATTATAACATTTTTAACACATTCGAAAATGATACTAAGTATGACGTAATGGACCCTAGAATAATATCGCATAAACTGAAACGAACATTAAAGGATATACTTGAAAATGGACATACAATATAACCTTAGGGAACGAAAACAAGTTTTTACAATCCGAGGAATATCATCAGAATTCGGTGTCCGTAGTTGAATACCCCCCCCCCCCCCCCCAAATAAAAACAATACTTGCTCCACTCTTATTCATAATAATGTTAACCGACAGAGATACAAAAAAAAGGTAACCACTAACAGTAACATTCTTTGCAGATGACATAATAGTTAGTAGACACATAAAAACACCAGATGATGTGAAGTCCTGCAAACAGAGAGCTTAACACTGCACTGTCAGAAGACAACCATATGAAATTAAACACCAAAAATTTTCAACTCTTTATGTACAAAAACAAGGAACTATGATAAAAGGTATGGAATACTACGAGATACCCCAAATGGACAGGACATTCAAAGAAATTCAAAAGCAAAGGATTGGGAGTGCTTATGACACACGATGAAAATTTTAAACCACAGTGAAATGGCAATAAGTAAAAGCAACAGGACACATCTTAATAACTTTTAAAGAAGGGTCAAACCCTAATAATACGAAAACTATAATATTAATCAGTTATAAGAAATAAAGAGAAACTTTACAGCAAAAATATATGACTTAAATTACTGGGAGACGTTCCGTGAACTAAACTTGTTTTTCTTGGAGATGAAAGAGCGAAAATACATCATCTGCATATAAAAAAAAAAAAGTTGATAAAAATAGTGTCTTATTTATTGAAAAGCCCTATAACCCTCCAAACATCAATGGAAAACAGGAAAAGTTGAATGTGTAGCGCTCGGAAATTAAAAACCAGATATGGAACAGTTTTAACTAGTTTTTAACCGGGTCCTCTAACCGCAAATGCATCGCGGTTAGAGGACCAAAATTATTTAATCACTCGCCAAAGAAAATAAGGAATATTACTGATGTCGACATGGACGTCTTCTAAAGGAAACTATGCACCTAGCTCAGGACAATACCAAATAAGTTATAGAGGTACATGAGATAAAGAACTTAAAAAAGCATTTCTTTCTCGCACCGGGCCTGACCTCCGCGTGATGAGAGATTAGTTAATACTAAAGTTAGATAAGGTTTGATTAGGTTAATTATTAACATTTTCTGTGTGTATATATATTTATGTGCACGTTAATTGCGCAGTCTAATATCAGTTTATCCTTAACTGGTTTTAACTATTCCTGTCCATTTACTTTCTCTTTACGTTTTCTCAAATTAAGACCGCTTTTTCCCGCACAGCTTCCTTCGACGATACGACCTGAAACGAAACGGCAGAAGCGAAGGAAATGTCTTTCAAAAATCCCTCCCTCGATTTCGTAACTTCGTAACTTTGAAATTGCTTCTAGATGGAAACCCGTAACATTAGAAATAATGGAACAATTCATAACTTCTCTTTAGAGAACTCCAAGAATGATCGAATTTCGTATACTGAGACTTACGTCACCTTTCTATATAAAGATGATATCATTTGTATATAGACCTTTAGAACTGTAGCTCTATAGACCTTTCGTGTACGTACAAAGTTTGAACCGATTTTGAAAACATTTGTCTCGTAAGTATTTTAGACGGATAGACGGAAATAAAATAATTACACTTCATCGCTTCGTGAAAGAGGTCTATAGTAAACCCTGATTCACCGAAAACATAGTAAAATTCCCATCATAATTCCTGAAAGAAAAAAAAAAAATGCCCGTGTACTACCCAAATCCCAAAGAATAAAAACGTACATCAACAACTGAACACGCGAGTAAAAAAAAATAGGAGCAGCTGTCTTATTAAATTATTTCTGATTGTAAAAGGAAACAAATTTGCTCTGTCGACTTTTCTTACCAAGTTGGCGACTTCTTTTATACGTTTAGGAAGTGAGAAGTTGTTTGTAAAATCCGCCCAAATTATCATCTCTTTTCTATTTCCTTTCCACGGAGACAAAAAGGATGTCCCATCCCGGTATTAGGGGCCGCGCAGAATCCAAAGATCTTGACAGGAACGAACGGGGCTAAACAATAATGAACTGCGCAAACCTTTATACGAGCCAAAAATGACTCTTTGAATAAAATAACTGTAAATGAAAGGTGCGAAAATACAAAGAAAACCTTAACCATAAAACGTCATAAAAAGAAGAAAAATTTGAAAAAAAAAAAGTTTTACATCGTGACAGAAGCTAAATTCAACACATGTTACTTATTGTTACCTCGTTACTGTTACTTTGTTCTTCTTACATTGTTACGTGTTATTTATGGAAGAGGAATTATGCCTCCCCTTCATTCTAGCTTCAGGGAAGGTTTAGACGGTACCCGAATTGCAGATGGACGTACCATTGTGCGAAGGGGAGTTATAACACGACCAACAGTCATATGACATTCCCCTCTCTATTAAATTCATATAATATACACACACACATATATATATATATATATATATATATATATATATATATATATATATATAGTGTGTGTGTGTGTGTGTGTGTGTGTGTGTGTGTCCAAAACAAGAGAAATTTCTGTAAACTAAATTTTACTGAAATTTTTTTTTTATCATGAACAAATATAATTCAACAGAACATCAATTTTTCGTACAAATACTCCAAACTCTACAAAGGAAATATTGCAGATATATATATATATAGTGTGTGTATGTGTGTGTGTGTGTGTGTGTGTGTATGCGTATATATTTATATACATATAAATATATATATCTGTATATATATTTATAGGGTTTTCACAAAAGGACGGTCTGTTTTGTTTAATTTATAAGTGAGAACATATTTTGTAACAAAGTATTTTTTACACCCCTATATATATATATATATATATATATATATATATATATATATATATTATTTATTTATTTATTTATTTATTTATTCAATGCAAAGGAGGGTCCAAGGGCGAACGCCCACAAAAATGCTCCCTCCTTCCCTTCCATGTAAAAAGGAGAGAGAGCCGAAACCACCTCCCAGATTCATAATGCCATTTTTGGTTTTATAAATTTTGAAAAGATTGTGTAGTGTGTAAAATGCATGGATGTATAGTGAAAAACAGAGGGAGAAGTGTATGTTTGAGAGCATGCTGGACTGTTCACAAAGTAGATGAGACACGAAAAAAAAAAAACTAAATGGGGACAGTGACAGGAGAAACGGGAGTTCCAGCACTCCCTGTCTCCTGCCTAATGCCCCTCCCCCCCCTCGGAGTACTTCCCTGATCGATTGGTGTCTACAATCTACTCCTTATATATATATATATATATATATATATATATATATATACACACGCTCATGTCACAGATTGTTTATTGAATTAATGATTAACGTTTAAAGGGATAGAAAATGTATTATTCCACGAAGCTCCGCTCTACCCTTACAGCTATTCAGGGTACGAGCAGCTTGTAGCATCAATGCCAAGTATAAGGAATGTCAACGTACAAACGAGTCTTTCGTACGAAGTGAATACTGGCAGAAGGACTACTTTGTTTTGTCACAGTCAAAGTATTCATTGTCGTTTGTGCATGCGCTTGTCGTCAGTTTTCACTTTAAATACTCCAGCCGTTATAAGGTTGTTGTTGTTGTTGTTGTTGTTTGCTTATTTTTAACCTCCTTCTCAACATCGAAGGTCATATGATGGAGAAGACCTACAGATTTACGTGGGTTTAGAATTACGGGTTGCTACATCACCTAGACGAAGAGGACGCTTTCCCATCCAACTATAACTCAGGCTCAATGTCCCTTAGCTTCGCTGATCGACGGGAAGCTGTGTTACAAAACTGGCCACAACACAGCCTGCCTTATAAGGTGTGAGTGCCCGATTCATCAGTAGCAAGATCCTCCGCATGGGCTATTTTGTGGCCATTTGGCAACATCTCTTTCCGTTCGATCAGCGAAGTTAAGTGACACTCTCTCTAACCAGTAGTTAGATGGGTAACCATCTCTCTCTGTGTTTAGATGATGTAGCGACCCGTGGTTCGGATTCCCCGTTATGCTGTAGGTTCCCCTCTATTATAACAGTGCATACACGATGACAGTTATAGTTTTTTAGTTAAAAATCATTAACTGGTTGTAATAATAATATGAATTGTTTCTTAAAATCGGCTTCTAAATCAATGTTTTTTTCTTCATAACGCATATATTGATTGCCACGGTAACAGTAAATTGCTTCGTTTCTCTTCCATTCACGGAAGGAAGACAGGACTTCTGTAACCGTTTGTGTATATATACACCAGGAAACACCAGATAACGCCGACACAACCGAAAACGAGGCGTAAGACAACACACTACAGGAAAGCACATTAGAGGGAGCTGCAAAAGTAGAGCCTCGGAGAATGAAGTCCCCCTACAAAAGAGAGATATAACAGGAACACAAAAGAGAAAGAGAGGGATACCAGGAACACAAAAGAGAAAGAAAAGAACCAGGAACACTACTGAAACTCGTCGAAAACGCAACAAAAACACACTGAGTAGGGAAGAAGTGCTGGCGGAACAGAAGAAAGCAATCGAATCACATAGGACTCGTAAGGAGATTAAACGATGGGTCATAAGCAAATACTATAAAACAGGGTCGTACAAATATGGATAAAACTGCAAGTACAGTCACCCCAAAAAATGCTTCGATATGATGAAAAATGGAAGATGTAGATACGGACAAAACTGCCACTTTTTCCACCCTCCTATGTGCAGACGGTCACTGACAGAGAGAAAATGCATAAGTATACAGTGCCCAAATTTTCACATAAAGTGTACGCAAAGAAGAGAACGGGAAAGAACAGATCTTATCCGAATTAAAAGTAAAAACAGGAGTAAAGAAACAAATTTTTTAGAGGAAATGAGAACCATAAAAGCACAGCTTGCCCCGCTAACAAGAAAGGACAGGACTCCGCAGGACATCACCCCTCTATCCAACACCACTCACCGATAATACAACCACCACAATGGTATCAAGGCTCAAGGGCCGCAACCTCAATTCTCCCAAATGCAGTGGCCCACCAAATAACACCAAACAGTAACCGACATCGACCTGGAAACGACCAGTATATGTATAGGAAAACCGAACACGGAAATTAGAAACCCGATAAATGTTTTATACACAAATATTCAAGGCCTTTATACGGACTATGAAGGTTGAAAATTACAATACTTACAGAATTTAGCTACCGAAGCCAGCATAGATATCATATGCCTAACGGAAACACACTTACATAAGTGCGAAAAAGGCTGTGAAAACTGCATCGAGGATACTGAAATAGCATTGCTGGTGGACTACAACATATACAGAGCAGATAGAGTGGCTAGACGAGGGGGAGGGTGTTGCATCTACGTGAAAAACACATACACATGTGAAGTGACGGTAAACAAATCAAACAGCACAGTCGAAATTATTATGTTAGAAGTAAAAGAACTGAACCTAACCATTATGAACATCTACAAACCACCAAAGACCACAAAAGTGAATTCCAGTTTGCTACAAATGAAAAAGAAAACATTAAAATTACTTGAGACTCCAGCAACAAATATTCTAATTTTCGGAGATTTCAATTTCCCATTCATAACATGGAAGAAAAGTGACGAAGTTATGTATGTCGAGAAGTTTCATGGCAACATTACAAATGATGATAGAACCCAGGCAACAATGCTATTAGATATTATGGAACATTACGCTCTTACCCAGGAAATCTGTGAAGTCACAAGAAAAGAGAATGTTTTGGATTTAATCTTGACAAATAACAACGAGATAATAATAAATAAAAAGGTAACGCACACACAAAGTTCTCCGACCATAACCTCATCGATATAAAATTGAAGTTAGCACCCAGAGGTCCGAAAATGCATCCTAGAGAGTCAGAAGGAATATTTGAAGGATTAAACATAAATTCAAAGAAAGTAAATTGGGAATTGCTACTTCACGAGAAGACTCCACAAGAAATACTATGTATAATAGAGACAGAACCCAAACCCATAATACTGAAACATATTCCAAAGAGACAGGAAAGAAAACGTAGCAAGCTTGAGAGGAAAATTAGGACACTGAGCAAAGAGACTCAAACTAGGGAGGAAACTTGGCGAAATAGAAATGGACCTAAAGCAAACATTCATACATAAGACAAACGAGGAGGAAAACAAGGTAGGGAACAATTTAATTCTGTGTTTAGCACCCCTAAGTCCGAGATGGAAGTAAAAAACCCAGACGAATTTTTCGACATAGATACAAATCAGCCAAGAACAAATTCCGGCACAAACCCATTAATGGACTTCGAGTTCACGCAAGGAGATGTAATTAAGGCTTTATCACAGATGCGAGACAATTCAGCGCCAGAGCCAGACACATGGAGAGCCACGTTTCTGAAGAAAAGTAAAGAGAGTATTGCCAAACCGCTATACTTATTATGGAGGAAATCACTTGACACAGGACAAATTCCACTCCCTTAAAGAACGCGAACATTGCCCCCACCTATTTAAAGGTGGTAACAGAGCAATGCCCAAGAATTATCCTCCGGTGGCTCTCACCTCACACCTTATAAAGTGCTTTGAACAAATAATTATGATTTGAGGCAAAACTACCTACTACCTACAAGAAAAAGACTTATACAACCCAAATCAACATGGCTTCAGGGCTGGAAGATCATGCCTTTACAGCTACTAGACCACCAGGAGAAAATATTGGAAACATTGTGTCGAGGACAAAACATAGATGTAATATATACTGACTTTGCTAAAGCCTTCGATAAATATGACAATAGAATCATAGCACACAAACTTAAGAATACAGGAATTACTGGAAAGCTAGGAAGATGGATATTAAATTTCTTGACGCAAAGAGCACAAAGAGTGGTGGTAAACGGAGTTAAATCGGAAGTCTCGGAAGTCGTGAACTCTGTCTCACAAGGGACAGTATTAGCTCCCTTGCTGTTCATCATGGGCGTCCGGAGGGGGGGCAAGAGGGGGCAGTTGCCCTCCCTTGGAAATTTGTGCTTGCCCACGCAACGACTTCTATAATTCTACTGCAGCTCAGTCAGTGCTTCCACATTCAAGGAAATGTCGTTTACTTTACCTTTACTTTACCGAAGTGCCGTGTCGTTGAACTTAGAAGTGTTAAATAAACTATACTGAAAGATATAGTAATGGAATTATTTGCAAAGATCATTATATTGAGTGTTTTATTTATTTTTTTCTCTCGAAAACCTTTTGGTCAATTTCACTGAAACTTACACGATTATAGTTAATCATAGTATCATATAACATATAAAAATGGACTTGACTGGTAGAAAAAAAAATGCACTGCGACCACTACGAGTGAAAAACCGTCATCTCCCCTTATCATAGCAGGCTATGATAAGGGGATATCTGCAATCATTATTATGAACAGCAGGGGCGTCCGCAGGATTTTCGCAAGGGGGGCAAAACTAACTTATTAGTTCTTAGTTCTTATTAGTTCTTATTAGGTAGAAAAAAATGCACTGCGACCACTACGAGTAAAAACCGTCATCTCCCTTATCATAGCAGGCTATGATAAGGGGAGATGACGGTTTTTACTCGTAGTGGTCGCAGTGCATTTTTTTCTACCTAATAAAGAACTAATAAGAACTAAGAACTAATAAGTTAGTTTTGCACCCCCCTTGCGAAAAATCCTGCGGACGCCCCTGCTGTTCATAATAATGATTGCAGATATTGATGCAAATATTAAGGACAGTATTGTATCATGTTTCGCAGATGACACAAAGATATGTAAGGAAATAGTGAACGAAGGTGACATTTACAAAACGACATTGAAACATTTTTCCAGTGGGCAGAAGACAACAATATGAAGTTCAACGAAGGAAAATTCCAACTTCTAAGATATGGTAATAACGAGGAGCTGCAGAATAAAAGGTACAAAACTCTGCAAGACAAACAGATAACACCAAATCTACAAATTAGGGATCTTGGAGTAATAATGTCGTCGGATACAGAATTCAGAGAGCAAATGTTACAACATCAAAATTACAACTGCTAGAAAAATAACACTGAACAACAGATTTTACTTTTATTCTGTATCAGCAACAAAAAAGCTTGTCTATATGAAGTCGATGCTGCTGATTCCGAAAATGCTATTCATTTTGGCGTATCACGCATAATTTCCATGAAATCTTAAAAAAATATTATACAATTATTGTATATTGTATATAATATGTATAATATGTATAATATTGTATATTGGATATAAATAATTAATTAAATATTATACAAAATATTAAAAAATATTAGCATCACACATAAGTCTTACTATAAGAGTAGCAATACACACGACGTAATAAGACAAACATAACATGTGGTCAGAGTTGCGAGATAATAAAATAAATGAACAGCTTTTACTACAAAAATTGAATATTTTTCCAAAACAAAAAAATGGAAATTTCTCAAAAACTATACGTGATAGGAAATAAACAGACCATTTTTGTAATCAACGTTAAAACCTCTATAATAATGACATAAAACGTTTCCTGAGACAAAAATCATTGTTGAACAGTATAATGGAAATCATCTGGAGGAGCTTCCGCAGCAGAAAAGCAAACATCATGCTCAAATTATGGAAGAGTCTAGTCCTACCAATAATTGAGTAATAATTGAGTATTGCTCAGTACTCACAAACCCACACAGAAAACGAGACATTGCGAACAGTGAAGCTATACAAAGGACTTTCACGTCTAAGATAGAGGAAACGGAAGGTGAAGACTGCTGGTCTCGACTACAATCCCTGAAACTCTACTCTCTCGAAAGAAGGCGCGAGCGGTACACAATAATATATGTACATATGGAAAATATTTGAGGGCTTTGTCCCTAACCTTAGAAATGAAATAGAAACAAACTGGAATGAAAGAAGAGGCAGATTTTGTACAGTCCCAGCTGCTGTGGGACAAGGGGGCCATGAAAACGAGGGTGGAAAATACCCTCAGAATATGAGGCCCAAAGCTTTTCAATGCCCTACCGAAAGAAATAAAGAATCTCCAGCACACACCCACTTGAATAACTTCGAGAACCAGCTGGACAGATTTCTGTGCAAAGTCCCTGAGCAGGGTACGAGGGCAGGAGGAGATCAGACAGCAATTCCCTCCTTCACCATATCCTGCAAATGAGGCGGGATACTGCAGAGGGATCGACCGCAAGATGAAGCACCTCAACACACTGACTGTAAAACTCGCACTTTTTGAGGAAGCATTTTCCTGACCTTACTCACCTGACTTCACGCCTCCTCACTTTTTTATTGGTTAAATAAAAGAGAGGATTTATTCTACCAATCCTAAGACACTCGAAGACTTAAAGACCAAAGTCTGTGAAGTAATCAACAGCATCCTATTTGAGCTATTTCCAAGTTGAATATTGTGTTAGAAAAAATGGCGATTACACTGAACATGTTGTTTAATTAAAGTTTACACACTCATTTATTTTACGTACCTGTAGCGTTTGTATTTCTGTCTACATTCCTCTTTTTTTTTTAGCTTAGAATATTTAGTTAGAAATAGGGATATTTCTGTGGGGACACCTGGTGTGTGTGTGTGTGTGTGTGTATAGCCTATATATACAGAGTGGCCCAAATGTAAGTATACAGTTTCATGTTAATTGTTTAAATTAATTTTCCTTTCAGGTTAGATAATAATGAACACCTGCGTGATTAACACATGTGTAAAGTCTCATTAAATAAAGCATCAAATGATACCTACTTTATATATATATATACAGTATATATATATATATATATATACATTCAACTGCAAAGAACACGCAGTATAAATAACGTAAAGAACGACGCTTGTATAGGAGATATTCCGCGCAAGACGAGAAAGAAAGAACGGAACAAATGAAAAATGAGGTAACCACCTGGGAATCGAACCCGGGTTCTTCCGATTGCCGGTCAGACGCGATACCATTACACCATGGACCTCACTCTTCCAAATGCCGTAATACTTCTACATACTCGCAGAAACCAATGCCCCAAGGGGGCACCTCCCGCATGCCGTAACATTATATACATTCAACTGCAAAGAACACGCAGTATAAATAACGTAAGAACGACGCTTGTATAGGAGATATTCCGCGCAAGACGAGAAAGAAAGAACGGAACAAATGAAAAAATGAGGTAACCACCTGGGAATCGAACCCGGGATCTTCCGATTGCCGGTCAGACGCGATACCATTACACCATGGACCTCACTCTTCCAAATGCCGTAATACTTCTACATACTCGCAGAAACCAATGCCCCAAGGGGGCACCTCCCGCATGCCGTAACATGCGGGAGCAGCTCGCAGCAGCATCGCCAAGCAAATAGGGCGTCCAAGTACTGACAAGGCTTTCGTACGTGGTTCATCACCACTGAAAGCAACAGTTAGTCTAGTCTAATCTGTATATATTTCATTTAATTTTTTATATATTTCATTTAATTTTGGGGTAAATGTTAACAGTATATTCCTTACAGACTGGATTAGAATAACCTTTAGAATATAATAGAATAACCTTTATTAATGATAATAAAATAAATACATTTTTTCAATTTACAATGACATGAATAATTTTGAAGCTCGACTATTTATTTTATTTAATTTGGCCCTTAAGCTTTAGACTTTACTGGGCTCTTATTAAAAATAAGCAGCTAGTTGTTATTAATTAATAATAATAAATAAATAAGTAACTAAGTATTATTAATAGTTAAAACATGTATTACAATATTAAACAATATTAATGGACAATATTAAACAATATTAGTGGACATTAATCCTAGATTTTTGTTAGTATGCCATTATTAATCGGGATTTCAACTTGGTTTTAAACAAATTTACATTCACAATATTTTTTATATGGGCATGCAAGTCATTCCATAGTTTCAATCCAATGAAAATGGGTAGTTTTTGAGATGAAGACAATCTAAATTGAGGTATAACGAGCTTTGATCTATTTCTGGTCTGATACGAGTGGATTTCTTGATGAGTTACAAAATATCTACCTTAGGCTTGCTGTTCACAAACTGGACCAAAAACCACAAGTATCCGCAATCGCAAACCGTCCGTATACAGGCCTGTATTTTTCTTAGAGTAATATATTTTTTTTTATATCTCTGTAGACTCAACAAGGAAAATTTGTATTTGTAAACTCAAACCGAATAGAATTTAAAGAAGACTACGTCGTACGGCAGAATAACCTCAAACAAAAAAAAATCCAGAATAAATTCGGAGAAACTTTTAATACCTTACCTTTTCCTTGTTTTGTTGTTGCCATTTCAATATTTCTCCAGTATACCTCTTTATAATCCAGTTTACTCTTTCCGTCCTTATTCCTGTAAGTATCATTGAGTTTTTCCACCATTATTCTTGTTACTACCGTTACTAGCATAAACATTATTACTATCCTTACTATTATTATTATTATTATTATTAATACAGTTATTATTCTTTTTATTATTAATTGTAGACAGAATACCGTTGTTGTTTTCACTCAAGTTCGATTTCAACTGTTTGATTTTCATTTTCTTTCGACTGTCTAAATTTTGCCTATTGTCTATTTCCGAAACCTTATCGTCCAATTATCTATCCACCAACTATACTTCGTGATTTTCCTCGCTCGTATTTCCCTTCACGCTCGCATTTTCGTATCTCATTATATAACTGTTTAATGTGCCAGAAACTGTATTTTATATATGGAGTCTTATACCATTGTTCGCCTATTTATTTTTAATTGTTCCCCGATTTCCTATTCCTTAATTATGTTTACTGTTTGAAATTATTTCCTTTTGTAGTATACCGACTAAGGATTTCTATATCCTAAACTTTGTAGTGTCGTAACAATTTATTTTTATTATGTTTATACTTCTATATGGTTCCCATATTCATTTTGTATATATCGCTTTATATATTTTCTCTGCACACGCACGCACACCACAACACACACACACACACACACACACACACATTCGTACGATGTATGCATGACTTAAAACTCCAAATTACTAATGAATTTAGGAGTTTTTATGTAGTTGAATTTGTTTAATATATTTGCCATTTTCCACGTTAGCTTTTTAATTTGCGAAAGTTTATTTTAGCGAATTCTGTATCGGATAGAATATTCATTATGTATTTTATTCTTTGTTTAAAATTTTTATATTTACAGCATATCCTAACATATCTGACTACTTGTGAGTAAAAAACTCGGTACGTTAAATTATTTATAATTAAGCTATCCTTAAAAGGGAATATTATTACAGTGAATTGGTAATTGTCCGTTTTATTATAAACATTGCGTGCAATTAATTTTTCATTTGTAATTCGTAATACTCAAGTCTAGAAAATTTTCTTTGTCTCTGTTATCATTTCCTCTTTCCAATTTCACTCGTAGTGGGTAAATTTGTCTCGTGAACTCTTCGAAGTTAGGTATATTTGTCATACAGATATCGTCTATTAATTATTATCGCGCATTGCTGTTGAATATTGGGCTATCGCCGCGACTCCTCAACCGTCCCTCCATAAACAGAACCTCCTTATATGACAGATATAAATCCGCTATATACGGACTGCCGTTTGTCCCAATCGCGATTCCTTTCTCTCTTTTGAAGTTAATATTATATATTATAATGTTATAATGTAGGTGTTGTTCCAAGGATATTCTACGGCTCCTATAAATGTATCTATACTGTAAGTATTATAATATTTGTGTTTACGTATATCACTCCATTATGCTTTTTTCCTCGTCCTATTGATTACTGCGTATTTATATTATCAATTTATATTAACTTTTCTAATAAGGTCTCTTAATGTACTGAATACCTCTTCGAGTGATAGATTTGGTAATAGAGTTGAGAAATGAAAAGGATAAATACAGTCCGTTTTTTTGTCTTTTATTCTATCTAAATAATGGATAGAATTGTTTATAGACGAGTAACAATTAATCCCGAGTCTATTTTCTATTTCTTGACACTATTTTATGAAACATTTTTAAATTAATTCTAATCCTAATGTTTCGGCTTGCGAGATTGGGTTTATAATGAACTGTTTTGAACTTCCCACGAATCGAAATTTGATCGGATCTTTATGAAGTTTTGGGATTGCGCGTAAGGTTCGTTTACATTTATCCTCTTCCGATAACTGTATATCAAATTTTGCTTTTAGGTCGTTATTGCGTGTTTTATATTATTCTGGTTTTCGTTATATATTTTAGAAGTTTCACTGCCTTTGTATCTCTTCGTATCTTTGTCGTAACCTAATTCATTTCAGATTATTTCAACATATAGTTATTTACACAGAATAGCGTAATTGTTAACTGCTTTGTCGATCGGACAGGCAACAAACGTATTCCGCAACTTTATGGTTTCCTTTTTTAAGGTTTTATAATTGTTTGAAATATTAATGTCGTAATTGTTCGTTGTATTTCTGAGAGCGTTGCATTTTGAGTGTATTTTTGTCGTGATCGCATTTTATAAGCTTAGTATTCATTTACGTTTTTGTTTTCGTTCGTTGTCAGAATATTTATAATTATTTACCTCACTAATAACGTCATATTTTAGTTTATCTCACGTCATATCATATTTATTTACTCTAAATTTAAGTCACCCTTTTTAAAACTTTCTAAAGTGATTAATTTTTAACTATTTCTAAATTCCTTTAATACGTGTCCGTAATTTGGGTCGACGAACTCTTCATTCTCTTCATTACTGCAAACACATTTCAGTTCACTATCATTGGTTTCATTATTGGTAAAACTTTTTTTTAGTCGTTTACGATTGCGTATTTGTAATCCTATTGGAGTTCGAACACGTTCACTAATCGAGAAATTTTTAATATTTGCCGTTTTCTGGAAGTAATTTTGCATTGTTTTGGTTATTAAGAATTTCCAGTAAATTTCATTCATGTAACTTTTTTGTGTTTATTTTATTTTTGAGGTTTTATATTTTTCATTTCGTTATCATTTTTGTTTTAGTTTTTGTTTTAGTAGGGGTGAGGTGGGGGGGGGAACGTTTAAATATGGATAAGGCGTAAGCAAACATTGATTTTATAAATATAGATATATTAGAATATTTATTTTGGAAGATATCTAATTGCGATATAAGATATTGTAAACCTTTACGGTTAATCCTCTCAATGCAACGTAAATTTTTTTCCTCGTTATTATTAATGCGTGTAATTCGTTTAATATGTCGGCCTCTATCTTTTCTCTTCGTGCTCTCGGTTTTCTGTTTCCGTGTGATCTTTTTCGTTGCTGCTCTGGCTCACTAAAATAATTGAAATAAATAGTCACTATGTTAATAGTCATAAATTTCGACTTCGGATTTAAGCGATTAAGGCGCTTCTCTGGGTTTTCTTTACGGTGAGAACGTGGTTGGGATCCCTTGTTAAGCTTAACTCCCCACCGTCATATGACTTACAAAGAAGGTTTACAAGGCTAAACAACACCATCGTCATTATTATCGTTATTATTATTATTATTATTATTATTATTATTTATTATATTAATCCATCAAAACCTATATAATTGATACAGATAGAATAAACCAACCACATATAAGATAGTTTACATACAGTATAGTTAGGCTGACCATACGTACCGTTTTGAACGGGACAGTACCGTTTGTTTTATATTTCCTGGCCGTCCCGTCGTTTTAATAAAAATGTCAATTTTGTCCCGGTTTATGTACTTACTTTTTCATGAATACAGAATATTACATAACCCCGTCCCTTTTTTGCCATCCCAATGTCCCGTTTTTGTCTCAAGGAAATATGGTCAGCCTAAGTATAGTAAGGTAGTCACGCTCTCTGACTGGTTTCATCTCGAAAAGTTGAGTTGAAGTGCTCGGGTTCGCTCCTCGCCTTCTACACTCTTCGACTAAGAGACGCCTCTCCTTCAACGTGGCGTTAAAGGGGAAAGTCGAGCAATGGACTCCGCCGAACCATCTGTTGATATTCGGCGGAGCCGTACTTACAGCAGACGACGCGCGCGGGTACTCACCAATCTATGCTTTTCACAATATCAAAATATCTAAAGCTCAATAAAACGTTTATGATGTTTACTAAATGTCCCATTTCTTGGTGGGGAACATTCCGAAGAGCTTTACAGCGAGTGCAGGAAACTGGCAGTATAACAATTTGCAGTTGAGAAAGTTGGCTGAGAATAAGTACTGCTAGACAGAATTCACTTATTTAAAGACTTTCTCTCCTCAGCAAGTACCTTTTTACAACTTCAGAAATATGTGCAACGATTCAGCATGTAAATATCATCCTACTCATATGGTCTGGATAACAACTTAAGTTATTATAAACAAAAAACTATAGAAAACATAATTAAGAGAATAACTTTTGGTTGTGGGCCTGAATTCAGTATGGAAGAAAACATTACATAATGTTTGAATAGTTTTGCTGAATTTGTAATGTCTCTCCTTTTCTCAAATTGTTAATTATCAAAGCTTCAAAGCGAGTTAGCGCTAAAGTCCGCTGTTTAACAATAAGACATAATTATGTACTGTTGAAGTTAAACTTAAATTAAATACATAGCTATAGACATAAATAACAATATACAATATCTTGGGCATAAAATATAAGAATACAATAAGGGTATAAAATAAAAAAGTATGTTCGCATGTCTCTAATTTTATCTTCAAGTCCGTTGCTATGACACGACGTTTTAAGTATGTTATTTTCGCATCGCATCATCTTAAAGCGATAGATTTATCGATAAATGTCTGATTAAATATAAATAAATATCAATAATCCAGTTAACAATTGCATGTTCTAAGTTAAAATTATTTTAATATCGTAATAATTGTAATACAGTAATATTTGTTTATATCAATAAAAAGATATCTTTCCCTCTGTCTTAATTGAGATGCAAAACAGTTAAAACATTATAATATCAGACTCAAAGGAATCAAAAATTAAAAATATTCGTTTTAGGAGAACCAAAAGGAATAAGAGGTTGTTTGTATGAAGATAAAAGGATTTTATAAAGTAGAAAATATTAACAGCAAGAGGCACGATTTCGTATTTCATTAAATTTTAACTAAAACCTATTATTGAGTTTGTTATACACAACAGATTAAATGATGTAGCTATACTGTGAAGGAGATTTAAGCGCTTGTATAAAGCTTTGGAGTAAGAAGATGAAAGTGTGTCGAGTAAATGAAGATAAAGAAGGAAACATGGCAAGCCAACCACGATGAAAACTAATAAAAAACCGAGGAAAGACAGATTAATGAATGGGATTTCCACAAAGACAGGGAAACGATTAACCGATATAAAATATGGTAGAGTCGAGCCTCGGTACATACACAAACGCGAACAATATGTCAGGGAATGTAAACAAAATATTGATATTGATTTAACAATAACATTCAGTGTTTACGAATTAATGGATTTTTATTCTTGTAAAATATGTGTTTGGTTTGGAGAGTTTCCGGAAATGGAACCGCTTGTTTAAAATAAATTTTAGGTTTAAATGTGTCGCCTTTAAGCCGAAGTCAAACCGGGTGACCCGTCGTAGGAAAGGGTTGGGGATCCTTATGATATCCTCGCCTAATTTATAGTACCCTAGAGGCTATTTGATTTGATGAGAGGCCTACCCAGTGTTTATTAGGATAAAATTTTCTAGTAAGTAGACAGTGACTGAAGTTCAGTGGTTATTTTCCATGTAGGTTGTATGAACTTGTGTATGACCGATGTATGATTGATTCACCGTAATCAAGGGACCATGAACTAGTAGAAATACATCCACATCCTTCAGGAAACCATACTTCCATGCGCGCATGAAACGACAATAAAAAACACGACCAAACACACCAAAAGCTTGGCTCAAGAAGAACGTTCCCAAAATTCTGGATTAGTTAGCCCATGTCCCAGACTGGACCCCTGTGGGAAGATGAATCCATTTTAAGTGCAATAACCGCACTGAAATAAGATGGGAAAGGGAAAATGTTTGTGCGAAGATGTTGATCACATTGTGAAAATACTCTCGAGCATTCCAAAACTCTTGGAAATATGGAAAAAATGAGTGAAAAAAACATTCCGATTGAGTGATGTTTCGTGGCTGTGATCAAAGCAAACGATGGTCTGACCACATACTAGAATCTAGTAACAAACACACAGAAAGATCCATCTAGTAACTAGATGGATCTTTCTGTGCGTTTGCTTTTTTTGGGGGGGCTTTATCTTCAATAAATATAATGATATATTATACATTAAATAAATAACCTATTTGCGCATATATATATATATATATATATATATACTATTAACTAACATAGACCTATATTTTTATAATGAAATCAAAGTGAAACAAGAAAAATTAATATTTTATTATAATTTTCTATGCAGTATTTAATATTTAGCCTACTTCAGTTTCTCTCGGGTCATAACTGAGCCCTCAGTTAATTAAGGGGAAAGAAAAGTAAATTTTGTGAACTTGTACACTTCCATCCAGATAAACTCATGCGATTCTCAGCATCGAGTTTTGTTAAAATAGTTCCGATATACAGTGTCCGTAAAGTCATGGTGGGATTTTAAATAGCTATATTATTGCAACGAAACATGATAATGAGATGAAACAATGCCAAATTGAAGAACAACTCTCAAAGTTGTATCTTGTAGTTAGTCTAGGCTAAGCTTAACCTTTATCTCGTAGTTAGTCTAGGCTGTCCACATGCCTATGTTGAACATGAGCGTAATAGCCCGAAAGTTAATGTGTGGTGTGCTCTAGCACGAGATCGAGTGATTGGCCCATTTTTCTTCGCGGAACCCACTGTGACGTCACACAACTACCTCGCTATGTTGAAACATTTTGTAGTACCCCAATTTATTGACAATAATGTCATCTTTCAGCAAGATGGTGCTCTTCCGCACTATGCCAACGTTGTTCGAGAATTCCTTAATGAAAAATTTCCACAGAGATGGATAGGAAGAGGAGGATGGAAGCCATAGCCTCCACGCTCTCCGGACCTGACACCTTTGGACTTTTATTTGTGGGGTTACGTCAAGCAAAGCGTGTACAGTGTACCCATTAGCATGGGCGCCCGCAGGATTTTTTCCAAGGGGGGGCAAAATTTAATGTATTAATAGGTAGGGACCGGAGCAAGCAAAAAACTTTTGACAGGTGCTTGAGTTGGCGCTGCCAACTTGGCGGGATAATTTTAAGGGGGGACTTCTGAACAAATAAAAAGGTAGCAACCTTTTATCATGCACACAAATAAAAATTTTCACCCTTTAGGAGGCAGTTGGATACTTTTCAGCAAGTTTAGGATATAAATATTTTCTTAGAAAATATTTAATATATTTTCTTGGCATTTCCAGGGGTGGGCAAGCGCCCCCCCTTGCCCCTACCTGCGGGCGCCCATGCCCATTAGGGATATTCATCACTTGCACGAGCGAATCACGGAAGCTATCGCATCCGTCACTCCTGATGTTCTTGGGCGTGTGTGGCTGGAATTGAATCACCGCCTAGATGTCTGCAGGGCTACCAGAGGAGCCCATATCGAACTACGTTAAATAAAGTTATTCTTTTAGAGTTGTTCTTCAATTTGCCTTTTTTTCATCTCATTATCATGTTTCGTTGCAATAATATAGCTATTTAAAATCCCACCATGACTTTACGGACACACTGTACGTCCAAATTTGCGACTCACTATGTTTCGATGTGGAACTACTTTTTAAATATCAAACGGTTCTGAATGGTTTGGACGAAAAAATTAAAAAAAATTTAGTCGCTACTTCGAAAAGGTCATACTTGAAAATTCAGGACCAAGAGACAAGGAATATGAGTGAATCTTATGAGCTATACCTCTCAATAATAATAATAATAATAATAGTAGCATTAAAGCAAAGCCATCAAGGAAGATCCTCTATTCGCCGACATGCTTCCCGCCTGTGTCCGCAACTCAAACGGCATAAACGGCCCGAACGGCCGCGTTAAACGGCGACCAAAAATGAATATTGATCATCTCGTAAAGCAAAGTAATTAAAAGGCCTTCCTCTCCTCTTTTAAATTCGTTTTATGACGCGAATGCATTTCGGTAACGAGATGGCAACGACCGCCCGTCCTAAAAGGCTCAACGGCCCCATTAACATCCATTTTAAACGGTAAAAATTAATGTACGTTGAATTTAAGAGTGTTTGTTTATCGCCCCACAACCGAACTGCCGCTTTAGTCGCTTCCTTTTAGGTTACTCCACCTCTCTTTTAATTATTTTTAACACCTTAACAACTTTTCTTTTAAACACACATCTTTATACGTGCACATCATAGCCAGGTTAGTTTTCCCTTGTTACCTTTATATACACACACACACACACACACACACACACACACACACACACATACATATATATATATATATATATATATATATATATATATATATATATATATATATATATACACATACACAAAAGTTATAAAGTATTTGAAATTCATGCATCAAGTGAATAAATGCATACAAGGCATTTTTTTCAAACCTGTAAAATTTGAGAAGGATTTCGAACTGGTCTCCCGTTTGCACGTTTGCAGCGGAAAAGAGAGAGGAAATTTGGGAAAATGAATAAATAAATAAAATAATAAAATAAATAGAAGGGAAAAGTATCGAAAAAGTTGTCCGTCAAGGAACTTTCGCTTTGTTTTCTCCGATAAAGGACCTATCTATCAGCGTGCAACACCTTTCGCTTAAGGGAAATGTGTACGTTATATAAACTCAAGGTTTATATATATATATATATATTGTGTGTGGGTGTGTGTATATATATATATATATATATATATATATATATATATATATATGAAAATTATTTCACGAAAGTAACACGTGAAAAATATTTATGATGAATAAAACCACGAAGGAAAGGAAACACAAATGGTGCTCAAGCGCTTTCGTCTAATGACATCCTCAGGAACACTGAAGTACATAAAGAGTTACGACCTATATATAGGTTACAGAAAAAAAAATAAAAAAAAATAAAAAAATAATCTATATATATATATACAATAAACGGAAAAACAAAATTAAAGGATTGTGGAAGGGGGCACACAAATTTATAAGGAAAAAACTATCGATTTTTAGCACAAGATTAAAGGAATTGTTTCCAACCAATATTATAGATAAAAAAAAATATATATATATATATATATACAAATTTATACTGGAAATCTGCCCGGGTTTTAGCACTCGCTCTTTTTGTATTAAAAAAAAATGAACAATTATCGATTTTTAGCACAAGATTAAAAGAATTGTTTCCAACCAATGTTATAGATAAAAAAACAAAATATATACAAATTTATACTGGAAATCTGCCCGGGTTTTAGCACTCTGCTCTTTTTGTAATAAAAAAAAAAATTGAACAATTATCGATTTTTAGCACAAGATTAAAAGAATTGTTTCCAACCAATGTTATAGATAAAAAAACAAAATATATATACAAATTTATACTGGAAATCTGCCCGGGTTTTAGCACTCTGCTCTTTTTGTAATAAAAAAAAAAAATTGAACAATTATCGATTTTTAGCACAAGATTAAAAGAATTGTTTCCAACCAATGTTATAGATAAAAAAAATAATAAAATTTATATACAAATTTATACTGGAAATCTGCCCGGGTTTTAGCACTCTGCCCTATTTTTTGTATATAAAAATTGAAAAAAAAAAGTTATTATGGCATACAAATTTACCAAAGATTTAGCGTTCTACCTTTCTTATCTAAATCTGTTCTGAAGGAATTCAAAACAACAGGATCGAGTTGAAAAAGACCTTTGCTTATGTTGAAGTTATTTGTTAGTTGGATAATGGCAGACTCAAGAATATTTCTATTAACAATGTTGCTAGAGTGAAATAAAACTGAAGCATTATTCCAATCAATACAGTGGGATAACTCTGACAAATGGACAAAAGGGGCACTGGACAACTGTCCTGTTCTAACGGAATATTGATGCTGTTTTATACGTGTGTGCAAATCCTTTCCCGTCTGACCTATGTAAAAGGAATCACATTGTTTGCAACCAATTTTATAGATAATGCCTGAATTATTGGTAGCGCTATTTTTTACTATGATATTTTTCACAAGCGAGTGCGAGTGCTAAAACCCGGGCAGATTTCCAGTATAAATTTGTATATATATATATATATATATATATATATATATATATATATATATATATATATTTTTTTTTTTTTTTTTTTATCTAATATTGGTTGGAAACAATTCTTTTAATATTGTGCTAAAAATCGATAGTTTTTCCTTATAAATTTGTGTGCCCCCTTCCACAATCCTTTAATTTTGTTTTTCCTTTTATTGTATATATATATATATATATATATATATATATATATATATATATATATATATATATAGATTATTTTTTTATTTTTTTTTCTATAACCTATATATAGGTCGTAACTCTTTATGTACCTCAGTGTTCCTGAGGATGTCATTAGACGAAAGCGCTTGAGCACCATTTGTGTTTCCTTTCCTTCGTGGTTTTTTCATCATATATATATATATATATATATATATATATATATATATATATATATACACTGTATATAGGGTGGTTCTTAGCCATAGAAGTAAAAAAAATTGTTTTGAAATGTAAATGTCCTACCACCCAAAATTGTTCTATTTAATGAAAGAATTACGTGTGCAAAATTTCCTCGAAATATATTAATATTTAGAGGTCGCTCATGGCACTGAAATTTTAGGACTGCCACCTGTATATCACAACATGGTAAGAGGTAGCATATGCGACATTCTAGCAGTTGGGGTCTCAATAAAATATAACCTTTTTAGCCAAATTGCTGGAATCCAGGTCCCCCTCACCCAGTGGAGAGTATTAGCCATTCAGTGACGGGGGTTTCATGGGAGCCAGCTAGCATCCCACTCATTGTCTCATTGCGCCTGGTTAATGTCGACTTCCGGCCGTCGGGGAAATGTTGACGGTGCTCTGAGACGACCTGCAGAAGATACTGCAGCTGCTCTTCATCCTGAGTCAGATGCTGATTAAAGTCTTGAATGAGGGAAACAACACGTTCCGCGTTGTCGTTCGTAGCACATATGTTGTTGATGATATTCTGTGCTATCTGGTAGTCTTCTATGGTCTCCCAGACCTCTGGGGCATGCTCTAGAAATTCATCGGGTATTCTCAGTTTTCTAAATAACTCTCTAGAGTTCTGGGTTACAAAATCTTATAAGCCACAGCCGGCGATGGAATGAGACTCAATCTTACTGCTTTTGGAAGGATCTTTTTCTCTCTTGTTCTTCAGTGCATTTACCATCCGTTGTTTTGTCACTACAGGAACTTTCAGATCGAAAAATGAGAGCGATACCATCTCCTCTGAGAGATACCAAAGATGCAGTGCGAACTTCGATGAGGTGGCCTTGGAAATGTTCTTGTTGGTGTAGCTATGTAGGCTCTTTAGAAGTTCAATGTCTTGGCGGGGAGCTGAGGCTGCCAATGGTGCCGTGAACCACGCTTTCATGTAGATGGTCACTGCAAAGTTCTTACCTCTCGTAGGTTTTTCTCTTCACGAGCAGTAAGAGGGAACTCAGGTTGAAACGTCCATACTTTCAGAGAATAAATGACCTTAGACATCCACCGAGCATGGGCAGTGATGGTCATCGATACACGAAAATCCCTAAGGCGATACCGATACATCGATACTCGTAAATCGTCTAAAGCGATACCGATACATCGATACTTTATAGATGGCTAAAGCGATATCGATACCGATACAAAAGTATCGCTCGGTAGGTAACGCCGATACATGTATCGCGATACTGCCCATCTCTGAGCATGGGGTATTGCCCCTGGTGCCATAAAGCGAACTCCCCAAGGAGGAATGCCTCCGAGAAAGATCATGGAGAGCTCCAGAAACTCCCGATAATCATCTCTTAATATCTGCTCCTTGAGCTGCTGCTCAGCAAATGCAAGGAGATCTGCACTCATGGCCTCATTACTAACTCCTGTTATGTAATTTGCTTGATTGATGTTCTATCGCTGCTGGAACCGCTTGAAAAGAAGTACTTCGGGTCCAAATGTTCCACCATGGCAAGCAGTGAATACTGCCCCAAAAGACGAGTTCAAGGATGTGATGGCGACAGGCGAAGTAAAGCAGGCTCTTCTTCAGTTTTTTTTCTCCAGAAGGATGCATGCTCCTGAGTGACGACCGGTGTCACTGGTAGTGGTGTCAAACCCCATCCTAATGACTCGATCTCGTAGGCCCCACTTTTCTATTTCTCTTGCAACTGCAAAGGCAGTTGTAGGAACTCCAAGAAGCTGTTGAACACCAACACCAGATATCAGCACGGAGAGGCGATCAACTTGATTTTTTTCTGTAATGTCTGGCAAAAGTTTTCCGTCCCAGTGTACGATGAACGGCACTTTGACAGTAAACTCCGCCTTTAGAGCCCTGGTGATGTTGCTGCGATGAAGTTGCCTCTGGCGTCTGATTGAGGCACGGTTGATATTGCAATCTTCATTGTTGTGGCCAAGACCCAGAGCTGTCTCCGCGATCACAAAGGCTGCGTTTCTATCAGTTAGTTTTATAAGATCCAGTGCAGCAGCGAGGGAGGACGACACAATGTTTGTTGTGGCTCGGCACTTATTTCTTCCTGGAGCCTGGCTCCTCCATCTTCTTCACCCGCAGATGACCTACTTTCTTCTTCGCTGCTACTGCTGGAGGCCAATAGGATACTTGTAGATGAGCTTGTTTGCTGGGACGCATAACGAAGACGTCTCTTCTCGATAGCTTCTGATCTTTGTGCCCCTCTTTTCTCTTTCTTATGAGAGTGATGTCGCCTTGACCCATGGATCCCTTTCGTCCCTGCTCTCGCTGAGCCAGTAGAAAATCGCGGTCCTCTTGGATGGTAATGAGAGTAAGGGCATCAGCATATGCGACATCAAAAAGGTTTTCCAATTTCTGCTGAAACGCCTTTATCTTGGCCTCCTGCGTGCCTGATTGTCTGTTTTTGTTCTTCTTTAGTTGATCCATTCTATATGCAACTTTTTAAGCTTTGACAGCGAATTGTCCTTCCGCCTTGCTGGAATTCCTGCTCGATTCCAAAATTCCTCCACCTGCTGAATCACGGATGAGCCAGACTGATGAATAGGCTGCTTCTTGAACATGTGATAATGCAAAAAGAGGCTCAAAACTTGTTTATTGGATGGTTGTTTGGAGCCAGTCAATTCGGTAATTGGGTAATCCAACAAATATAACTTTTCTTTCGATCTAGTCGAAGACATTTTTGAAATTGTAAAATGAAATACAGGGTGTCCCATAAGTCCGGCATCATAGGAAAAATAATAAAAAAAGGCAAAACAAAAGCTTTTATTTACAGAACGTGCTTAATATGTATTGTTCCGTAGCCCATTCACAAAATTCCATCCGCCGGTCGGGATCATCTTCGCTTAATTTCTGTAGGATCTGAAGTTTATATGGATGCCATTTGTGAGCCTGAAGAATGCGATGGATGCTACTTTTCGACACTCCTGTCTCGGCGGACAATCGCCGAAGAGACTTATTGGGACTTCTGTTAAAATGAGCTACGATAGCAATCGCTGTATCATCGTCAGTGGACCTCCTTGAAGGTCCACTGCTCGGTTTATCTTCTATGGATCCTGTTTCCTTAAACTTTGCAACAAGTCTGCTAACACAACTCTGTGTTATTGGCTCGCGGTCTGAATGCAGTCTGTTAAATTCAGCAGCGGCCTCTCTTTGACTCCGATTTCCTATGAGTAGATTTATCTGGATTCGTTCTTCCTTGCTCACAGACATTATGGCCTGTAGAAAGAGAAAAATATGAATTATGGTTTGTAGAAATAGAAAAATATGAATTTCTCCTATGATGCCGGACTTATGGGACACCCTGTACAATCCAAATCACTTTTCTATAGTAGTCAAAAACACTAACTTTTTCTACAGTAATCTGTGAAAGGAAATAAAGTAGTGGTCAGAAGACAATAAATATAACAATAAAATGTTAATAATATAAACACAATATAGGCCTAGTGGTAAAAACACATTAAATCTTTCTACAATAATCCCAAACACATATGTCTTGTGGGCAGCACTGACCATAACTGGCTGATACGATAAACATGTGTGAACTGGTCTAGGCTTCCCGCTACACGTTTATATCTAAATTGGTCAGAAGAGTAAACTTCAAGGTCATTGAACGACCTTTTAATCTTAACCTATTTGTAAAATATTTTAAGTACATTGCTTTTCATCAAATGAAACGATTCTAGATGGTAGGAGAAAATAATTTACAACCTTTAAAATTAAGGACCACCCTAATATACAGGGTGATTCAGCAAAGAGTACATTAAATTGGAGGATGAAATCTTTGGATAATTTTAAACCACAATGTCTCTATGGTAAAATGTCAAATTCTGCATAGTTTCCATGTTACAATACATTTAAGATGTTGTATTAAAGAGAGTGAATATGAAGTGAAACCCTTTAGGTTGTAACAAAGAGGGGTCACACTGTAGGGATCTGTGAATAAATGATTACAAAAACCTACGGGGGTTTCACTTCATATTCACTCTCATTAATGCAACATCTTAAATGTATTGTAACATGGAAACTTTGCAGAATCTGACATTTTACCATAGAGACATTGTGGTTTAGAATTATCCAAGGATTTCATCCTCCAATTTAATGTACTCTTTGCTGAATCACCCTGTATATATAACCTTTGGTTAGCTTCCGCCCGAATTGTTTATTCCGACGAAGGTCAAGCTTTTCACTCCACCTTAGACCGACAGTTTAATGTGGAATTCGAACCACGCCCCACCAGCACCCCAATGTCTTAACCACTAGGCCACCTAGGGTATCCATTTATCTACCAACCACTTTCTTTATTGTGTGGAAGGGTGAACAGCTGGGTTTTGCTTGCGCGCCGCCTGCCGTCACGGGGTCTCGATCCCGGAGCCGCTTGATTCGTAGTCAGCGACGCTAACCACTACACCACCAAGGCGCATATATATATATATATATATGTATATACATTCAACTGCAAAGAACACGCAGTATAAATAACGTAAAGAACGACGCTTGTATAGGAGATATTCCGCGCAAGACGAGAAAGAGAAAACAACAAATGAAAAAATGAAGTACCACCTGGGAATCGAACCCGGGATCTTCCGATTGCCGGTCAGACGCGATAACCACTACACCATGGTTATCGCGTCTGACCGGCAATCGGAAGATCCCGGGTTCGATTCCCAGGTGGTACTTCATTTTTTCATTTGTTGTTTTCTCTTTCTCGTCTTGCGCGGAATATCCTATACAAGCGTCGTTCTTTACGATATATGTATATATATATATGGAAAACTTGTTGTTTTATAATGAGCAGTTTCAAGTATATATATAATCTCGTTACCTTTAATATATGTCAATCTATGCATGTGAATGGCTCAGCATTGGCCATTTTTTCCCCATTATACGCCCAAGTCCTGTGAATTACGAGTCGTAATCTTAGGTAAAATCTGTCATTCGCAGGCGAAAGTACTCAGGAGGAACACACACACACACACACACATACACACATACACACACACACACAAATTCGGTCACACTCCTAGGAAGGTTTTCTATCTTTTATTGAAGGCATTTGTGTGCCTGTGGTTAAAATGCTTTTAAAAATAGGTTGGTTTATCTCATGAGAATATCACGTTGTGAGAATGCTTTTGGGAATAATTGGAAAGAATATTGTAGTTTGAGAGTAATTTGATGAAGCAATTTCAAGTATAATTTTATAAATGGTTTCATTTTATTAGTCCGATTTAGCGATTAGTTTTAATTTATCATTTTCCTATTATTTTTTTATTAATCATTATTTATTTTTCCTATTGTCTCTCTCTCTCTCTCTCTCTCTCTATATATATATATATATATATATATATATATATTTATTTATATGATGAATAAAATCACGAAGAAAAGAAAACAATGGTGCTCAAGCGCTTTCGTCTAATGACATCCTCAGGAACACTGAAAAAAAAAAAATATATATATATATATATATAATAAGAAAATTATTTCACGAAAGTAACACGTGAAAAATATTTATGACGAATAAAACCACGAAGGAAAGGTTTTATTCATCATATATATATAATAAATATAGAAATAAAAATTGTGGGAGGAGCATACAAATTTGTAAGGAAAACTACCAATTTTAGCACTTTGTCCTTCTTGTCTAAATCCATTCTGAACGAATTCAACACAAGATCAAATGGATTGTTTACAACCAATTTTATAGATAATGCCTGAATGATATGTAGGTCACAAAAAATAAAAAAAATAAAAAAATAAATTGAAAAATAAAAATTGTAAGAGGAGCATACAAATTTATAAGGGAAAACTACTAAAGTTTTAGCACTCTGCCCTTCTTGTCTAAATCCTTTCTGAACGAATTCAACGCAAGATCAAATGGATTGTTTACAACCAATTTTATATATAGGTCACAAAAAATAAAAAATATATAAAAATAAATTGAAAAATAAAAAGTGTAAGAGGAGCATACAAATTTATAAGGGAAAACTACCAACGTTTTAGCACTCTGCCCTTCTTGTCTAAATCCGTTCTGAACGAATTCAAAACAACAGGATCAAGTTGAAAAAGACCTTGGCTCATGTTAAAGTTATTTGTAAGTTGGATAATAGCAGACTCAAGAATATTTCTATTAACAATGTTGCTAGAGTGAAACAAAACTGAAGCATTATTCCAATCAATACAGTGGGATAACTCTGACAAATGGACAAAAAGGGCACTGGACGACTGTCCCGTTCTAACGGAATATTGATGCTGTTTTACACGCGTGTGCAAATCCTTTCCCATCTGACCACTGTAAAAGGAATCACATTGTTTACAACCAATTTTATAGATAATGCCTGAATTATTGGTAGGGCTATTTCTTACGATGATATTTTTCACAATATTGTTATATGAAAATACTACATTAATATCCAAAAGTTTAAATACATTAGCAATGCCTAGAAAGCCCGGGAAAAATGGAAGTACTAAAATATTCTTTGACAAAGTGCGAGTGTCATTATTCACACGATAGAAGGTTCGTTTTGCCTTGTTAAGACAAGATTCCATAAACGCAGGTGGGTAGCACAGATCACTTCGAATACAGTTGATTTTTTCCAATTCGGCATCGATGTATTCCGGACTGGCGATCCTAAGAGCGCGGAGAAACATTGAAGAAAATATGGCCTTCTTAATGGGGGTGTCATGTCCAGAGTAAAAGTGTACGTAGGACAAATTGTTTGTTTTTTTCCTTTTTTCCGATAGATACTAAACTTAAAACCTGGGCTTTACCCTATGTACACGCACATCCAAAAACGGGATTGAGTTGTCTTGTTCCACATCTAAAGTAAACTTAATGGAGGGGACTTGATCATTTAACTGAAGGAGGAAGTCATCCAGGTCACGATTCATGGGCCAGATACACAAAATATCGTGGACGTACCGCAACCATAGGATGCCAACCCCCAGGATTCTCGGAATGTAAGTAATTTCGAAAAACTCCATATAAATATTGGAGAGGAGGGGCGATAAGGGGTTGCCCATGGCCATCCCAAACACTTGTTGATAATACTCGCTATTGAAAGTGAATTTACAGTCTTTGATGCAAAGCTTAATAAGTTCCAAAACGATGTGTGCAGGTAGTGGCAGGTCGTACTTATGTAATTCTCGGGAGAGAAAGTCAAGCATATCGTCAATCGGCACTTTTGTAAACAATGAACAAACGTCAAAACTGATCAATCTATCGTTGGTTTCAGTGCGTACATTATTCAATTTTTCAGTAAAATCTATGGAATTTTTTACATGTGAATCAGAGATAGTTCCGAGAATGGGGAACAAGACTTTGACAAGCCATTTGGAGAGTTTAGATAGATTGATCAGTTTTGACGTTTGTTCATTGTCCTACGTACAGTTTTACTCTGGACACGACAACCCCATTAAGAAGACCATATTTTCTTCAATGTTTCTCCGCGCTCTTAGAATCGCCAGTCCGGAATACATCGATGCCGAATTGGAAAAAATCAACGGTATTGGAAGTGATCTGTGCTACCCACCTGCGTTTATGGAATCTTGTCTTAACAAGGCAAAACGAACCTTCTATCGTGTGAATAATAACACTCGCACTTTGTCGAAGATATTTTAGTACTTCCATTTTTCCCGGGCTTTCTAGGCATTGCTAATGTACTTAAACTTTTGGATATTAATGTAGTATTTTCATATAACAATATTGTGAAAAATATCATAGTAAAAAATAGCCCTACCAATAATTCAGGCATTATCTATAAAATTGGTTGTAAACAATGTGATTCCTTTTAGATTGGTCAGACGGGAAAGGATTTGCACACACGTGTAAAAAAGCATCAATATTCCGTTAGAACGGAACAATCGTCCAGTGCCCTTTTTGTCCATTTGTCAGAGTTATCCCACTGTATTAATTGGAATAATGCTTAAGTTTTGTTTCACTCTAGCGACATTGTTAATAGAAATATTTTTGAGTCTGCTATTATCCAACTTACAAATAATTTTAACATGAGCCAAGGTCTTTTTCAACTTGATCCCGTTGTTTTGAATTCGTTCAGAACGGATTTAGACAAGAAGGGCAGAGTGCTAAAACTTTGGTAGTTTTCCCTTATAAATTTGTATGCTCCTCTTACAATTTTTATTTTTCAATTTATTTTTTTATTTTTTTTTTGTGACCTATATATAAACTTGGTTGTAAACAATCCCTTTGATCTTGTGTTGAATGCGTTCAGAATGGATTTAGACAAGAAGGGCAGTGCTAAAATTGGTAGTTTTCCTTACAAATTTGTATGCTCCTCCCACAATTTTTATTTCTATATTTATTATATATATATATTATTTTGTGACCTATATATAGTTTCGAACTCTTTATTTACTTCAGTGTTCCTGAGGATGTCATTAGACGAAAGTGCTTGAGCACCATTCTGTGTTTCCTTTCCTTCGTGGTTTTATTCATCATAAATATTTTTCACGTGTTACTTTCGTGAAATAATTTTCATATATATATATATATATATATATATATATACATTCAACTGCAAAGAACACGCAGTATAAATAACGTAAAGAACGACGCTTGTATAGGAGATATTCCGCGCAAGACGAGAAAGAGAAAACAACAAATGAAAAATGAAGTACCACCTGGGAATCGGAAGATCCCGGGTTCGATTCCCAGGTGGTACTTCATTTTTTCATTTGTTGTTTTCTCTTTCTCGTCTTGCGCGGAATATCTCCTATACAAGCGTCGTTCTTTACGTTATATATATATATATATATATATATATACTTTCTCCACATATTTATATCATCCCTCCCTATCTTCCTCTTTTAACCCTGTTGTAGCTATCTCCCCTTTTCCTGTTTTCCCTCGCGTTCTGTTCAGTGGTCTTCACTGTCGATTTCGGCTAAAAACCGCAATAATATCATGAACGGCAGCGGGTAATGCATCATCACTTTATTGCCTGCTAAGCTCTTGTATTCACTGAGAAATGTGAACGCAATGAGGCGAGCTATGTGCTAAATATTGGATGTTATTTAGCAACTCTGCATTTTATGTAGCGTTTCCATATCTGTTGTGTTGGCTGTGGGCACATATTCTGCTCATAATGTATGTCGTGTAGTTTATATTAGCATTTTTGCACTGTTCGTATAGTGTAATTCCATTTGCGCGAAGTTATGTAAATACTGTAGGCAGTCACCATTTACACCTGTAATTAAATACACGGACAGGTAACGCGTTTTAAATCAGTTGAAAGGACATCCGAACTATAATTCTGAATAAAGTTCTGTGTCATAAAACTCTAATTTGCGAACCATTTTGAATAGATTTTGTTTTTATATTTTACTAAATATGATTTGCATAAATTTATTTCCGTGTATTAAACTTTAATAAGATTCAACTTCATTTAATTTAATTAATTCGTACGTAAAAGGAAAAACTAATTTACATAATTAAATGAAATATAGTTACAAATACGCATTGAATATATCAGCTCAATAAAGATGCGCCCCTTTCAGGGGTTCCGTGCAATGATTCCTCATTTCACGGATGTCATGCTTGTTGTCCCTCCTCTAAAATTGGCTTGGTGAAGTAGAGAGTTGGTTTCTCGCGCTATCTACCTCACACAACCAGGGACTCCCGGCTCATCTGGAATTGTTCTGATCCAGGCGTCTAGTCTTCTTCTGAAGATATCCACCGCTACACCACTCTTGTTTCTAGTAGTTCTTTGGGCAGCTGGTTGAACAATCTTGGTCCTCTCACAATAAAACTATTTTTTTTTAGGGTTGAGGATGTTCCCTGTCTAGCCTTTAATTTGGGAACACGGCACATTCTTCCTTCCCTACTTTCCACTGTTGTTCGAGTGGTTATAGGGTACAAAGTAAGATTAGGGACTAGTTTCTCCATTATTTTCCAAGTGTAAATAATGGTGCACCTCTCTCTTTTTCTTTCTAGCGAATATAAATTTAATTCACGTAACCTTTCGCTATAATTTAGTGCTTTGCATCCATTGATCTTGGCTGTGAAGCTTCTCTGAATTCCTTCTAGCTGACTAATGTCTTCTTTTTTATATGGGGATGTTAAGACTGAGCAATACTTCAACTCGGGTATCATCATTGTTTTCATCAGAAGAATCATTATATTCCTGTCCCTTCGTTAAAGGTTCTCAGTATCTGTCCACTTATTCTTTTTGCTTTGTTTACTGCTATATTATTTTGTGTTTCAAATTTCGGTTATCATTCATTATAATTTCTGCTAATGAATGTGGATGGGTTGGGTTTTAGAGTCTCTGAATTTCCTGTCCATTTGGGGTATAATATTCCTTGGATTTTAGTTCTTCCCTTCTTCCGTACCTTAACAGATGAAATGTCTCAGTGTTAAATTTCATAATATTGCCTTCATACCTATTGTAGATTCTGTTCATGTCTGTTTATAGAGATCCTATATTTTAGTTTTGTACTAATTTTTGTGTCATCAGCAAAGAATGTTACTGTGTTATCATTGGTGTTATCATTCCCGATCGGAATCCATACTGGTTATCGTTTAATTTTTCCCTGACTCTCCAAAATGTAAGATTTTTCCTCTAACTATTCTTTCAAATCTTTTGGTGAGATGAGATGTCAGCGACACTGGCCTATAGTTTTTTACCACAAATCGATCCCCTCCCTTATAAATTCTTTCAGTTTGCTTGGTATTTCTCCTGTGTTTAGTGATCGTCTCCATATCCAATATAGGGACTTGGCGATTTCATTCCTGCAGATTTTAATCAGTGTAGCGTTCATTTGTCCGGGCCTTCTGCTGAGTATGTTTTTAGTTTCCCTATAGCTCGTGTGATATCACCTGTTGTGAAATCAAAGTCTGTTATACTTCCCCTTGTAATTCTTTTTCAAAGAACGTATTTCTACCGCATATTAGGAGATACTGAAAGTTAAAATCACCACAGGGGAGTTGTGTAGTTTAGAGCTTTCATCAGGTTTCTAACTTCTGTAATGGTATCTAAAAAGTTTGTAGTTGGAATGTTCGGAGGTCTGTATATTACAATTAGTATCATGTTTAATTTTTCAACTTTTTCTATTAATAATCTTACTGTACGTAATTGTCTGAATTACTTACTGTCTTTCTGCCGTATGTTTTTCATGTGTATACATAGCACATCCTCCTTTTCGTTTTACTTTTCTGTCGGTTCGAAGTATGTTATAGCTGTCAATTTGTATTTCATTTTTGTCGATACAAAACTCACAGTTTTCACAGTTCGCCTGGCAGTTCTTCAGATAAGTTCCCATGAGACATGTAAAGTTTGCTCTTGTTTCTTGCGTGACTCCTTTCAGGTACGTGATTTTATCCAGGGAATGGTTTGGTTTTATTTAGGCTGTAAGTTGGTAAGGATAAGTTTTATTTTTTGTTTTGAATTTTTTCTTTATGTAGTTTAAATTCGTTATCCTTTGTTGGTGCATATTTCGTTGTTCTGTGATCATCCATGAATTTCCTTTCTTTTCTATCTGTTTCGACACACGCTGTCGCGATATCGAATGTAGTTTCCTTCTGCATTTATTCTGTTCGGCTGTTGGATTTCCGTATTTGTTGACTGTCTTTGTAATTGTTAATTGTTATTTAGTAACTGAATCGTGTTGGCTGCGTCTAAACATTTGGTTACTTTGTTGGCTGATGGGCTTGGTGGCTCAACTGTGGCGTTCCTTTCAGGGTAGCGGTAACTGCACTTCTTCCCATACTTGCATCTTCTGCAACTTGCATAAGTTTTGCAGATACTAAGGTAGTGGAACTTGCAGTTGTTTCCAAATTTACAATGACTCAATGCCCGTCCCTGTATCTGCAATGCCCCTTTCGCATATTTGCATACGATATCATCTACGTTTTTCGTTTTGTATCGTCATTTTGTCATTATCTCCATTTCTTAATTTCACCAAATCACAGTTTGTGTTTTTTTTATTTCTTCTACAATCATGTCTACCTCTCGGGTTGCCTTTACTTTTATCTCTCTCATACATACTACTTTCCTTATGGACATTCTGGTCCATTATTTTCTCTTTCTCTGTCATTAATATTTTCCATTGTTTCAAATAAAAAATCACACCTGATCGCTTTATTTTCATTCGCCACTAAATAGTAAATTGCATACATTACAAATATGGTGGGAATACAATTAAGAAAAAACAACAACTTTTTTTTGTATGAGTGGAAGTAAGTGACGTGAGTTTGGTTTTAGGACCACTTTCCTGTTTTGTTCAAATTTTTCAGATAACTATTTCAATTGACTATATTTAAACCTGTGGTACATTTGTTGTGTAAACTATTCTTACGCTATTTCTTACAACTATTTCTTACACTATTACTTACACTCAGCGTAATATGTTTCCTGTACGATGTTATTTGTATTATTATATATATAATAAGGTGGTTTGTATAAAATATCGAAGTGGAAACCAAAATGTCGTATCAGGTAACGTGGAAGCATCGAAGCTTACTTATCGGAAGAACAGAGGAAGAAACCGCCACCTTCTTCCATAGAAAACCTCGACCATTTTTTATCTTTGAAAGAGCAAAGAATTCTAAGAAGGAAATTCACCTAATTCCGCTCATCTGATGCGAACTAAAATGATAAAAAGTGGAAACACAACGAATTTCTCAAGAAACACTTTTAATATTTGTTTGTTTCAAACATGCACCTCATAGTATTATTGTACTCCTTATAGACCTTATTTTTGGTATATATTTTAACTTGAATTATTATTATTATTATTATTATTATTATTATTTATGAAAATGAAAACGAAATGAAAATGAAAAGGTTTTATTGGCAGACTATAGGTTCATATGACAAATATTATTAATACAATGGCAGTTCACATACTAAGGACAGAAATTATACAGTTGATTAGAAATAATACAGTTAATGTCGGAATTAGTGGAGCTACAGACAGACGTTTTCGTATCAAGAATTCAATAGCTTAAGGATAAACGGCAGGACTCATGGATAGCTTGGATAATCGGGTTGGTTGATTTTTTTAATTCTTTGCATAGACTGTATGAGCACATCTTGTTACCTCCCGGGAAGCTCGGGACATTGTGGGTAGCAAACATTTGCGAAGCTGAGCATTTCGGGGGTAATTTATGTAAGAGTCTAAGAGACCTGTTCTACAGCTAATTTAGGGTTCTCCAGAACCTTTTTTTGATAATTCCCAGAGGTGCTGTCCGTATATATTACTGCAGAAAGTACGAAAGAGAGTGTCTTTAGTCACTTGTACGAACCGAAGTTCCTATAGTCATATTCGCTTTAGCAAAAGGCTTCGAGAGTGTTTTCTTATATCCGAGTCATCACTTAAGGAGCTTGTAAAGTTTAACCCAATACTTAAACTCTTGTACTTCCTCAATTACTTCACCTTTCATTTTAAACCTAATGTCAGCTGGCTGATTACAGCTTTTAGAATGAAATTGCATAACTTAGTTTTTGTAACATTTAAAAAGAATATCATGTTTCTGCGAATACACTTCGCAGACTTTTAGTAGCCGATCCAGACTTTAACAGAGGGACTTATTAACACCATATCATCGCCATAAAAAAGTTATTTATCCTTGTGTTATCTATACAACATCCCACTGTTTGCCTCATTAAGTGACTCAATTAATCCGTCAAATATACACATTAAACAACATAGGGGAGAGCAAGGAGCCTTGTCTCACCCTGCAAGGAGGAGCCAAAACATTCGGATAGTACATTGCCCCACCTAAAGGTAAAAGATTGGTGGAATACCAAAATTTCAATAAATTTAATGTGACATAGGAAACCTTCCTGTCTTCTAGTTTTTAAATAAAATATTGTGGTTCACTGTATCATATGCCTTACTTATATCTATGAAACAGCTATAAATAGTTGAATTACTATCAATGTATTTAAATATTGTTTCTTACGTACATAGATACACAGGTCAGTTGAGTGGGGCCTTTTAAAACCAAACTGATTAGGAGATGTCCATAGGTAATCATTTAATCGGAGTAACAAACGTTTTTCTAGTAGTTTCGAGAAGCAGGAAGCGACAGCAAGTAGGCCTGTAATTTTGCTGGACAGAATGTCTCCATACTTATTTTTGACCAGGGGCAAGATATATACCCTCATGAACTCTGCAGGATATGGCTAGAGCAAGCAATGGCTGATAAGAGCAAGGATATATGCAGACATCGTTATTGGCATATTTAAGTGCTCATTCGATAGGTCATCTACCCCTGACGCAGAACCAGTCTTTAACTCTTTAATTAAACCTCTTTACTTCAGGAACTGATATCAAAGTATTTTCCCTTGTCTCTCCCACAGGCGTTTCGCTGCAATCTAGCTTAAGATTATCCTACTCACACTGTTAAGAATGTTAGAGTAGTAGTTTTTCCACAGCTTTGTAAATTCATCCTCCCCTGACACCTAATCGATTGTCGGAGGGAGGACACTTTTGACACCAGTTTGATTCTTAACAAATTTCAAAATTGTTATTATCGTTATTTATGCGAGCTTCACAGGCTTTGATGCTCGAATAGACTCATCTTCCTGTTTTACATCGCACTATGGCCGCCTTATAACTGAACCCCTACTTCTACACATATCATGTATACTGGTTCTATCTGGGTTTACCATGAAAGCACCAAAATCATAGGCGTCTTTCGATTCCCTCTTCAGGAGGGCAATAAAATCACTCCATCCAGGAAAATCTTAATATGATAGTTGTAAGATTTAATCAGGGGGGTTTCCTGCTTTCTCTTAACAAGGATACTATCTTACTATACTACCTATCTATGAGTTTACAGTGAGAATCATTTGAGCAAGGATTATACAAGTAAGATGCAAAATTTCAAATTATTAAAGAAGTACTTGTTCTGATTTTGTATTCTATTCTCTGTTGCATATTAACATTAGACCAATCGACGCGATTATTTTCACCTATTGAATTTGTTATGCCGTGTTGACATAAATTGATAAAATTTATTAATAGTTTAAATAGTTATAATAATTGTATTGGTCTATGATCAGAAAGAAGGAAATCATGCGGATATATAATATACACACACACACATACAGTATATATATATATATATATATATATATATATTTATATATATATATATATAGGTGTGTGGTGTGTGGTGTGTGTGTGCGCGTGTGTGTGTGTGTGTGTATGTGTGTGCACTAACGCTCAATATGAAATGAAACCAGATTTCAATTATTACTTTATCGAATCGTGGAATCTTCCGTAAAGAGGTATAGAAAAATAACAAAAGTGCTCCAAATCTTGTTTTCCTTCGTGCCATGTGAAGCTCATGCAGGTAATCAGGCATTCGGCTGGAAATTTCTTTTACAAAAGAAAACACACACACACACACACTTTATATATATATATATATATGTGTGTAATGTTTGCATCCTTGTGCGTTGGTTGAAAGGCGCCTAAAGTTATATTGTTGTGAATTGCGATTGGCAGCGTTGGTATCAGGCCAGTCTGGAAGGGGATAAAAGCGCCAGTAGGATGGGTTAAAATATCGAGTGAGGGAGTGGAAATAGTGGTAATGAGGAAGGGGAGAATAGGGGTAATGGGGGAGGGGGACAGGCGTAATGAGGGAGGGGGAAGAGGATTGCCAGACCCAAAAAAAAAAGTAGAAAATATGTAACCTAACCTAACCTAACCTATCTCTCATACAACTGCACAATTTCAAGAGTAATCTACTCTCACACATCATCCTCTCCTGATATAATTATATATATATATATATATATATATATATATATATATATATATATATATACAGTATATACCTTTCAACCTTTCGAATGTTCCGTGCGATGATGCCTCATTTCACGAAGGTCAAACTTGTCGCCCTCCTCTCGAGTTGGCCTGGTGAAGTAGTGAGTTGGTTTCTTGTACTCTCCACCTCATATAGCCAGGTACGCCCGGCTCATCGGGAATTGTTTTGAGCCAGGCATATAATCTTCTTTTGAAGATGTCCACCGCAACACTACTCGTGTTTCTTAGGTCTTTGGGCAGCTGATTAAACAGTTTTGGTCCTCTCAAAACAAAACTATTTTCGTTCAGGGTTAAGGATGTTCCCTCTCTAACCTTTAATTTGGAAACACGACACAGTCTTCCTTTTCTACTCTCGATTGTTGTTTTTGGAGTTACAAGGTTCAGAGTAAGATTAGGGACTAGTTTCTCCATTATTTTCCAAGTGTAAATAATGGCGTATCTTTCTCTTCTCCTTTCCAGTGAATATAAGTTTAATTCGCGTAACCTTTTCCAGTAATTTAGTCTTTGCACCCATTGATCTTGGCTGTGAAGCTTCTCTGAATCCCTTCTAGCTGTCTAATGTCTCCTTTTTTATATGGGTATGTTAGGACCGAGCAGCATTCCAATTTGGGTATGATCAGTGTTTTCAGTAGAGGAATCATTATATTCCTATCCCTTCG
>JAJOZX010001756.1:547500-652500 GCA_023014485.1 Bathynomus jamesi | reverse complement strand
TTCCTGTCAATGCCAAATCACAGACTGACCTCTTGGAAGCTGCGCCAATTTCAAAGGTTTCCTTTTCATAGAGGATGGAAGCCATAATAAGACTATCTAAATTTAGTTAAGATGTATGAGCCTTCTCTCAAATATATGCTCTTCAAGTTCAAATACCATAACATAGAGATTTCATATGACAAGGGAGAAGTAAGGAAAGTAAATGATTGAGGAATGAAAATTCTGAGTCCATGTAAAAATTTAATATTTCTTAAGAAACTATCTAAGTCTTTAGACTTAACAAAATACCATAAAACTTTTGTGTATAAGAACTCTTTATTAAACGTTAATGGAGATCAAGATTTATATACATTTTAAACATTCTAGTTATGAACTATGAGAACGGTAAAAACATTTAGAATCAAACGTTTAGAATCAAGTAATATCTCACTACATAAAAAGATACTGGTGAAGTCTTTTAAACCTAAATGGTGGAATGCTGAAATTAAAATTAGCTTAACGTTAAAAAGGAATGTGTATTTCAAATTTAAAGAAACAAATAAAATAATTTGTCCGATGAAAATGCTTACAAGCTATTAAGAAGGCGAAGCAAAAAACTTATTGGAAAAGTAAACACAACTATAAGCTATATACAGTGAACCAATTAAATTAACATTTTTTCTTGCCTTATGTTAGGAATAAAAAAGTAGCTTCACAGACTATTGGTCCACTCATAGGCGAAAACAACGAAAACATTTACGATGAATTACAAATCACGGAAGTTTTAAATACTAGGGGCACTCAATATATTTTGCCCCACCCTTTTTTCTTAGCTAAATAATAGGCCATGGGGCTGAAATGTCTTTTGGACCATAAGTTTAAACTTTCTGCGCTTCACATAACCGGATTTTTCCAGTTTGAACCTCGCGTCCTTGTATAAAACCGCTTTTAAATGCCCTTGTATAAAACCGATGGTTAACGCAGTTTCGAAAATGGCCTCTGACAGTGATGTGCGTCGTAAACAGAGAGCTGTTATCGAGTTCTTAACCGCAGAGAAGAAAACAGTTGGAAATATTCACAAACGTCTACAAAACGTTTACGGAGATGCTGTTGTTGATCGAAGCACAGTTGGACGCTGGTCTAAACGTGAGAGATCATCGGAGAGAGTGTGATGATGAGCCATGCAGCGGTCGCCCGGCATCGGCTGTCACATCTCACGCTGTGCAACGTGCTAACAGCATCATTCGATCAAATCGGCGCGTCACATACAAGGAGCTATCGCTGGAGCTAGGAATTAGTGAAGGAAGTGTGAATAGGATAATTCACCAACTGGGATACTCAAAAGTGTGTTCACGGTTTGTTCCTCGTGAACTGACTGAAGATCACAAAGCCCAAAAAAAAGAAATTGCTTCTGAGTCGTTGGTTCGATACGAGACAGAAGAGGATGACTTCCTTTCACGAATTGTGACTGGGGATGAGACTTGGGTACACCACTTTGAACCTGACAAAAAAGTTCAAAATGGCTCCCTCTGCAGGAAAGGTTATGGCCACCATCTTCTGGGACATGAAAGGGGTGATTCTGGTGGACATTATGAAGAAAGGAAAAAGAATCAACTCAGAGGCATATATTGCTACCCTACAGAGACTCCAGAGACGTATAAAGCGAGTTCGACCGGAGAGAAAACTGGAAGACGTCCTTCTTTTGCAAGATAGCGCAAGACCACACAACAGTTTGCAAACAAGAGAGGCCATAACAAAAATGGGCTTGACTGTGTTACCCTACCCTCCATACAGCCCGGATCTGGCACCTTCAGACTTCCATTTGTTTGGGCCAATGAAGGATGCTATTCGTGGAAGAAAGTTTCAGAGTGGCGATGAAGTTGTTGAGAAGGTTAAGAGGTGGCTCCAGCGGACCCCATCGGACTTTTACCAGCAAAGAATAAAGGCCCTCGTTTCGAGGGGGAGGAAAGCCGTAGAAAAGGATGGAGACTATGTGGAAAAATTAAAACTTGTTAAAAAGGTATGTAACTACTTGTGTACAAAATTTCTGGAACTTACAAGGAAACTTGGAAAGAAAAAAAAGGTGGGGCAAAATATATGAGTGGCCCTCGTAAATTCTACTCTTTCGTATTTACGAACGAAAATATAAAAAACATTCCCGTTCTAGTAATCATGCTCAGCAATGATTATTTATTTAAAGCTTCACGATATTTTATGCGCGACGAGACACTAACGAGTGTTACGGAAGAGAAAGATTTAGGTATTATTGTTGCCGACACTCTTAACCCTTTAACGCCGACCATTGCCTTATGGCAAAATGAGATTGATAATAATCGATTTTGAGCCTTATGATCTGAATTTTCAGCCTCACGATCTGAATGTCAGAGGCTATTTTGGGTTGAACAGGAAAAAATATTTAAATTAAAATTTCATAATTCAGGCATGAAAGGGTTAAACCGAGTAAGCAATGTATCTAAGCGGTTAGAAAAGCAAATATAATCTTAGGATTTCTTGGTAGGTCATTTGAATTTAAGTCGGAGAAAACAATGCTAACATTATATAATTCCTTAGTACACCCCACTCAGAATACTGCGTTCAGTTCTGGTCCCTATATTTACGACAGGACATAGAATGGAGAGAGTGCAACGACGGGCTACTAAGTTGATTCCTAGACTTAGAAACATCATACGTTGCCCGTTTAGAAAGGTTAAATTTATTTCCACTCGTAAAAAGGTATATTCGAGGAAATTTAATCCAGGTGTTTAAAATGATTAAAGGTTTCGATAATGTAGACACTGAAAAATATTTCGGTAATGGTTCAGAATACGGGCGCCACTTAATTAAGCAAAATTTCGAAAAATATCATAGAGACAAAGTTGTTTCTCTCATTAAAATACGTTGATTGCATGCATCGCATTTGTATAATTTAGGTCTCGGGGGTACAGGGGCGGAGACCCCGTAAAGATCACGCATCACAAAGTAAACCCTATACCGATCAATTTGTGATGCGTGATCTTTACGGGGGCTCCGCCCCCGTACCCCCGAGACCTAAATTATACAAATGATAATGTTAAGTTATGCACTTTTTTAGTAATTTTCTAACTTCGTTTTTTTGACTATGCGACACATGCAATCAACGTATTTTAATGAGAGAAACAACTTTGTCTCTATGGTATTTTTCAAAATTTTGCTTAATTAAGTGGCGCCCGTATTCTGAACCATTACCAATATTTCACCTTCAGAAATGCAGATAGAATTCTTGGTGATGGTCTGAAATTAGTAGGTAAACAGTTTAATTCTAATGAAGCTAAACATTTTTTTCTTCAATCGTATAGTTAATTTGTGGAATGGATTGCCAGCCAGATTATTTCAAAGAAATTCGGTCGAGTCCTTTGAAAAGAGGCTAGACGCTTATCTTGCCTTAAACCCCCATTTAGAAGCATCTGTTAGAGGGTAGAAGTATTGTAGAATTTTTACTCAGATTCCCTCCTTTTCATTTGAAAATTTTCACTATCTTTAAATTTTTTTCCTTCCTTTCAACTTCTCTTCTTTGCTTTGCTCTTAAACTTTCACTTGTCTTTAAATTTTCTTACATCTTTTTACCTTCCTCCCTAAACAGACAGCTTCGCAGGGACCAGCCGGTTTGTCGCTGTTTGGTGTCCTTTGTATTCCTTTGTATATTTCAATGAGTCTTTTTGCATATTGACCTCTTCATCAGGGTATGGAGTATATTTACACGGCTGTGACGAGGGAGATAAAACGAAGAATGCCGAGTGGATTAAGCCACGCACACAAAATGTATTTTTGGGAGAGTGGGTGCTGATAGAAACCACTAGGCCTTATATATATATATATATATATATATATATATATATATATATCCTTCTTCTTCTTCTTCTTATTCTTAACAAATGAGCGGGAACGCTGTAGAACGGCTTGACTATAGGATAGGTTGGAAATTTGCTTATCTATTAAAACGGTGCCCACTAAAGTTGACAGTATGACGTCAAACACACAAATATAATTAATTGAGGGTAGCATCTTCCTCACATTTTTATTATATATATATATATATATATATATATCTTTATTCTAAACACGAAATGTGTTTCTTTTCAACATTTTTGTTATAATATCGATAATCTAGTATCTTACTTGGACTTAATAAACTGTTTTATTTCAGTTAGTTGTTACTTGAGTGCGTTATTAAAGGTTCACTGTGTTTACTCCTTGAATAAAGGCTCTCCATTTAATGTGCGTCTATGATAATGCAAAACCTTAAAGAAAATTAACAAGAAATGAAATAAGGAGCAATAATTGTGCTTTTCCGTGTGACCAACTTCCTGCTTGAATCTCATTCTTCAGTATGATGAAAGACGCTTTTACTGGAGAATTCATCAGTGTCACGTGTCTGAACACTGTCATGAAGTAAGATCCCGTTTCTTGAGTATTATTGAGAGTTTATGGAATTATTATTATTTTATTATTATTATTATTATTATTATATTATTAAAGTTATTGAGACGGTCAAAAGAGGTGTTATTATTATTGCTTCATAGTACGGTAGATAGACGTCTGCTTGTCACTTTCGACAGTTGCTTTTTTTCATTTTTTCTACATATAACTTTTATTCATAATATACTTATATTATTGAGAAATGCATGAAAATTCTCTGGGGTTTAATTTACACGTATGATAAAAGGGTTCTGTTACAATGATAATTTTAAAATCTGTCTAAATCTAATGCGATTCAAATTGAGTTTAGTTTAAATTAATTTACCGAACCTCTAGACTCTTTTTCAATATCGATGTGAAAGGAATATATAAAATAATCTTATTCGGCACCACAGCTCAAACCCGCTTCCTTAAAATCCTTGAAAAGAGTAAAACTATCTGGCACAAGAGGCTCTTCCCAAAACATAATATAGCATGTTTTATGGTCCTAACTCAAAATGTTAGACCCGATAAAGACCAAACCGTGATTCATTACAAAGCCACTTTGGGCTTTATTAGAACTAAATTATTCCTATAATCTGCTAAATTGGCAAAAAATGAGCACTCCCATTTTCGGTATTGCGTGTGCGGGCTGAACGTATGTCTCATCACCAGACTTGGGTTCAAGTACTTTTTCTCAAGTACAAGTAAGTACAAGTATTTCAGGAATTTAAGAAAGTAAGTACAAGTACAAGTACTTCATGTAGAAAATTTGGTCAAGTAATTCCAAGTACTTAATTGTCAAGTACAAGTACAAATACAAGTACTTTCATGGAAGAAAATTAAATTTATCCTTATTTGTTTACAATTTTATTGTTATTCACAAAATATGAACGCAAACCCATCATAAAGCCCCTGTAAACATCATAAGGCTTATGGTTGCACCAATAATACAAATAAGTAATGTTTCCTATAAGCATGACCTCACTGACACTCTAAATGCCTAGCCTGAAAGTAAGTTGGTTCGGAATATGAAAGTGAATATGTTAAACCCGGTTTAAATGTAAATTTGTTCCTCTTTCTTGAGGTAATGATGTTTGTTATCACAATTATTTCTAAATTAAGTGAAATAAAAAACAATGAGGAAACTGAATCAATCAACTGGTTGCAAAAAAGTAAACTCAAGCACTTCACAAGGCCCATATATACATCACATTGACCATAATTAAAAAAAACCATGAAGTCACTGACACTCAAGGCCTAGCCACCCTTTTAACTCTGCATAGGATGTCTCTAAACCTCTTTTCATTTCATAACCCTGCATCTACATTATTTGTACTTGTGATCATTACACTTCACAAACATGACTGTTTCAAAGTTATCATCAGTCATACGGCACTCATTACCAATTTCGTCGAGATTCATTACCAAATGTAGCTTTTCATTACCAAATGCTTGATGTACTTGAAAAATACTTGAAAGTACTTGAATGTTTTCAAGTACATTTCATTAAGTACAAGTACAAATACAGACTATTGTGAAATTTCATGTACAAATACAAGTACAACTACGTAAAATTGCTACTTGAGTACCAAGTACCAACTACAAGTAAGTACTTGAACCCAAGCCTGCTCATCACAGACGGCGTTTCTTTTACGCCCATTCAAATGTGGGCATGAAAATTAAGATCGTACGTCGTACGTACTTAGTGTGTGGTGATCATTCGTGCGTCGTACGTAGTTAGGTCTTAAATCTAATGTCATTTTATGACTCGGAGATCCAGTACAAATTTTCTTAATTTCTTTATTAAGTATTTATTTTGGTACTTTTGCATTATCCTCCCAACACTAATTTTTTTATATAACGGCTAACGCCTGCGGCGGGCTGTTTTTACCGTAACCTAACCTAACCAAACCAAACCTAACCTAACCTAATACCAACACTAATTTTTTTTATAATGGAAGGAAAATAAAGTACCAGAACCAAACCAACATTATATAAAATATTAGTGTTGGGAGGATAATGCAAAAGAACCTTTATTTTTTACGGTTTCTATCGCCTTATTTATTCACTTATGAAGGTTTTAATATTATTTTATTCGTTGTATAAATTTAAAAGAGGATGTTAGAATTTCTTAAGTTTATGATTTCATTATTCTTTCTTTGTCAAGTCGGAGAAATTAACTAACGTTCGTAGGATTAAAAATTCTATTACATCAAGTTAAAGTTTTCGACACGTGAAAATGTGTTTTGCTTTTCCACAGTTTTCTTTCGAAAAGATCTGACCACGAGGTCTTTAACAGGAGCCTGGCATTTTATTGGATAAACACGTACTATCAGCTTATTCTCGCAGAAAATACAGACATAAAGTCCATAGTTTTAAAACTAACTCTTAATACACACATCCCGAAAGTCTGTTCTAGGAAGTGACATCAATCTTCGTTATATTCTGGCAATTCGAAAGTGATGTGTGTGTGTGTGTGTTTATGTATATAATATATATATATATATATATATATATATATATATACCCCGTACAAAACAAATAAAAAGAAATTCTGTATAAATATATCATACTTATTGACTCATACCTATATCAGTACGATTATTATTATTGTCATTAAAGGATAAAGGAGAAGTATTTTTACCATTGCCTGTAACAGTGAAGTCAAGGAGACAATCAAAAATTTCTTCTCCTTATTGAACGTTCCTGTTCTCTTGACCTATATAGATATACTATAGTATCGTTGTCTTTATATATATATATATATATATATATAAGAGAGAGAGAGAGAGAGAGAGAGAGAGTGTGTGTGTGTGTACAGCAAAGCTGGGCACTTGCGGTATTTTTTGCGGTACTGCGGTACTGCGGTACTACCGCACTACCAAACCGGTACCGCATAACGCAGTACCGCAAAGGATCGCTGAAAGTACAGCAGTACCGCTACCGCATTCAAATTTCCCGCGGTACTTTCCGCGGTACCGACAAACACGACTTTTCAAAAAATTAACACTTTTTTGAAGTAAACCTTATTACAGGAGTACAGTAAGACGAATGCTGCGTGTGTTGCATCAGCCTAACTCTAGACACGTTAAGTTTTCGTTCAGAACATGTTACGTTGCCATCCTATCACAACGCCTCAGTGCAGTGCTTGCTTTTGAGCCGGTTGCACGTGTGTTACATTTCTGTGACAAAGATCGATTTTTAGCCATTATGGCAGAAAGTTCAGGTGCGAAATCGCCGATATGCAATTTCTGAAAATATGTGCTATTACTTGTGTTGTTCTTGTGTGCAGTACCGCAGTACCGCAGTACCGCGGAACGCACCAGGGGGACCTGAAAAAGTACCGCAGTACCGCGTAACGCACTGGGCATGCTGAGGTACCGCAGTACCGCGTAACGCACCCCCAAATTTTGGTACCGCGCCCACCACTGGACTGTACAGTATGTATATATATATATATATATATATAAAGTCCGTTACCATACAAAATTAATGTTTTTTGTTTTTGTTTCAGATTTATAAATGATGAAAAATATAGCTCATTACACCCCATCAGGAGAAAGTAAATTTAGTCCTATTACATGTAGCTTCCTCTGGGGACATTTAAAGTCAGTTGTTTACCAGACAAGACCACGAACTATTCAACAGTTAAAAGACGACATGTAACAGCATCAGTACGGATGTCGTACGTAACATTTACTGTACCTTACGTGATCAAATTAACACGTGTCAACACCTGAATGGCATCCAATTTGAACATTTATCGTCTTCATAACATATAAAAAATAATAATCTCCTATGGTAACGGACTTTTGTTAAACCCTCTATATATATATATATATATATATAATATATATATATATATATATATATAAACACTATGTCCTAAAAGAAGTGTACACCTTTCCACTCGGCTCCGGTTCGATTCCCGGCGAGGACAGGCAGCGTTCAGCTCACCCAGCTGCTCATCTTTCCATACAAAAAAATTGGATAAATAAATGGGTGCCCTAGGTAACCTAGCTGTTAAGACACTGGGCTGCTGATCGGCAAGTCGTGAGATCGAGTCCGGTCGAGGACTTTGTAATTTCTGACTTCCCTGGTGGGTCGTGGGTCGGATTCCACGTTAAGCTGTAGGTCTACTGTGGAACAATAAGCTGACCTACGTCAGAATGAACAATTCGGGCGGAAGCAAAACTAAGCAAAACTAAACTATGTAGGTGTGTAGGTGTGAGTATGGATAGGTGGGTTTTGAGTAGGTGAACCCGTTATGAATCAAAATTTATTTGTTTATGTAAACAAATGACATTCAAAAAACCTTTATTGAGAAAAGAATAAAAGTGAGAAAGTTTTACAATGTTTAGATATTTGATATGACATTAATATAGTCGCAGTAATCTCATCCGTATATGCCCTTGGAAGCATGGAGCCTTTTTAGGCAAAATTAATAGCAAATGACAAACGATTTCGTTACAGTCGAGAAAGAAAATGAGGTTCTTAATTGCACATTATACTTTCACATCCGCTTCTGCACTTAATTATATTACTTCGTATCAGATTATAAATTATGATTTTACATTTCTGCAGATTCTCTTCTCTAATTGAGAGAAACCTTCTCATAAAATTTATTGTTTTCCGTTCGGTGACGAAGTCTTAATTGTACACGGATACACATTCGTTCGTCTATGGACCAAAACAGGACTGTTCAAGTGTTCATTCCGATGACTGTCAATCAATATACAACGAATTTCGTTCAATTTTATCACGTGGTTTATATTTATGCTCGTTAAACACTGAGGGAAAATAGTCACAGAGTTAACATAGCCGTCCGAAAGTAAGATTTATTTTCATGTGCTTAATATATATATATATATACATATGAAATAGGATCCCTCCTAAGGAGACGTAATTTTACATTTAGGATAAAAACGAAGACGTAGAGCAAGAAAGTCATTATATTTGGCTGCAGCCGACGTTTCGGGCAACTCTACCCATTTTCAAGGCCTAATAAAATAAAAGGCTAAAATTAATGCATGACAAAAAAAATAAAAAAATAAAAAAATTATACGAATGTCAAAAACAAACTAATTCATAGCACAGAATAAAACCACTTAAAGAATAAAAATTAAAAAGTGTAAAACAAGCATAAGCCAAAAAAAATTAAAAATTATATACATGACAAATAACACATGATAAAAGTAAAACTAAAACTAAAAACATTCAAACAAATTAGTTAAAAATTAGTTAAAAACTTCACTAATAAAAAGTTAAATGAAAAAACGCAAAAGTGCACGAAAACATACCATGCTCACTTGACATCCTCAAACAACTGAGGCGAAAAGGAGACAGGGTCAAGGGGAAAACAGAAAAATTTAGTTGGTAGGCATTCTAATTAATATAAAGGGGGTAACAGCTGGAATCAATATTTAAGCTGGAATTCAGAAATTTAATGCACAAAGATTCATAAATACGGAGAGAGGACGGACATTTTAATGATTTAAGAATTTTAAAGTTATTAACGGAAATATCAACTTTACACTTAACAGAATGATTTCTAATGGCAGACTGTTCCTTTTTAGATAAAACTTTCCCTGTCCTATGGCTAATACCCATATGGGAGCAAAATCTTGCCTGCAAAGAACGAACTGTGCTGCCAACGTAGTTCCCCTGGGAACACCCAGGGCAGGTAAACAAATAAACGACAGAACAGTTCATCGCAGGGGGGATTTTGTCCTTACAACGGAAAAAACATTCAAGGGTATTATTATTCACAAAAGCAACCTTAAAATCAGTGTGAAAATAAAATTTCTTGTTTTACCTGACCTCTACCAATTTAACACTGTTGTGAAAAAGCAATTGTTGAGTGTGGTGAGGAAATTTTATTTTCACACTGATTTTAAGGTTGCTTTTGTGAATAATAATACCCTTGAATGTTTTTTTCCGTTGTAAGGACAAAATCCCCCCTGCGATGAACTGTTCTGTCGTTTATTTGTTTACCTGCCCTGGGTGTTCCCAGGGGAACTACGTTGGCAGCACAGTTCGTTCTTTGCAGGCAAGATTTTGCTCCCATATGGGTATTAGCCATAGGACAGGGAAAGTTTTATCTAAAAAGGAACAGTCTGCCATTAGAAATCATTCTGTTAAGTGTAAAGTTGATATTTCCGTTAATAACTTTAAAATTCTTAAATCATTAAAATGTCCGTCCTCTCTCCGTATTTATGAATCTTTGTGCATTAAATTTCTGAATTCCAGCTTAAATATTGATTCCAGCTGTTACCCCCTTTATATTAATTAGAATGCCTACCAACTAAATTTTTCTGTTTTCCCCTTGACCCTGTCTCCTTTTCGCCTCAGTTGTTTGAGGATGTCAAGTGAGCATGGTATGTTTTCGTGCACTTTTGCGTTTTTCATTTAACTTTTTATTAGTGAAGTTTTTAACTAATTTTTAACTAATTTGTTTGAATGTTTTAGTTTTAGTTTTACTTTTATCATGTGTTATTTGTCATGTATATAATTTTTAATTTGTTTTTGGCTTATGCTTGTTTTACGCTTTTTAATTTTTATTCTTTAAGTGGTTTTATTCTGTGCTATGAATTAGTTTGTTTTTGACATTCGTATAATTTTTTTTTTTTTTTTTTTTTTTGTCATGCATTAATTTTAGCCTTTTATTTTATTAGGCCTTGAAAATGGGTAGAGTTGCCCGAAACGTCGGCTGCAGCCAAATATAATGACTTTCTTGCTCTACGTCTTCGTTTTTATCCTAAATGTATATATATATATATATATATATATAATATATATATATATACAAGGTGTCCCATAAGTCCGGCATCATAGGAGAAATTCATATTTTCTATTTCTACAAACCATAATTCATATTTTTCTCTTTCTACAGGCTATAATGTCTGTGAGCAAGGAAGAACGAATCCAGATAATTCTACTCATAGGAAATCGGAGTCAAAGAGAGGCCAGGCCGCTGCTGAATTTAACAGACTGCATCCAGACCGCGAGCCAATAACACAGAGTTGTGTGTCTGGATGCAGTCTGTTAAATTCAGCAGCGGCCTCTCTTTGACTCCGATTTCCTATGAGTAGAATTATCTGGATTCGTTCTTCCTTGCTCACAGACATTATAGCCTGTAGAAAGAGAAAAATATGAATTATGGTTTGTAGAAATAGAAAAAATATGAATTTCTTCTATGATGCCGGACTTATGGGACACCCTGTATATATATATATATATATATATATATATATATATAGATAGATAGATAGATAGATAGAGATAGTACTGTTCAGTTGGATTCACGTCAGGGCTTTGTGATGGCCTTACATATAAGTATGTCAGTATTTAGGGTGTTCTCCGTTTGTTCTTATAACAGCTTGGACTCTGTTAATAATGCTGTCAGTGTATTTCTTTATCATTGATGGTGGAATATTAATTCAAATATTCGGCAGATATTTCCACAGTTGTTCAATATTAAATGGCTTCAGTTTGTCCTTCTCAGCATCTACATAGTTCCATATAGCCTCAGTTGGATTCATGTCGGCGCCATTCCTAATTTTTAGTTCTCCAGCGTCATCCTTACCCTTCAGATATGTTTCTACAATCCGTGCGTGTATTTGGGGTCGTTATCTCGTTGGAAGATGAACCTTTGTTCAGTAAACGCTTTCCATCTGGCATAGTATGCAGTTGAAGAACTTGTTTGGAATGCTTTTTAGAGTACCATCGATTTTCACAGGGGAGCCAACTCCAGATGAACTTATGGATCCCCAAACGTTGATAGCTCCTCCACCATGCTTTACTGTTGGTTGTAAGAACATATTACATCTCTCACTCTGTCGTCATCTTTTAGACCCATAGATTTCAAATTTTGACTCGCCTGCCCATGAACTTTCGTCCAATCAGTCGACGTCCAGTGGGCATGATCTCATTCATATTTTACCCTCTTAGACTTTTTCCGTGCAACCTTGACTTCTGCAATCGACGTCGTATTGTTACGGCTGTAACGTTAGTGCCCTATGAGGAATTAAAGTCCTACTGCAAACTACGATTCGATTGTCTTCAAGTACTGGTCTTGAGATTTTTGTCGTTTTTCTTGGCTTTTCTTTTTATTGTTTGTGTTTAGTTGATTCTGTTTCAAGATGGCGTTTGATGGTGCCCCACACCCCTTTTACAGAAGGGTCCAGTTTTTCAGCAATTTCTCTAACGGTATATCTTTCTTCTCGTAAATTCACAACCTTTATGGGAAAATCTTCTGGTATCTGCCGTACTGGAGCCATTGCATGTGAAAAAAAAATTAGTTGAATCTAGCTGTAAAAGAATTCAAGGCACTCACACTCATTATTTCGATACGTGATGTAGGAAACTAGGAATATTTATAAAACATTACATATCACAATTACAGTATGGTGGAAACATTCTATAAACACAACTGTTCTAATGTGAAGCAAAGAATGAAAATACTGGTAGCTAAAATAGATTTTCAATGAATAGAACAAGGGATAACATACCTGAGTGATACTGTTGTAAGAATGCTTTCAGACAGTTAACCGATGACCTTATAGGTTACTCTTTATATTGCACATGCGTAACGTAGACAAGTAAAATTATATATATATATATATATATATATATATATATATATATATATATATATATATATATATATATATATATATATATATATATATATATATAATATTTTATATATATATATATATACACACGGAAGATGCAAGTACGAGCAAAAATGTCGTTACCAACATCCTCAAAGGAACACACACAACAGTTCAGCAGCCAAAACCATCAGTAAACAGGTAACCAATTTTTTAGACGTAGCCAACACAATTCAGTTACTAAATGCCATTCAAGAAATACAGAGACAGTCAACAGCTACGAGAATCGGACAGCCGAGCAGAATAAATGCAGAAGTAAACTACCTACGATATGTAGAATGTACTGCATTGAAACAGAAAAGAAAGGAAAATTCTCGGAGGATCACAGGGCAACGAAACATGCCCCACCAAGTGATAACGAATCTGAACTACATAAAGAAGAAATTGAAGACGAAAATATAAAAATAATCCTAACCAACATACAGGGCCTAAAACTAAACCATTCCCTGGATAAAGTCATATACCTGAAAGGAGTTGTACAAGAATCAAAGAAAGACTTTATATGCCTCAGGGAAACTCATCTGAACGACTGCCAGACGAACTGTGAAAACTGAGTTTTGTGTCGACAAAGAAGAAATACAAATTAACAGCAATAACATGCTTCGAGCCGCAAGAACAATAAGACGAAAATATAAAATTTTACAGTGAGATATTTCAATTATTAAGACACGAAAGAAAGGAGGAACTAAAATCCATGGAATACTATGCCCCAAATAGACAGGAAATTCAGAAAAAATACTAAAGTAAAAGATTTAGGAGTTATAATGACTGACGACGCGGAATTTGAAACGCAAAATAAGATAGCTGTAAACAAAGCAAAAAGAATAACTGGACAAATACTGAGAACCTTTAAAAGAGGGGACAGGAATATAATGATTCTTCTTATGAAAACATTGATCATACCCGAGTTGGAGTATTGCTTAAGATCCCCATATATAAAAAAATAATTAGTCAACTAGAAGGGATTTAGAGAAGCTTCATAGCCAAGATGAGTGGATGCAAAGAACTAAATTACTGGGAAACGTTATATAAATTAAGTTTGCAAAAAACTTCACTTTTCTACGTGAAGATCAAAATGTGATGCCAGTGGGCATCGAAACTGTTGTGGAAATAAACTCTGTCTATTAGAGTGGGTTTTTATTATCATAAATTAAGTTTATATTCTCTGGAAAGAAGAGAGAGGTACACCATTATTTACACTTGGAAAATAATAGAGAAACTGTTCCCTAACCTCACTTTGAACCCTATAACCCAGGGGTGGGGAACCTGCCGCCGGCTGGCATAATGTATTAAATTAGTGTAATTTAGTGTAATTGCATGCGGGCAATTTGATTATTTAAATTCATACAGTATTTACATCTTAATTATCTCTCAAACTATTTTTAAAGCTGCAATTTGGCCGGAAGAAAGTATTTTAGGTGAAATTTGCCAACTACACAATAAAGGTTCCCACTCCTGCTATAACCCTCAGATAATAGTGGAAGGTAGGAAAGTATGAATGTGTCGTGTTTCCAAACTAAAGGCTAGATAAGGAACATCCTTAACCCTGAAGGAGAACAGCTTTGTTGTCAGAGTGTAGAGTGTTCAACCAGCTGTCCAAGGATCTACGGAACACGACTGGTGTAGTGGTGGAAATCTTTAAAAGAAGATTAGATGCCTGGCTCAGAACAATATTAGATGAGCCGGGAATACCTGGCTATGTGAAGTGGAAAACTCAAAACTAACTCTATTTCACCAGGCCAACTCGAGAGGAGGAGCAAAAATATGACCGTGAAATGAGGAATCATTGTACGGAACACCTGAAAGGTTGAAGGGAAAGGTACATAGGATAATGATCTACAGATCTACAGAAGCTAAGACGAACAAAGCCCCTAAGATCCACTCTAAGGTTAGCCCGAGAGAAAGGAAAGAGGAGGGGGTTAGGTTAAAAGAGGAGAATAAGGGGTTAAGTAAGTAGAAAAACCTATCATTCTTGGGTTAAAATTCATTCACTAAAAGAGAAAGAAAGACACCCCATCATCATCCGCCGGCTACTGCAGACAAGTCGGAAAAATAGTCGAAGAGAATAGGAAAGGGGTGAAAAATGAAAAGAAGTAAAATAAGAACGCTTACAAACCATGCAAACACAGTCTTAACTCACTGTCATACCATGCAAACTACAGACATGCAAGTAAAGAGAGAAGAAAAGGGAAAAAAAAACGTAGGTAGAGTACGTATAACAAAAAGTGGGTTAGTTTACGCTACGAGCTACAGCTACGTTCGTGTTAGTCTAATTTTTTTTTTTTAATAATAATTTTATTGCTGGCATCACACGCTGGCATGTTACAAGTTGGCATTAATCTTCAACAGACTCATCCTCGACCACCACCCCAGAGCTCCTGTTGCTAATTTTTTTTTATTTTAAACAACGTTAATATTTTTAAAATACCTATCTAAACGATTCTTAAACATATTAACGCTGGTAGAGTTAACGACTGACGCGGGAAGATTATTCCATTTATTAATTACTTTAAACGTAAAGACGTTTTTAGCGATATTAGTAATGAAACGTCTACCACGCAACTTAAATCCGTTATTACGAGTATTGCTATTATCGAAAGTGAACAGTTGTCAAAATTTACGTTATTAATGTCATTAACGATTTTGAAAACTTCAATAATCTCCCCCCTTAATCTCCTAGTTTCGAGTGAATGTAAGTCTAACTCTTTAATCCTATCTTCATAAGGCTTGTTGCGCAATGACAGAATTAGTTTCGTGGCGCGACGCTGAACCCTTTCTAACCTATCAATATCTTCACGCAAATACGGGCACCAAAACTGAACGGCATATTCTAAATGAGGCCTGACTAGGGACCTGTAAAGGGCAATATAATATTCTTCGATTTAAATTCGAAATTACGCGCTATGAAGACCTAACATCCTATTAGCTTTTGCGCAAGACTCCAGGCACTGGTTCTTAACTTTTAAATCCTTACATACGCGTACGCCTAAATCTACTTCCTCGTCAACGCTCGCTAACTCTCTAAGATCCATCGTGTACGTGTAATTATTGTTACGAGAACCTATATGCGAGACTTTACATTTGTCTACGTTAAATTGCATCTGCCATTTATCCGTCCACTCCATAATCCTATTTACATCGTCTTGGAGCCTATTTCTATCGTCCTCGTTAACAACCTTACCGCCTATTTTAGTATCGTCCGCGAATTTTGACACGTTACTAGTCAATCTTACATCTACAGTATGTCGCTGATGTAAATTACGAATAGCAATGGGCCTAAAGTTCATTGGCAGGATATAAATCTCCTAACATAGTACAATATTCTTGAAGGTAATAAGTGATAATATAAATCAAACAATAATACATTTAAAAACAAACAAACCAAAAATTATGACTAAAAGAGATAAAATAGGACACGTACTGAAACAAGTAATAATAATAATAATAAAACTACCCACTGCTAAGAATACAAACATGATGATAATGATAACGACAATAATGTTGTTTATTGGCTGGAGACAGATCCCCCGACATAAAAATAAGGTACTCTACAGTATCCATCAAGGCAATCGACAATTCAACTAATTAAACAAATAACAATAATACACCAAAGGAGACAAGAAATAATAAAAAATAGTAATAACAGTTTCATAAAAATAAAAAGTATATGTAATGACATTGCTAATGTAGGAGTTAAGCGGAGCTATAAACACACACTTTATACCAAGAGGTTCACAGTCTAGAAGACATAAAGCAAGACTGATGATCAGCTTGAGCAGTTGGATTGTCTGAGTTTTTAGTTCTTCTTATTAAACTGTATTGGTTTTAATAACAGTGAAATTAATGTCATGGTTCTGTGAATATGATTCACAGATTTTTATAAGACGAACCACACCTTTCACCAAATGGCTTATTAACATCATACTCGTATCATCTGCATAGACCAAGTTATTTATTCTTATGTTATCTATACAACATCCCACTCTTGCCTCATTAAGAGTAGTAGTTAATCCATCAATATACATGTGTATATTAAACAGTAGAGGAAAGAGTAAAGAACCTTGTCTAACTCCGCATGAGGAACCAAAACATTCGGGCAAAACATTGCCCCATCTAAGAGTAAAAGTTTGGTGTGTGTGTGTGTGTGTGTGTGTGTGTGTGTGTGTGTGTACCACAATTTCAATAAATTTAAAACATACAGTATAGTGGAACATTCCTATCTTCTAATTTACTTAAATAGAATACTGTAATTCACTCTATCATATGCTTTGCTTATATAAAAAAAAATATTATAAACAGCTGAATTACTCACAGTACATCTAAATATAATTTGTTTCAAAACATAAATACGCAGGTCAATTGAATGGACCTTTTAAAACCAAACTGGTTAGGAGACGTCCATAAATAATCATTTAGTCGGCGTAGCAAAAGTTTCTCGAGTAAGTTTGAGAAGCAGGAGGTCTGCAGGTCTGAAGTTATCGCTGGATAGAATGTCCCCATATTTATTTTTGACAAGGGGTGTGATATAAACCCTCATAAACTTTGCAGGAATATAACAGTAATGAGATATGAAGACTGATCACATCATTAGCATACCTTAAATGCTCATTCGACAGGTTATCTATCCCTGGCGAGGCGCCTGTCTTTAGCTCTATAAAATAATCAGACTCTTAATTTGAAGCACCGAAGTCTCCGCATTTTCACTGGCCCCACATAAAGTCGTTCCATTGCAGCCTACATTAAGATTAACTCTTCCCACTCTGTTAAGGATGTCTGAGTACGTCGTTCTCCATAACTTAGCTATTTCTACTTCCCAGACATTCCACCAGTTGTTGATGAGATGGCATTCCTAGCACCCGTTTCTTTCTTGACAAATTTCCACAATTTGTTATTAATATTTAAATTAGCTTCACAGACTATATATATATATTATATATATATATAATATATATATATATATATATAATATATATATATATATATACACTATATATATATATATATATATATATATATATATATATATTATATATATATATCATATGTCCCACAAAAAAGTACACCCAACTTTAGATTGTACTAACTCCTCCAAAAATTGAGATATTTTGGATCTGTTTGTTTGATTTAATATAGCAAATTATTCTTTGTTAACTTTCAAAATTTATTCATGTTTAAACGATTTAGTGTTTAAACATCTGCTTTTAACTGAAGGGTACAGCAAAATGGGTTGCGCCGAATGATCATTTCTCCCAGCCAGATAGCTCCTCTTGCTTTAACCAATGTGCTACTTTTTACGTCGAAGGATATTGCAAATATTTTTTTTAAATAATTCGAACTTTTGTATCTAAGATACGAGTCATACATATAAATGAAGAATCTGAATTACTAAATTTATAAATAACTTTGAAACCCTTATCAAGCAGTTTACACGAAGGCAGCGCGTTCTCATGGTCACAACTTATCTGCAAACTAAAAGCTTAAAACAAGTTCAGAATACCTTCGAACTGCAATTTCCCGATAGAGCTTCTCCAACTAAACATACAATTTTGAAGAATGTTCGGAAATACAAAGAAGAAGGAACGGTCCTCAATTTGAACAAAGGACGTTCAGGCCATCCGAAGACGGCAAGAACAGACGAGAACATTCAGCATTCAGCCCTGACTTGACCCCGTGTGATTACTTTTTATGGGGTCATTTGAAAAATAGAGTATTTGCATCACAACCTATCAATTTAGATGATTTGAGGACTCGCATCACAGCTGAAATCAACTTGTTAAAAGACAATCCAGATCTTATCAAAAGAGTGATGGGGAAGATGAGAGCTCGACTCCAGATTTGTATCGATAGGAATGGCAGTCATGTTGAAAGAAAACGAAACTAAGCATAACTTTTGCAATAAGGAATAAAGAAAAATCTGCTTTGTATCTTATTAAAATTATGTTAAAGTATCTATTATTATGTATTTGTCTTTTCATTACATCGATAGCACACACATTATTTTTTCATTGACCAATTTTGCGCAATCCATTTTGTTGTACCCTTCAGTTAAAAGCAGATGCTTAAACACTAAATCGTTTAAACATGAATAAATTTTGAACGTTAACAAAGAATAATTTGCTATATTAAATCAAACAAACAGATCCAAAATATCTCAATTTTTGGAGGAGTTAGTACAATCTAAAGTTGGGTGTACTTTTTTGTGGGACATATGGTATATTGCAATGTAAATTGTTCTCAGTATAGTGATCTGCATATTGTGGAAAGTGACCGGTTTTATACAGCTAAATTTTGTTTTCAGAATTTAATTACGATTTTAATAAAACACATTGGGTCTCACAACTTGTAATCATATTATGACTCGTACTTATACGTAATTTCCAGAAAATTGTTTTCACAGTGAGATAAATAGTTAAAACGATTGTGTTTCCGTGCAAAATTGCATCTCTTTTTTTGTAAATTACCTCAATAACTCCTTTTAGAACTAAAACACATGATTCATAAAAACTGATCATTTGTTCGTAGCTCTCTTCGGAAAAATACATAGTTTTCTCCTGTGACCATCTGCCTAAAGTTTCACGAACGGCCCCTCCACTTCTTTTTTCTTTGTTTAAAAGATATATATATATATATATATAATATATAGCCAGAAAATTTTTTCGGAGGGGGTTATATGAACCTATATATACCTAGGACGTCCTAGGTGTATATATATATATATATATATAATATATATATATATAATATATATATATATTATATATATATATATACACTGTATATTCAACAAAGATATGTAAATTGCTTACATTACCTTACAAGACGATATTTAATTTTCTCTTCCTTTTTGACATTTCTTGAAGAACATCCTCCGGTTGTATTTATAATTGGCGGTGAATGCTCATTAAGGCCAAACCATTCAGTCTCTCTTCAGAGGAAGAATTTATTATGTAGGTTTTAAGTCTTCTTAGCGTTGAAAAGGATCTTTCTGCAGTGGCCGTAGGGAATTGTAGGGAATATTTCTTCATTGCATTCATTTAAAGAAGTAATGAAATAGATGGGCTTTTCATTTTGGTCTCTCCAAGTTCGTCTCCACATTTTCAGTTCTCCCTCGAACTTTACCGGAACGCTTGCATCGTCAGGCCACTGAAGGGACAAAGTTTCGCAGCAGTTTTTCACTTCTTCATCCGTCAGAGATGTGGATCTCTTCGGCAACAACGAATGCAGTTTTTGTAATACAGTTTTATGGTTGAGAAATCTATCATTTAGTTCATTTAATAAAAAGTCTAGGAAAGGCACATACGCACAACGTCTGTAATACTCTTCAACATTCTGTGTAACAAAGTGATCACCTTTCCGTCCACCGAAGGTGGCATTTGAATTGTTGTACCCAAACTTTTACCCAAGTTTTCGGCTTCACAGAAAACTGCTTTAAATTTCGAATCGGCAGTCCCTCAGGGCTTTATTTCATCTTTTAAAACTTCGGCATGGTTCAGGCAAGAAGCAAGATCACATTGTTTAGACTGTAGGAATGTGCAAAGGCCATGCAGTAGTGCAAACACCTGCTAACAATAACCAAGCATATAAAAAATTTGCTGCTCTCAATAGCAGTTAACAATGTGAAAGCCTTCATTGTAGTCTCTTTGTCCGTAAAATCCTGAATTCTGTTTAAAGCTTGAGAAATTGGTGCACAAAGTTCCTTCAGTAACAAAATTGAATCTAAATGTTCAACCCACCGAGTCCCACAAAATTTCAGAAGACGGGTTCTTTTGGCACCAGGATACATTTCATTGATGTAACTTTTCAGCACATGACTTCGCTTAGGAGAATGTCTAAAGAAAGCTATTATATCTCGCATTACCGTTAAACTAGCCCTTATTATTGGCACTGAACAAGCATGGGAAAGGGCCAGATTTAAGGCATGGCTAGAGCAATGAACGTAGAGAGCCTGAGGATGCGTTTGTTGTATAATAGCTGCACATCCTTTCAATTGACCACTCATTGACTTAGCCCCATCATATCCTTGCCCTCTCATGTAGTTTATATCTAACCCCAACTCTCTCAGTTCTTTTAATAATGTTTCAGCAAGTGCCCTACCAGAACAGTCATGAATAGGAACAAATTTCAGAAAATCTTCTCGCAGCACATAGTTCTCTTCACTTTTTAACACGTACCTAACACAAAGAGTATATTTTCCACTCCACAGATGTCTGAGGTCTCGTCCGCCAGAACACTAAAATATTTTGAATGACTGATCTGATTCACGATACGAGACAGGATTAGATTACCACAAATATTAATCACTTCATTCTGAATTTGAGGGCTTGTGTAGGTTGCATTTCGACCACACTCGATGAAATGCTTCTTTAGATTCTCATCTCCACCACCAATCCTAAACCGCAGTAAAGCGCCGAAATTTCCATCATTTTGTTGATTTTCTTCCAAAATCCCAGCATCGCTATCACCCCCAATGCAATTTCTTGTCGGCCACACAAAATAATGGTTTCAATAGTTGGCATGAGTTTTTTTCTGTTTTCTGAGGTTTTTTGTCTTTTGGCACTGTCTAAGGTTGTACAGATATTCTTTTTTTTATTTTCAAACACTGACAAAAAATTTTGTGCTTTAACACAGCTGTCTTTGTGATAATTGCTAGTTTCGTGCTTGCGGAAATCTCTTTTGCATCTTTCCAATGCATATACGGAGCATTAACTAGTGCATTCAGTCTTATGTGATTTCCTTTACCAACTTCTACATTTTTTGCAAAGACAAAACAGTACTTGCAGAATGCACCTTCACTTGCTCGAGAATATGCAAGCCACTTAAATTCAGTCAGCCACTTCCTTTGAAATTTTAAGTTTCTTTTACCCGGCGGAAAACTATATAATTCTCCGGGTACCCAAAGATTTTTAAGAATATTATATTTTTCCTCGTCTGTACATGATTTTTCGAGGAACGTGCCAATATCCAAAGACATTTGTGACTCGCACACCGAGGAAACAACATTTTCAGTTTTTTCACTTCTATTTGAAGTTTCACCACTGTCAGAAGGACAGATTAAATCACTGTTTGTTTTCTTTTTTGTTTTAGGCTCAAAATAATTTAAAACACTTGCTTGCCTCTTGTTGGCCATATTGTAAATAGGTCACAGACTCACAGTACCCACAACACGTGAAAAACAAAGGAAGTAAACAGCATGACTGACCGTATATTAGGAATTGACATCATGAGTGACGACTGCACATGGCCAATGGGCACATTAATAGAAAATGACGTCATTCGTGACGTAGGCAAGAGGACCAATTAAAAGCAAGCAAACTTAAGAGTCGGAAGCGTAAGTTCATTAATCGACATGAGCTCCTTATAGAGTTCGGTTAGTCGGAAATGTAAATCCATTCCAGAAAATAAGAGCTCCATGAAAGGGGAGTAAGCAGAGAGAAGTATTTTGTCTGAATATATTTCTAAGTTTGGGAAGAATTTCGGGGGATATAGCCCCCTATCCCCCCCTGGCTACGGCCCTATATATATATATAATATATATATATATATATATATATATATATATATATATTGATTCAACTATTTTGATTCAGTTGGGAGAAGAACAACAGATTTGAGAGGAAATGGAAAGAGTTGCTTCATTGCTAAACAAAAAACAGCTTTATTCATGATTAAGTTTATTTAAATGGAGCTAAACATGGTTCATTACTATATTTCTATCGTACTTCAAATAATTTTCTTTGGTAAAAAAAATTAGTTAAAATAATTACTTTCCTGGCTGTAGCAGATGCAGAATTATCAACCAAATAATTATAATCGAAGGTGTTTGCAGTTGGATATTCAGTCACAAATCAAAAAATAGCTTTACTCATGATATGATTAACTATTTAAATGAAAGACAATACAAATAGCGGATAACTCTATCTCTGCTTCAGACTATTTTCTTCGCTGAAGAAATTTATAGTTAAAATTTTACTTTCCTACCTTTAGCAGATGCAAAATTATCAATTAAATCATTATAATTGAGAGTGCTTGCGATTGGATATTCACTGGACAAAATAACCAATCCTGTTGTGACTCATTGTTGATCTTAAATATTCTTGATTAGTTTCAGTTTGCTGAAACTGCGTTTAGCTGTGGCAACTGTGACAGGAAGGGTTAAGAATATACGCGAAGCAACTTCAGTATTTGGGTATGAGGCTGTAAGACACCACTCGTGGACAGTATTCAGAAGAATTAGGGGAGTAGCATTTGCGGGTTCCTGAAGCATTGTGGATACTTCCAATTTAAAACTTTCTATTTCAGACTGAAATTCAATGGGATCTAAATCTTTGTGATATTTAATAACTAACTCTTTAGCACATTTTCTCAAATTTGAAATGTCTATACTACAAATCTGAGCTGGACTTAAAAAGTGAAACTGAAGTTATTGTCTTCAAACATTCAAACCGCTTTTCGAATTCTACCATGACTTTATCAAGGACTGTGTAGCATTCTGCTTCAAAATTTTGCTCTGGTGAAATATTGTCTAGTCTCTTCCCCCTCTTTTCCCCAAATACAGGAGTAATGCTCATCTCTTTAGCTAACTTTGTTGCTCCTAACCTACGGTAAATGTTCCTAGATCAGTCCCTCGAAGATTTTTTAACGTACAGCAGATGCTTTCAACGAGTCTCTCTGCTTTATCAAGTGACAAAGCTTTATGCTGAAGGGCTTTATTGACTCGATCAATTTTACCTAATGTGTCGTCCCACAACATTAACAGAAAGACAGATTCAAAGTTAATTTGAGCAAGAAGACTTTCAGCTGTTGAAACAGCTTGAACATTTATAGAAAGAGTAATTTCTTCTAGTGCCTGTACAATATCAGGTAACTGCTTGCACACAGAACTTACAGCTTTTGCCTTTGAAGACAATTTGGTATCTGAGTGGCTTTTTAAACTTATTTTTAAAATTTTTTATTAAAACACGCCACCGAATTGTTGAACTAGAAAAAATGTAAAAAGCCTTTCAACTGTTCCAAAGAAGCTTATCATAGAAGGTCTTACAGATGCAGCGTGAACTCCAACTAAATTAAGGGAATGAGCTATGCAGGGAACAAATACTGCTGAACTATTTAGTTTCTGTATTCTTGCCTGCACTCCCTTGTATTTGCCGCTCATGTTCGGTCCGTTGTCATAACCCTGACCTCGCATGTCTGGTATAATTAAACAGTCCCTTTCTAGATTATTTGAATTTCATTAGCAATACCTTCTCCTGTTTTCTCACGAGATTCAATAAAACCTAGGAAACTTTCTTCATTCTCGTATTTCCCATTATTCAAAGTCACATACCTGATTACTTGGCTTATTTGTTCTCTATGAGAAACATCTGGAGTACAGTCAAATATCAAAGTAATATTTAGACTGTTTGATTCTAGATACAATCTCTTTGCGAACAGTCATCGAGAGCAAGTCAATTACTTCATTTTGTGTATCAGGTGAAAAGTAAGATAAACTTCCTTTCTTATGATTTTCAATGTGGGATTTTATTATGTGGTCATGTTTACTGATAAGGTCAACTGCACTCATAAATACACCACAGTTCTGGTCCTCAAATTTACTCATAGACCCTCTTAGTGGAAGGTTATTCTTTGCAAAATAAAACAACTTCTATTACGGTTTTAAGAATGCAACACCATTTTTCCTCTTCTAATAGTGAATGTTGTTCTAGGCCAGAATCTATTGTTTTCCCACTTTTTAATCTCCGTTCTAGGTCCTTCCATTTAAGGAAGTGTTCATGATGTTCTTGTGAATTCTCGTGTTCTCGAATGCTTGGGTGCAAATGCTCCCAATCAGAAAAGCCTCTCTTTGGATGTGCAATTTTAGGTGTGGCTTGAGACAACTTCCTAAAAATAACACAATGAAAGCAAAACAAGGACTTCTGACTTTTCGAGTAAAGCAGCCACTCACGTTCGACTTCTTCTCCATTGGGCAGAACCTTTTTAAACCAGTCTGAGGAAAAACGCCTGCCGTCCACACTCTGTGATTCTCTAAAATCTGCATCCCTACCAAACTCAGGTCCTTGACATATCAAATAGCATCTAACTTTGTCATTCATTACTGGCCAAGTCAATGGGTCATTAAAATTGATCTAAGGGGTATTACTTTCGTGTAAATGTATCGAATACATTTGATTCAGTTTCTTTCTGTTTTCCGTTATCTAAATTAATATCGAATATATTTCCTTCAGAATCTTTTTGTTTACCATTGTCTAGTTCACCATCCTCAGAATTTGACTGAATATGTTTTACCATACACAAGTTATTTATATTTTCTGTTGTACCATCATTTTCATCTACGGAAATTTTAGGTGTAAGCCACTTAACCCATTGCTTAGATATTTTCTCTTGCATAGCCTGCCTATTTTTTTTCCTTTTACAGTATTCAGCTCCCGAAGAACGTTTCATGCTCATGTTTATGGTTTGAAATTTTTAAATCTGAGAAAGAAAGAAAAATTACAAACTGACCGAGAAATGTTAAGATTATCTCAAATTCATTCCCAGAGAGTGTTTTCTCACACTTAAACCTGACATTGACACACATTCACTAGTGTTATAACATGATCTAAAAGTGTTAATGTACATTGCGTCTGTCTTTTACTGTTTATTTCATAGAATTAAACATCGCCATTCTCTCAAATTCACTTCCAGAGAGTGTCTTTTCAATTACAAACTAACATTGACACACATTCGCTATTGTTATAACATAATCTAAAAAGTGCTAATGTAAGGGGTTCCAAAAAACCTTAGCCCCCCCCCCCCCATTTGCAGCTTACATGTTTACTTATATCGAAATAGTTTTTTAGTGATTATAAAAATATATAAAATTCTTTATTTATTGCAGGTATTAAAATTACTCTAGCTGATAAAGTGATAATATAATGGCTTCTCAATTAATTGGTGATTCGGAGAGGCAACGTGTGATAGATCGCATACGAGCAATAACATTTCGGGAAGCTCGTGATGCTGGAGCCACCTTTATAACACGTTCATGGGTTGCCAAAAAGTTGCGAAGAAGTGAGGACTTCGGCAAAAGAAATTGAAATAAAACTTTGGATGAATGTGAAATGGATACAACCAAATCTGGGCGCCCAAATTTGCCACTCTCTCAGGAAACAAAGGACATCATTGAAAGCGGTACGCGTAAGCGGAAAAACAGCTGTGCTAAACTTTCTAGAGAGATCGAAGTGTTGAGAGGAAAGATCGTTAGTGGTGAGATCATTCGACTGTACAGTCATAGGCAAGGTTTAAAGCCTTGGCATGAACTTCCAAAGCCAAGAAAAACTCAACTTAACATCGATGACAGAATGTGGTTTGCCCATTATCTTGAAGATTGGGATGTGGATGATTTCATGCATTTAGCTGTCTCCGATGAATTTTTTGTTTACATAATAACACGTCGGCCTAACTACCAAAATGATCGAGCGTGGGCCACAACACCAGATGAAATCGATGACAATGAACATTATCGCGAATTATTAAAAAGTCCAGACTGTGTTGGTGTGTTTGTTTTGTTCACTGCAAAGAAGCTCATGTGGGTGCTGAAGCCAAATGGTCAGAGTTGGGATGGACAGTATTTTCGTGATATTATTCCATCCCAGCATGTCATTCCTTTTCTAAGAAACCCAAACAATGTTATGGATGTCGATCAGGTCACACTTCTGCACGATAAGGCCCCCTGCTTTAAGGCATTAGCCACTCAACAGTTGTTGCGGAACCATGAGATCGATTTCTTTGGAAATGAAGAATAGCCAGGAAATTCTCCTGACCTGAACGTCTGTGAATACTGGATCAGTTATAAAGGACAAGGTTGAATGTCTCTTGTTTAAAGAACCTGCAGCAAATCGATTTTCAAAGGATACAATGACGCAACACATTGAAACTGTTTTAGCAAATTTGTGTAACGATTCACGTCACTTTTGGCAAGCTACCCAAAGCGAATTCAGGCTGTCTTGGAAGCCAATGGCGGGAATACCAAGTTTTAATTGTTTCTCATTAAATGCAGGATTACATTCTCTTTTGTAAGGTATGTTTAGTTTTACTGTACCTCTAATGGTTCAGGCCATGTGCGGGGGGGGGGGGGGCTAAGGTTTATTGGAGCCCCGTACATTGCGTGTCTTTTCCTATATCTTTCGTAGCCTAACTGCTTTAATTAATTAATTGATTTCCTTAGAAATTAACAAATTTTCATTACAAATATTTTGTAAAAAGATATATGAAACATATGCATGGTTTTGTGTTGTAAAGATAAAGTTACCCTGAAATGAAATTAGATTTTCTTTTATCTGAAAGAAAATCAGAGAAAACTTAAATACCAGCTGTAACTAAACTAAATTTGTAGAAATTAACCCTAAAATTACGTCTTATTTTGTAGATTTTGCAGCACAAGAAACCATTAGGCATAAGGATTTATACTTAAAACAACTCTTTGGGGTAGTAGAAACTTATTTTTCTAATGTTCTTTCCAGCAGCATGCCTACAAAAGTCTATTAAAGATGAAATTTCTGAAATAAGAGAGGAAGGCAGGTTTATCCAATATGGCCGCCATTAATTTTATGCTGCATAGTGTGTGTGTAAGTTTATTGCGTCATATAGGTCATATAATTTATAGCGTTAGGCTATTATTATTCTTACTAGACTGAAAGTCCATGATGTTTCTGCAGATAAATTTCAATGTAATTCTTAACCTAAGAGATTTTGGTTCTTGAGAAACCATTTTCACTTGGCAAAGTGACTTACCGTTTTTTCAAACAAACTTATTGATTTTGATCAGTTTTGACAAAGTACAACCTCAGCAGGCAAATCTCACACTGTGCCACTGTCCAGTGAACGCAAGGCTGCCAGACAGTTTTACCAAAAATTCGCAAGTAATTACCTTAAAAATCGCTGAAATCTCTAAAAGGAAGAAGAATTAAGAGAAAAATAGCTATTGCTAACAACATAATAATTTTTTGACTGATGAAGCATATTTATGCATGATATTAGTACTTTTGAAGTCAAATCGCTTTATTACTATGGCTCTTACGCCTGGCAGTGAAAGGTCTTCCTTTACTTTAGCTTTGAGTCAGCGAGTAAGAATTTTGACCAATTGAAACTCGTTTTAATATTTTTATTTTCTAATCTTTCGTCCGATTGGTCGGAGCGGAAGTTGAAGGAAATAGCTTTTTTTTCCTTTAATTAATGCTTTCGTCTGTGGACGTCTGCTCGGAGTGCGCCCCCCCAACCAGCTGCGCCGTGGGCAGCTGCCCCTCCTGCCCACCTTAGCTACGGCTGTGTGTGTATATATATATATATTAGAGTGTGTCAATTTTGGGGGTGAAATGACTAAATTGAAAATCCTGTGATTTGGTAGCAATTTAATGTAATCATTTGGCATACAAAATAATATCCTTGCTTCAAAAACAATAAAAAATAACTCCTACCTACATCAATTTTAATTCAAAAATTCCATTTTTCCATAAATTCGTAACAAAATAACAAATGTGCGCAAACATCCTATCAACATTTAAAGTGGCAATAAGATATCATTCAGAGTCTTTATTTGAAAGTAACCAATGCAATCATGTCCTTTTTGCTGCGGTTCCTTGACATCAGCATTTGGCTTGCTACTTGCGCTTTGATGTAGCCTTCTCGTCTCTCTTGACTGTAAACTTGACTAGCTGCTTCTGTGACCATTTTCACACATCTCTCCACACTCTGAGTGTGAGAAGGCCACCACTTTGGCACTTGCATTGGGGTATCTTTAAGTTGTGTTAAATCTTTGTTTGTTATACATGGTGTCAGTGGTGGCTCCAAAACTTCCGAACTCAAGTTAACTAATTCTGACAATTTCGTGGCATTGACGTTTATCGGAGGTACCTTCCTTGTCTGAACAGAGCAGTCTCCCAGCTGGTCATCATCTAGTGATGTTCCTCTAAGCTTTAGAATGATTTCCACAGCCTCAGTTCGCTCTTTGGTACATTGGCTGCAGCGTATTGCTTGCAAAACTGCCTATGGCCTAGCATACCAAGCGGACCTTCTCACCACAGGTAACACGATGTCCACCACTACTTTCCTTTGGGTTCTCAGTAGCTGTAATTGAAACAAGATGTGGTTGGGCCCCTCCATCCACATTGGATTAAGTTTTACAGTGAACCAGTGAGGAAGATAAAACCCAATAATAAATTCAACAATCAACATCAAGTTCTGTAGCATTTTGCCCTTCAGTGCATGTTTGGAAACCCAAATCCTGCAGAAACGAATCGCTGTAGTTAACCAACGACTGTGACTTACGGGTCCAATCTCCAAGAGAGCCAGATTTTGAGGCAACTCTCCTGATCTGATTGCTTGAACAATACGATAAGCGTAAGATTGATCCGTGCTGAGGTCTTTGATAACTTCTTCAGACAACACTGGAAGGGGAGGGCCTACTTTGACCTTTGGAAATTTTGTATTTATTTCTAATTCAGTTGCTTCATCTAGCATGTTGCGAAGGGTGCCTGACCACTTGTTGTTGCTCTTTGTAGGACCATCAAGTTCCTGGATGAGACGACGAAGAGGTAGTTCCCCTGTGTGCAAATTACATACAATCCAAACAAGCCTTCTTCCAAGTTTTTTCTCTAAATGCGTCATAACACCACCCTGCCATCCAGTGTTCACCGCAGTTGAGTCTCCACCAACGGCCTGCAGTGAACTGTCAAGTCTTCTTTCTTGAAGCCAACATATTATTTGATCAGCAATTGCCTCTGCATGTTTCTTGCCTTCTACTTCTGCTTCAGGAACAAAGTGAAACAAATAGCGGCCACCAGGTTCGGAACACACAGAGTAGTGTTCTTCTTTGATGAGATCGGGAAACTTTCTGTCCATTCCCTCTACCTCTAGGAGAACTTTTGTGTCATCTCTTCTTCCATCAAATAAAAGGCAAGAGAGACCTTCCTCCTTCAAATCTTTTTCATGCTGATCAGATATTTCCTTCATTATTTTTTCTTGTGCTCTTCTTATCTTATTATGAGCTATCACTAAGGATGTATCCTCTCGGCTGATGAGGCCTGCATCTATCCAAGCGGCAGTGGCAATCTCTGCAGTCTCTCGTAGCCCCGTATGTGGCAAATACTGGCAAGGGCAATGTTTGAGATGTCTTTAGTGTTGTATTTCCTTCTCTTCGGCGAAGGTTCAGATGGCATTTTGGAGCTATCATCTGATGTTGCTTCTTTCTGTTCATCTGAAGAGCTTCAAAGAAGTGAGAAACCTCTTGATAGAGCTCTTCATCTCTTTGGGTGGCTTCTTCACTCTTCTTTTTCTTCCTTTTTTCCCTCTCTCGGATTTTCTTTTTTTTCTTAGCAATAACAATCTGTTTTTTGGTTTCTGAATAATCTGCCGAACCAATCTGCATACTTCCTTGGCCTCCTGCCTTTGTTCTCTGCGCCTTTATGAAAGCCAGCTCCAAAACAGGGATCTTCTTCTTACGAGGACAGCGACAATCAATGTGAGGGTGAGGTTCTCTTCTGCATGAGGGAGAACAATTGGCTTCAGAACACAACTCTATGGGACACTGGCAGTTAAAATGTCAAGAAGAGTATCAAGTGTGTGCAGAAATTTATTTTTCTTTGCTAGTTTTCCTTTACCAAGTGATGTCTCAACTGCTTTGTGCCACAGCTTTGTTAATTTTAGCTCAATAGTTCTATACTGATTGAGTACAGGTGGTTTGAATAACACATTAGCTTTTTTCCACTGATGCAGAAGAGGGGGAATCATGTCCCTTATGAGCTCTTTCTCTGTGTAGTTCCTTCTATCCTTTGTATTTTGTTCATGAAGGAGTAACCCTAGTCTCAGCATGTCTCGCACTGTTGGTAGTTCTGATACGGGAAGCTCCTTGCCTGTACCGACTAACAGGCTCAAGTGGCATGACGACTGACCTCTTGTCTTCAATTTTGGCTTCTTAGGAATATCTGAAAAGAAAGAAAAACATTTAAGTATTTTATATCAATTACGATGTTTCAAAGTTGTCATTCGATGTTTATAAATTCAATAAAAAATATTTCGTGGGATTACAACATAATTAGAGAGAAGAATATGATAATAATAAATAATTGTAATAATCAATAATCCATACTTACAGTTAAACTGTAGTATTCGTCTAGTAGAATAACTATGAAGTAGGTACAAGAGCAATAACAGCAAACCACCGTCTATGACATGGGTCGGGGAACTTTTTTGGGTATTACCCAAAAATCTATTTGAGTAAAATGAAATTACCCCCCAGACTTCAAAGTAAACAAAATCAAGCCAATTGCTCTTAAAATTGTTGCATATGGTATACAAAAAATTCAAATTAAAAAAATGTTTATTGGATCCATTATTATGGAGAAATAAAAAAAAGCCACACATGCTGGCATAAGAATATCACACAAACAAAATTAGTAAAAAGGATTGAAGAACTGAAGAATTTCATTCAAAACATCACTTTAGGTTTTGGAAAAATGATGCTGTTTCATTTTTGATACAACAACATCAAAATCAGGACGTAAATTTGTAATATTCTAAAATTTAGAATAACGCCACATTTATGTAACAAAATAAAATAAAAATATACGAAAAAAATATCAGCACAAAGTGTCAAGCACTAAAAGCACCTCTTCGTTTCATGATACCATACACACGACTGAGGCTCTCATACCGCACGCATTACCCCTAAAATTTTTAAATTTACCCCATTTGGGGTAATTTACCCCTGTTCCCCGACCTCTGGTCTATGACATCTAAGAGGCAACTGAGGACTGAGAATGAGGGACAGTTCTATTCATGTTGTGACTTGTACATTGTACAACAACTATATGACCTTGAAAACACTCCATATGCGATCAGTGGGATAATTCTGTGACAGATGAATAGTTAATCAATTTATGTCCTATTATTTAGTAAAAGAGTCAGTTTCTGAAACTTTAAGGTAAAATTGATGTAGGTAAGGGTTATTTTATTTCATTTTGGTTGGCCAATTTCAAGTTTTGACATGAAAAGACACTATACTTTCACTACCAAAATTGATTTGAAAAAAGTTGACAAAATTGACACACCCTAATATATATATATATATGAAAATTATTTCACGAAAGTAACACGTGAAAAATATTTATGATGAATAAAACCACGAAGGAAAGGAAACACAGAATGGTGCTCAAGCGCTTTCGTCTAATGACATCTTCAGGAACACTGAAGTACATAAAGAGTTACAGCCTATATATAGGTTACAGAAGAAAAAAATATTATCTATAACATTGGTTGGAAACAATTTATTTGATCTTGTGCTAAAAATTGGTAGTTTTTCCTTATAAATTTGTATGCTCCTCCCACAATCCTTTAATGTTTAATTTTTAATTTTTATTTTTATTTCTCCGTTTATTGTATATATGTTGGGGTAAATGTGATAAATTGGTAATTATGCATAATTACCGGTAAATATGCATAATTGAAAATATCATGACAACCTAACCAATTGTCAAGGGCGTACAGTTGACCTAACCGGGCATTCAATTGACCTAACCTTGAATGCCCTGTTAGGTCAATTGAATTGAATGCCAGGTTAGGTCAATTGAATGCCCGGTTAGGTCAACTGTACGCCCTTGACAATTGGTTAGGTTAAGTCATGATATTTTCAATTATGCATATTTACCGGTAATTATGCATAATTACCAATTTATCACATTTACCCCCAACATATATATATATATATATATATATATATTTTTTTTTTTTTCTGTAACCTATACATAGGCTGTAACTCTTTATGTACTTCAGTGTTCCTGAGGATGTCATTAGACGAAAGCGCTTGAGCACCATTCTGTGTTTCCTTTCCTTCGTGGTTTTATTCATATATATATATATATATATATATATATATCGTAAAGAACGACGCTTGTATAGGAGAACATCCCGCGCAAGATGAGAAGAGAGAACGAACAAATGAAAAAATGAGGTAACCACCCGGGAATCGAACCCGGGATCTTCCGATTGCCGGTCAGATATGATAACCATTACACCATTTGTTCGTTCTCTCTTCTCATCTTGCGCGGAATGTTTCCTATATAAGCGTCGTTCTTTACGTTATTTATACTGCGTGTTCTTTGCAGTTGAAATGTATATACAGTATATATATATATATATATATATATATATATTATATGCCAGCGCTCGTAACTCTCAGTGGGTACACAAATACCGTTTCCCAATAAGAAAAAAAAATTATCTATAACATTGGTTGGAAACAATTCATTTGATCTTGTGCTAAAAATTGGTAGTTTTTCCTTATAAATTTGTATGCTCCTCCCACAATCCTTTAATGTTTAATTTTTATTTTTATTTCTCCGTTTATTGTATATATATATATTAATATATATATATATATATTTTTTTTTTTTTTTTTTTTTTCTGTAACCTATATATAGGCTGTAACTCTTTATGTACTTCAGTGTTCCTGAGGATGTCATTAGACGAAAGCGCTTGAGCACCATTCTGTGTTTCCTTTCCTTCGTGGTTTTATTCATATATATATATATATATATATATATATATATATATGCGAGCGCTCGTAACTCTGAGTGGGTACACAAATACCGTTTCCCAATAAAGGGAGAGAAAACACTGAAGGCAGGGATTCGATTCCTGATGAGGCTGGTGCTAATATACAGTAATTCAGGGTTGTATTAGTTGGCCTGAGCGCTGTGCCAGTTTTTCACCCCTTTTGACTGATTAATTATATATATATATATATAGTACATATATGTGTGTGTGTGTGTGTGGTGTGTGTGTGTGTGTGTGTGTGTATACTGTTAGAAACAAACGAGTTTGAAAAAAAGTAGGAGAAAAATTGAAACAAATGATTCTAATTTAAATTGGCTTCAGAAAGTTATTAATTAGTGGGAAGAAGAGAGATTTTTAGGTCCGTAAAAGAAATTAACAAAAGAAAACAAAATTAATAGAATTAATAAAATATATATATAAAAGGTAATTTGAGCTTCTTTTTAAAAAGTTGTAATTTAAGTTCGCTTCAGAATAATTTTTAACTTGGTTTGTGTGTTTTCGCGAGAAGTTAAAAAGTCCGTTTTATACATGGCAGAAACTATAATTGTTTGAGATAAAATGTGGGAGATATTCCGCAGTTAACGAGAGAGGAAATGCGTGGAAATGAGTTCTTAGAGGGCTTCTTCATTTCTCTTTTGTAAAATTTAAAAAAAAATTATTTTTTCAGGGCTGAGGGCGCTCTTCTGGGAATGTTAATAGACGAATAATTAGTATTGAATAATGAATATAAAGTTCAGTGAATGATGAATGAATAAAACGTTAATGGGAAATATAAGCTATTACGGGTTAAACGCGCAATGTCTCATTTTTCCTACTTTCTTATGGCTTTAATTGAGCTTTAGAAAAAATTCAAAATACGGGTACCAACGATTTAATGAACCAAAATGAATTTTATCCTATGATATGTAATGAAATTAAATAGTTTGGGATTTCCATAAAGAGACTTCTATCATCATTTGAAAGACTCTAAAGAGTCAATTATAATTCTTTTCCTGGCAATAATAAAGGACTTCTAAAACCGATTGATAGAGGTCTCTGTTTGCTTGACCTTTAAGTCTCGCAAGCTCATGAAGTGGTTACAAAGCCAGCGGGATTAGAGTGAATCAGGGGTGTTTGTGTTTGAGGGACAAACCTTGTGCCATTTTTATACACGGCCAGAGTTATTCAAGAACTTCCTTTACTAAGAATTAAAGTTCCTGTTAAAATCTTCGTGTCAATGAAGTGGGAGCTTCGATTACTATACATGGTGTTTCAAAAGTCAGGAATCATAGGAATTTTTTATATATATATATATATTATATATTATATATATATATATATATATTATATAATATATATATATATATATATAGAGAGAGAGAGAGAGAGAGAGAGAGAGAGAGAGAGAGAGAGAGAGAGAGAGAGAGAGAGAGACACACACACACACACATACTAAAAATATTTCCTATGATTACGGACTTTTGAAACACCCTGTATAATATAATTTCTATATATGACCACTCTTGTTGGGTCTTCTATGCTGCCTCAATGCAAGTGGTAACACTTGTTTATCTAGTTTAGAAGACTATCAACCAAAGTATTAATGTAAATATTTTCTTTGATAGCTTACATATATATATATATATATATATATATAACTGCAGACACCTTCGGCAGCATTCTTGCAGCGACTCTTACAGGCCGACACCTGTGGGCATTTAAATGTTATAATGTTTCAGACCAACAAAGACCCTAGGATCCACTCATGGCTGGTCTACCTAACTGTGTTCGTAATTGTGTATTATGCATGTCCTCAGTGATGGCGGAGAAGACCTACAATTTTACTTGGGTTCCGAACCACAAGGCCTTAATTTTACTACCTTAAATTATACCCAATTTATCAACGTATGCGTCTAATCGATTTTTAAGCATGTTTATAAACGTGCTACTAATTACTTCTACCGGTAAACTATTCCAGCTATTTACTATTCTATGCGTAAAAAAGTTTTTGGCAACTGCTATCTCGAACCTTCTACCTGTCAACTTACACCCGTTATTTTTAGTCCTATTATACTGAGATATCTCGAAAAAGCTATCTTTATCTACGTTATCGAACCCATTCATAATTTTAAAAACCTGGATTAGATCACCCCTTAGCCTCCTAGTCTCGAGTGTAATCAATTTTAACTCCTTAAGCCTATCCTCGTAGAACTTCGACCTAAGCGACGGAATCATCTTAGTTGCTCGTCTTTGAACTCTTTCAATTTTGTCTACATCTTTTCGCATATGCGGATTCCAAAATTGGATCGCGTACTCCAAATGGGGTCTAACTAATGATTTATAAAGAGGAACTATAATATCGCGCGATTTGTACTCAAAATTCCGAGCTATAAAACCTAGCACTTTGTTCGCTTTATTGACCGCTGCTGTACTTTGTTTCGCCACTTTTAAATCACCAGTGACTATAACTCCTAAATCTTTTTCCTGCTCCACGCTTGCTAACTCCTTCCCTGAAATACTATACACAAAATTACCGTTACGCGAACCTATATGTAAAATTTTGCACTTATCGACGTTAAATCTCATTTGCCATGTGACTGACCAATCAACGATTTTACTCAGATCTTCCTGGATTTTACCTCTATCTTCGTCATTAATCGCCCTACCACCCAACTTCGTGTTATCCGCAAAGTTTGAAACCGTAGTGACTAGGCCGACATCTAAATCGTTAATATATATAAGAAAAAGCAAGGGGCCCAATACAGAACCCTGAGGAACGCCGCTCACTACATTAGCCCAAGACGACTCCGCTCCATCAACAACCACCCACTGTTTCCTACCTCGCAACCACTCTTCTATCCAATTTATTACTACACCCCTAATTCCATGAGCCTTAGTTTTTTTCAATGAGTCTTTTGTGCGGTACGGTGTCAAACGCTTTTTGAAAATCTAAATACACTACATCAACCGCCCGATGACTATCGTAAACTTCAACCACGCTTTGAAAAAATTCTAAAAGATTAGTTAAGCAAGATTTTTCGCCTAAAACCGTGCTGCGTATTTCTAACCAAGTAATGCAATTCTAATTGTTCGATTATATGATCCCTAATTAGTGATTCCAGTAGCTTACTACAAAAGACATTAAACTGATTGGCCTATAATTTCCCGCCGCACATTTATCGCCTTTCTTAAAGATAGGTGTTACATTGCTAACTTGAAATTATCTGGTACGCACCCCTCAGAAAATAGACGCATTAAAAATCTTTTGTTAGCGGCACAACAATGCTTTCTTTTAATTCTTTTAGTGTAGGATATATGGAATCCGGCCCCGGTTGTTTTACCCATTTTATTTTATCAATATAGCGCATTACCTGCGTTTCACTAACCACAATATATCCAAAGTATTTACATTATCAAAAGGTATTATGTCTATGACCGTAGGGATATTCGTTACATCTTCTATAGTAAAAACTGACGTTAAAAATTCGTTAGCAAGGTAGCCATTTGCTTGTTTTCAGAAACTAGCTCTCCGTTAAAATTTTTCAACGGTCCCAAGACATTTTTACTGGATTCCTATTGTTGACTTATTGAAAGAATCGCTTGTCGTCACGAGCTCTGGAGATTTCAAATTCGCGCTTGGACTTTTTTATTACACTTTCGCTTCACGCCATAGAGATATGTAGTTGCTTCGTAACCACAATTGTCTTTAGCGCACTTATGTAGCCTATAAGCCCTATCTCTACTCTTTATAAATCTTCTACTCTAGAAGTAAACCACAAGGGTTGTTGTTTACTTTCGCACGCTTAATCTTGTACGGTAACAGTCCTCATTTATAGTCCTAAATACTGTTTCAAACGATTCCCACATTAGTTTTGCGTTGGAGATCCCCATTACCTTTTCCCAACTGACGTGTGACAACTCATTTCGAAATTTACAAAAGTCTGCGTGCTGGAAGTTAGGAATTTTAGTCGAGTTAGCTGGTTTCGAGTGACTTACTGAGAGGACAAACTCTACCATATTGTGATCGCTATTGCTTAACGGTTCTATTACTTAAAGATCTTCCGTGATTAGCCTATCATCCGTAGTTATTACTAAATCTAAAATACTGTCCAACCTCGTACGTTCCCAACCTTTGACTAAGAAAGCTATCCTCGAGAAAAATTAACTAAACGATTACCTTCCGTGTCACCCTGCATTGTATCGTAATTCACGTTGGTGCAATTAAAGTCATCCATAACTAAGGCCTGCTCACTACCTATCATTCTCTTTAGTTCACGATATAACGCTTTCGTCCGTATCAGCTGTTTGATTAGGGGGCCTATATATAATCGCAATTTAGGGGGCCTATATATAACCGCAATATATTTTCATGTTTTCACAAAGAAGCTCTTTGTTCCCCTCAAAGTTCTCTCTCCCTCCCCATGTAGACCTTCTATTTATCGTCGACCAGAAAAAGGACAACACTTTTTGAGAACATTACCATAACGACCACCTCACACATCGCATCACCAGTTCGACTCCTTCGAAATTCTCTCAGTTATGCGCTGGCGAACTTGGCGTTCCGCCATGTGACAACCATTATAACAGGCCTTAGACCTGAGCATATTTATCATTCTCTTATCATCCTAAACATTCAAATTCACTTTGCGCGCAATTATAATTCATTCACTCAGTAATCTAATTCAAAGCTCATTATCGTGTAAATATTTATTCCCCAGCTGTTACAACTGTGACTATAACGTTAATGCACTGCATACAATTCAAGCATATACTGTATAAGTATTCATTCAAAGCAAGCGTTATAACGTGATTACTGTAAACAATTATCATTTATCGTTTTGTTAATAACAAAAAAAAAAAACACGAAGTTCATTAATCTCCTTCATTCAATGATATTTACTCGTTTGATCAGAAGATCAAATGGCGACTCTCATGCAAACGTTAATTATTTTAATTTCATCTGATTACAAATTATAGGGGTTATATTCAACAAGCCTCTATATATATATATATAGGGTGGGGCACGGGAATCAAGTGTTTTTTGAATAGCTAGTAATCGGCCATTAGGAATGGGAGGGGCGTGCGGTAGGTAGCATTCCATTCCTGGGTTCATAGCATTTAACTTTAACTAACACTCACCTTTATCTTCAGGTGCCATCATAGAGCAGTGGACGTTTAGAACACGCATGTTCGCGTATGATCATTTGTTAGGAGTGGCGAGTCAGTGACAGCAGTTCAGCGTGCGTTTCGCCGCAGATTCAACATTCATCGAAATGACTCTGTTCCCGCTCGTGACACAATCTTACGTTGGGTTAACAATCTTCGAACAGGAGCTCAATAATGAAAACAAAACCGAAGGGGCCGCAACGCACTGTGCGTACTCCAGAGAACGTTGAAAGGGTCAGACAAGCGATGTTGCAAAGCCCAGGCCGCTCTGCTCGGAGACATTCAGCTGCACTCGGAATCAGCAATCGTACTGTTAGACGGATTTTGCATGAAGAATTACATTTTCACCCATACAAGTTAGCGATGGTGCAGGAATTGAATGTAAACGATTGCCCCCAACGACTGAATTTTGCACAGGAAATGCTTGCACTTTATGAGCAGAATGAAAACATGATGGTGGTAATGAGTGATGAAGCCCATTTCCACCTTAATGGGGCCGTCAACAATCAAAACTGTCGGTATTGGGCTGCTGAAAATCCGCGACAACTCCATGAAAAACCGCTGCATAGCCCTAAGGTACAGTTTGGTGCGCGGTGGGAAAGTTTGGCGTCATCGGTCCCTATTTCTTCGAACAAAAGGGGTTACCGTTACCATAACATCTGGGCGTTACATTGAGATGGTGACACCTTTTTCACCCTGAGTTACGAAGAAGGCGTATTGCTCGTCGACATTTGTGGTTTCAGCAAGATGGGGCCACGCCACACACCGCCAGAGCGTCAATGGCTGTTCTTCGCCCCCTGTTTCCCAACCATCTCATTTCGAGATTTGGTGACATTGCATGGCCCCTCGGTCCCTGACTTGTCCACATGTGACTTCTTTCTATGGGGGTACCTCAAGTCACGTGTCTACGAGGACAAGCCCCGTACATTAGATGCATTGAAGGAAGCGATCCGTCAACAAATCATCCAAATCAACAGAGACCTGCTGGGAAGAGTGGAGGCAATTTTCGTAAACGCCTTCAACAATGCGTCGACGGCCAAGGACATCATATGCCAGATATAATTTTCGGTACATGATTATTATGACATGAAATGCTATGTTCTTACGAATGTTGTTCTACCAATATATTTTCTTTACAAAAATAATATCATTTCCTGATTATTCCAAAAACACTTGGTTCCCGTGCCCCACCCTGTATATATATATATACACAGTATATTATTCAACTTACTAAGAGCGGACAAAACAGCGAGACGTAAAGGTGGTTGTGCTATTTATAAATATGAGAGGCATGTAACAGAGACTGTAATAAGTAAATCCAACAGCTTCGTGTAAACCGTTGCAGTGAAAATAGAGAAACTAAACGTGGTACTGATAGTCATTTTAGACCTCCAAACTCTCCAAATGAAAAATTTTCGGATGAATTGATGATATCAGAACCCTAATAAAGTCTGTAAACTCTCCATTCCCTAATATAATACTCTGCGGCGATTTTATTTCCCATTTATAAAATACAAAAAGGTGGGTTGAAATATATTTATACAGCAAGATAAGGGGGGCACATGAGAGGACCAGGAGCAAGCAAATATGCTGATGGCTCTCACAAACGAGTTTATGCTGACACAGGAGACAACAGAAAATACCAGGAAAAATAACTGCCTAGATCTGGTATTCACGAATAACACGAACTTGATTGCGATATAAAATAACTCCAACTTATCTCAGCCCACAACATAATCGAGTTATCAACAAATATGGCGATAACATTAAAAGACAATACACATACGGAAGGAAGAAGCAAATTTGGGGCTTTTAACTTAAACTCCAAGACCATAAATTGGGAAGAAATCAGATCACACATGGCCTAAATAGAGTGGAGAAACAGTTTTCGAGAATAAAACAACTGAGGAAATGCTAACAACCTTGGAAGAAAAGACGTTGAGAATTTTAGAAAAATATGCTCCGAAAGCACAGCCAAAAGGAAAGAGGAACTGGCTAGAGTGGCAAAAGAGAAGAATATTCCGCAAAAGAAAGAGAGTAGCGATGAAGTTAGCTAGTTTCAGAGACAACAATGCCAGGAAAGTAATACAAGAAAAACTGGGGAGTATCGATAGGGAAATACAAACTCTGATAAAGGGCCATACAGAGGGAGAGGAAAGGCGATAGAAGTAATAAAGAAAAATCCAAAATACTTTACAGCTATGCAAAACGAAAACAAAAAACGCGCGCTACTATCGGGCCCTTAAGAAAAGGAAATAATGAACTAACAGACGATCTAAAAGAAATATCTGAAATATTGAGAGCCCACTATGAATCGGTCTTCAGTACCCCAAAAAGTGATCAAGCAATACCTGACATAGATGCATTCTTCGAAGAGAAATTGCAAGGAGAATGTATAATAGACTTTGATTTTACCCCAGAAGATGTAACGAGAGCTATAGGACAAATGAAATCACATTCAGCTGCAGGTCCGGACAAATGGAACGCACTATTAATTAAAAACTGTAAAATTAAATAGTTACACCTTATACTGGATATGGAGAAGCTCCCTAGACACTGGGGAAATACCGAGCATCTGAAAAGAGCAAACATCTTCCCTATATATAAAAGAGGGAATAGATCTAAGCAAAGAACTATAGACCAGTGTCACTGACGTCCTACCTCACCAAAATATTTGAAAGAATAGTCAGAGAGAAAATCTGTGACTTCTTGGAGACACTGGAAAGATTCAACGAAAATCAGCACGGATTCCGATCAGGTAGATCATGCCTATCACAATTGATAGAGCATCATAACATTATCCTAGATGCACTTGAAGGCAATGAAAACTATGATGTCATATACACAGATTTTTCTAAAGCTTTCGACAAATGCGATCATGGTATAATAGCACATAAAATGAAATATATGGGAATAACAGGCAAAGTGGGAAAATGGATCTACACCTTCCTCAGAGAACGTCTACAGGTCGTCAAAATTCAAGGTATATCACCATCAGAATCGGAAGTAAGTACGCAGCTCAGTACCACAAGGTACAGTACTGGCCCCATTCCTCTTCATTAGCATGCTAACAGACATAGACAGCGGAGTAAACAGCAACAGTATAGTAACATCCTTTGCGGACGATAAAAAGATCAGCAAAAAAATCAGCGATGCAAATGAAATGGGGGCTTTGCAGAGGGACACGAACAAAATATACAAATGGTCAGAAGACAACAATATGACATTTAACACCGAGAAATTTCAGCTGTTGAGATATGGTAGAAATGAGGAACTTAAACAGACTGCATATTATGCTCCAGATAGACAAGAAATTCAGAGAAACACGAAAGCGGTCGACTTGGGGGTAATAATGACCGATGATGCCAAATTCGAGACACAAAATCAGATAGCAATAAACAGAACAAAAAGAGTCGCGGGACAGGCACTAAGATCGTTCAAAAGGAGGGGCAAGACAGTAATGATTCCCCTGCTGAGAACACTGGTCATACCAAAACTTGAATATTGCTCAGTTTTGACGTCCCCATATAAAAAGGAAGAAATTAATAAACTAGAAGAAACGTATAGACATTTCACAGCCCAGATTGATGGTTGCAAAGAACTCAACTACCGGGAAAGACTACATAACAAATCTGTACTCCCTGGAAAGAAGAAGAGAGAGGTACACCATAATCTACATATGGAAAATGATCGAAAAACTGGTACCAAACCTCAAACTAAACCCATTTACCATCCAAACAACGCTGGAAAATAGGAAAGGCAGAAAGTGTAGTGTTTCCAAATTAAAGGTCCGACAAGGGACCTCCTCAACACTGAAGGAAAATAGCTTGGTTGTCAGGGGGCCAAGACTTTTTAACTAGCTTCTAAAGGACCTCAGAAACGTTACAGGGGTCAAAGTTGAAGTCTTCAAGAGAAAACGAGATGCCTGGCTCAGGTACAAGATGAGCCGGGTGTGCCTGGTTATGTGCGGTGGAGAGCGCAAGAGATCAACTCGCTCCTCCACCAAACCAGGCCTAGAGGCTGGACCACCAGTTTCACCTTCGTGTAAAGAGAGAGCAACACACGGGACCCAAACAATGTTTAACGAGGTGTATATATATACAGGGTGTCCGAGAATTATCTGTACAATTTTTGGCTGTTATTAAAAGTCAACCATGAAGTGTAGAAATTCCAGTGTTATCCCATTTTACAGAGAATCTCATTAAGTTTTTTCTGATACCAAGTTTTGACAAGTTTTTTAGAAATTCCAGTGTGTCCGAAATTATCTGTACAATTTCATCTTTTAATAAAATTCTTGATAACACACGTAAAATTCTTAAACAAGATTATTTAGAATCTGCATTTTCAAAAGTTTCTTTTATTAAAGTAACGTTGTTACAAACATTCGATATGTGCACCATTAGTGATTCGCAAAACATCCAATCGATACTCCAAATGTTGCCATGTACGCTGCAGCATATCCACATCAATTCGCTCAATAGCAGCTGTGATTCTTGCTTTTAAATCATCAATGTCTGTCACCCGCGTACATTTCTAAAAAAAACTTGTCAAAAACGTAGTATCAGAAAAAAACTTAATGAGATTCTCTGTAAAATGGGACAACACTGGAATTTCTACACTTCATGGTTGACTTTTAATAACAGCCAAATATTGTACAGATAATTCTCGGACACCCTGTACATATATAGTGAGGAATAAATAAGAGGACGAGAAGGTGGTACATGTTTATTAATTAGACGTTTCGGAAAATTCAATTTCCATCATCAGTGCTAAAAAATTAAAATGTAAAAAAAGTGAACAAATATAATGACTAGAAAATTTTTACTTTCGATCAGATTACACCCCCCCCCCCCCCGTATAAATTATCCGTTAAGATTTGTTTTCAATATTCGTTCACCTTTAACCTTTGTATATTTTAACCGTTGTCTTACCTCTCAACATTTTATATACCTTTTAACTTTAAATTATTATTATCATATGACAAAATAAATATATTGAATAAAGTTTTTTGCTCATTATATCTGTTCACTTTTACATTTTCATTTTTAGCACTGATGATGGAAATTGAATTTTCCGAAACGTCTGATTAATGAACATGTACCACCTTCTCATACTCTTATTCCTCATTAAGTTGTGGCCCGGGCCACTTCCAGCTTTAGAGGCCCATAGCTAAACCCAATTTTTACTTTCACTGCAAAACATTATATTCAAACCTGAAAATTTCTAAATTTGAGGCCCCCTTCTTAAGCTTGAGGCTCATGCTAAATGGCCCTCCCAGCTCCCCTCCGATAAGCCCTGTGTGTATATACAGTATATATATATATATATATATATATATATATATATATATATATATATGAACTTTCTTGCTTTACATCTTGCGTTAACTTTAATATTGTTTCTGTCTTGAGCATAAATCTGCTTCATTTTAATTTAAATGCACGTCACTTACATGAATTGGGATATCTTTTAATATTTACTTATTTTCCTCAACATAAGTCTCTCTCTCCGCAACAACTTTAAACGGTCAAAAAGAGAAGAAACACAGCTTCCTAATCAGAGATACAAAATATCATCTTGATTCTTCATGAAAAGTATATGACAACGATATCAATTATAATAGTTACAGTATATTAATTTCCCATGAGCAATTTGGTTTCATCGGTGGTCACCAACTTACATTCTTCAGTCGCATATATCTAATATACTATTCAGAAATGAAGCCTTATATATATATATATATATATATAATATATATAATATATATATATATATATATATATATGAGTTCATTCCCATATATATATATATATAATATATATATATATTATATATAACAGTTTTTTTGCGCACACCTACAGGTCGCTACAATTGTGTAGAACAATGCGGTTTTCACCATTCGATGCGTCTTTTTATCATGCAGTGCCCATACTAAAAAAAATTCCCTAACATAATTCCTTCCCCCCTTTTAGGGGTTCAGTTCTTCCCATGCCTGTACGCGCATTTTTTTAATTTTTCATTTTTAATCATAATTTTGGCACAAAATAAGTCAATATTTACTAAACATTTAATATCATTCGATTCACAAAAGATTTATTTATCGATTCAATTTAAAAAAAGTATATATTTTTAAAATTCATAAAGAACGTTTTGCAAAAAACTAAAAACAAACATGCATTTTTAAAATTCAATGATTTTTATACAAAATATTTTGATATTTGTTATAATTTTAACATTTTTCGATTCACAAAAGATTTCTTTATCGATTCAATACAAAAAATCACAAACGATTTCTTTATATACAAAAAATTACATAATTAAAACGGGCAATTTAAATAAACACGAGTTTAAAGTTAAAGAGCCACACTCGAAATTATTTACCGTGACTTTTGTGCGTTTTATTACTGTGGCTTTTGTACAAATAATTTTACGTATACACAAACAATTTGATAGGATATTGATTTATCATTCTATTTTTTAGTTGTCATAGAAATACGTTAATTAAGTTATTTGATTAGATGCGCTTTTATAGTTGAAGATCATTTTTAGAAAATTATTTATTTTCCCCACTTTCAAATATTACAAAATTTCTATTAGGTATCCTAATATCATTATGCCTGTCGCTGTAAGTAAGAAAATAGCAATTATTTTCCATTTTATGAAAATTTCGGACCCCCTAGGCCTACAAAACCAATTTTCCCCTTTTCTTTATCAAAAATGGTTGATTTTCGGAAGTCTTTCGGTTATAAATTTGTACCAGTCTATTGTTTATCTATAATAATAATAATAATAATAAAAAGACGTGTGTGTGTGTGTGTGTGTGTGTGTGTGTGTGTCTTCCAGCCATCAGCCATAACTCTAAAAAATGGAAGCAGTTACAAACATGAAACTTCACACACATATTGACTAGGTCCCGAGGCTGTGCACGTGGGTGTTAATAAATTAAATAATTAATTTTAAAACATTAAATGACGTCATCAAGATCATTAAGAAACCTATGGTAAAATTATTGAATACCCGGTTAGGTTCATTGAATGCCAGGTTAGGTCATTTGTACGCCCTTGACGATTGGTTAGGTTAAGTCGTGATATTTTCGTTGGCTTTAACGAAAATATCATGACTTAACCTAACCAATCGTCAAGGGTGTACAATTAACCTAACCGGGCATTCAATTAACGTACCCGGGCATTCAATTAATCTAATCGGGCATTCAGTTGACCTAACCGGCCATTTAATTAACCTAATCGGGCATTCAGTTGACCTAACTGGGCATTCAATTAACCTAACCGGGCATTCAGTTTACCTAACCGGGCATATATATATATATATACTGTATATATATATATAAGGCGTTCAACATCCACCCCGGCAACGCTACTGATGCACTCGAAACAATGAAAACTATGATTTGGCGGGCCGCAGGGCCCCCAATTACTGTCGGTTCAGTTATTTGGTCAATAAAACTATAGAAATGAACGCAGTCATGAAAGTCTTAAGCTTCAAATCCGAGCTCATTGTATTAAGATTTGTGAAGCTTTAGATTTTCATGGCTGCGTTCTTTTCTGTAGTTTTATTGAATGAATAATTGGTTTGCCAGTAACTGGAAGGCCGCAGGCCCCAATTACTAAGGCCCAAGGTGAGAGGAATAGGAATGATATCCAGATAAAGGGCTACTGATGTTCAAAATAAAATACGCCGTAGGCCCACAATCCAGCCGAAGCATCGTAGATCGAGCAAAATCGGCGCGTAGCGCCGACCTTTTGCTAGTAAAACCTATTTCTTATTTCGCCGACCTTTTGCTAGTAAAACCTATTTCTTATTTCGCCGACCTTTTGCTAGTAAAACCTATTTCTTATTTCACGGTACTATTTAGTGCTTGAAATTATAGTTCGTTCGTGTTTTTATTATCATATAATTATTTCATAGATTAATTTATGAGGCCTTTGAATTTGCCTCTGTGCACTTAGAACCTTTTTTCTATAATAAGCGGAAAAAGAAGTTATAGTGCCACATTAAATAAAGTGTCAGTGTGTGGCGGTGTCCTCTCGATTAATCTCTTTTAGTATTCCAAGCATAAGCGCGATCAATCAGTGGCAGCGAAAAATAGGGGCTGGATGGCAACGCAGAATTACAACTGTTAATTTATCTTGGCACTGGCACTTAAGTGTGCATAAAAATTAGCTATGGAGAGAGAGAGAGAGAGAGAGAGAGAGAGAGAGAGAGATTATATTTCTTATTTTATCCATATTCTTTAACAGAATTTATTTGCGTGACTGCATGTTCTCATCCTGTCCTCACAGTCTTTTACTTTCAGCTGATCCGAACATGGCTTCGGGTTTTATCACATCTATAGTTTAAAGGGTTCGCTGTGCATTCGTGAGAATAATAAACACTCTTGGACCTCACGTGTTAAGAGAGACTTTTCTTGTTGTCCTCTAGAATCCCTGTCTTGCTGCAGTGTAGATGATATAAAACCTTCTTTACTGGCCAATCTAGCGCAGTTTTTTTCCATAGTTATACCTCGGAACTTACTTATTAAGTATTTTTGCACACGCATATTTTCATGTATCTTTAACACCGTCTTTCCACCGAGTGAAGGCTCAAATTTTATACGTATCCAAAAAGCTTCTTTTTGTTTCTGTTAGTTTAGACGCAAAAGTTGTTGTAAAGCAAATTCCTTTCTGTGCCGGCTCGTAATCAACTGCTTCATAATTGGCTTCTTATAAATCTTTCTTTTCCTGTATTTGATTTTAAAATTTTGAATTATCATCAGTGGACTTAGTAATGGTCTCTTCGGTGTACCTTTCCATTGCCTTTTTCACTACAGATTTTCTCATCATCCGCAAATGATGACGCAGTGCGACTATTTTCATCATCATCAATCATTGTTATGAGTGGGAAGACAGGTAATACGTTGTGTGTGTGTGATTTGTGGTATACATCTTAATAACTGTTCATTTTACCACTTTGCTATTGATTTGAAAACAAAATGAAGCTGAACAATCTAGTTTTTCCAGTAATATCCTTTATTCCATGACTACGTAGCAGCTTCAATAGTGACTATATACAGTTGTAATCTATTTTTCAACTGTCTATTTTCATAGTGGATTAGTTAAGTACTAAATTACAAAAAATAATTATAGCTTATTACTGTGGTTACTACAGTAATATTTAAAGATCTTGAAAGACCCAGTATTCCCTTCGATCTTTGGTTTAATTCCTTTATGCCTCTCAAATTATTCTATTTATTCTATTACTGTATATTCTTTCTAAAGAATAAATTGTTTACGTTATTCTTTCTTTTGTCCCTTTTGTTTTCTACTTTTTTCACTTTCTTTATTCTTCCAACGTTTCTCTATATAATACGATTTACTTTCTCCTTTATCCTAATAGTAATCTTATCTTTCATTCAACGTTTACCATTTTTCTTTCCCACCTTTTTGGTACGCTTTATTTCGCTTTCACTTATCGAGGAAAGGCTTCTTCCGACGTATCTTTTGCGAGCCAAACTCCCATTTAACTAACATATTTTACGTTTATGATCCGTACACATTTATTTTCTTCAAATTCAAATCCTTCAAATATTCCTCCCTTTTCTTTCGAGTAAATTTTGCTTTCCTTTTTTTCCCTAATTTCATTTGTACCGCCATTACATTATGGTCAGAAATTTCTGTTTGGATAACATCTAAATTTATCATGATGTCGCTGTTGTTTGTCATAAAGAAGCGCGGTACATTATCCTTTCGCGACGTTTCTTAGCGAGCTTTTTTCCATTAATCTTAATAACATCTTCGCTCGAACTACATTTTACTTTGATGTGCCACCACACAATTTATTTAAATAAAGTTCATTTGGTCTCTTCTATGAGATGATGAAAAAATGTCACTAGGAATGGTTCAGCAAATTTAAATTAAATCTCCTGGTGAATATGGAGCCATTCAAACATTTACAGTTAGAAAATTAACTCCTGTAAATTATGATACGTTACAATGTTACGTGTGAAACTTGACTTACTTATAAAGATTTCACCTTTTACCTTATTTTTTAATAATATATACTCTGCATCTTCTTTCTCCTTCGATTAAAGTTAAACTGATTGGTGTGAATGGATTCGATTAAACTGTTTGGTGTGAATGGATGTTTTTACTTTTATTTCAGCATCTCCAATTTAGTTTTTTTCGTTCATTTTCGGACTAGTTTGAATAATACTCCGTTAAATGCAGACGTCCGTAGTTCAGTGGGTACGCCGTTTCCTTATAAGTGAAGTGAAAACACCGAGGTAGGGAGTTCGAATCCTGATGGTGGTGGTAATAATGTTAGAGGAGTTAAAGTAATGGGCCGCATTAGTTGGTCTGAGCGGTGTGCAGGTTTCCAGCCCTCTTTACTTATTATTCGGTAAACACTTGTTAAATATATTTCTCCGTTAACTCGTATTTAAATCTGTAAAAAAATTATCATTTACGGTTCAATCTATCCATATACAAATATTGAACGTTTACATTTGAAATTGAAAATAGCCTAATAGCTATACACACAAAGAGTATTTGGGTACAACAATCAAATACATAGTAAACTCCTTGACAACCAATCCAAATAGCTAATTGAACCATGCGATAAAGGCACCAACCATGATTAATTTTCTGGTAAGAAATTTAAATAAATAGGGTAATGCAACCAGTCCAATATTATATAATTCCATTTTTTGTTGTTTCTCGTAAATGAGTAATGTTTCCTTAATATTGCGTAATTCTTTGTCGAATACTTCACGGTGTCATGGCTTGAAAGTGATTTATAATCCTTATTTGTTTTCAATTTACATCTAAATCTCGTTTCGTTGTTCAGACTTCTTCCTGTACCAAGTTTCGACTTTAGATGTTAATGAGGTTGAAACTGTGGTGGTCGTCGAAATACCGATAATTCGGTGATTATAATTATTAATAACACGAGTATTGCTGGTGATGTATATATATATATCGTTCCATTCGTGGCTGACAATAGAAAGAGTTTCATCTCGTGCTCAGTATTGGTTCCCGCTTTAAGTGCTGACCTTCATCACTTTTTTATGTAATTATATAGGCTCTTTCGAGAAAAACAGTTGTGAATTTTTCGAATAATGTGTTCTGTTTCTCCTTTTAAAATGTTTTTATTTTATATAAAAGATACTTTAAGTACCTTCATGTATACTCTTTATTCGGGGATTGTAATCATGAATTTGCTGAACATAGTGGGTCTTTTAATCTCGCCTTTGAGTTCATTCCGCAAGAAGCGCAAACCAGACCATTTCGTTAATTTTTATTTACAAAAATGTACAGTATATATATATATATATATATATATATATATATATATATATACTATTATACACGACAATGGTGGTGCAATGGTTAGCATCGCTGACTACGAATCTATCGGCCCGGGATCGAGACCTGGTGACGGCAGGCAGCGCGCAGCAAAACCCAGCTGTTCATCCTTCACACAATAAAAATTGGTTGGTAGATAAATGAGTACCCTGGGTAGCTAGTGGTTAAGACGCTAGGCTGCTGATCGGGAGGTCGTGAGATCGAAGCCAGGCGATGACTTTGTAATCCCTGACGCCCGTTGTGGGGGATGGTTCGGATTCCACGTTTAAACTGTAAGCAAAGATGGCGCAACAAGCTTGACCTTCGTCAGAATGAACAATCGAGCGGGAGCAAAATCAAGGTTGACCAAAGTTATATATATATATATTATATATATATGTGTGTGTGTGTGTGTGTGTCTGTTCATGAGACATATTTTAGCCATAGAAATTTGTATTGTATAATAAACGTATTTATGCTTATACAGGGTGTCCCAGAATTAACTATCTATTTCAATGAAATCGGACAAATTTAATAAAAACTGACATAATTTGTGTTTATTACTAAATTATGATACAAAAACAAATAGATTTGTAAATCATAAGTCAAAACTTTATTGAGAAGTTTCAACACGTGCACCGTCTGTATCTCTGCAAATTTCAAATCTATCCTCAGCGCTGCGAAACACATTTTGAAGCATTTCAGGTGTTATCTCCCGCACTGCCAACTGGATGCGTTCTTTAAGTTCAGCTAAACTATTGATCTTTTGGCGATAAACCTTTGTTTTTATGAAACCCCATGCAAAGAAATCCAGGGGTGTCAAATCCGGAGAACGCGGAGGCCAAGGTCGAGGTCCTCCACGTCCAATCCACCGATTCGGAAGGCGTCTGTTGAGGTATTCTCGAACAATTAGAGCATAATGACATGGTGCTCCATCTTGTTGAAACACAACATTATCAAGAATGCCATCATCAAGAAGCTGTGGTTCGAGAAACTGCTGAAGCATATCAAGGTAGACGGTACCTGTTACAGTTGCTTCCGCAAAGAAGAATGGGCCATAAATTTTGGATTTGGTCATTCCAAGCCACACGTTAACTTTTGGAGAGTCTCTTTGCCATTCTATGACTTCAGACGGTCTTTCATTGGACCAGATACGACAGTTGTGTCGATTGACTTTACCACACGTGTGGAAAGTCGCCTCATCACTGAATAAGATGTTATCCAATAAACTTTCATTTTCGATTTGATCCACAATTTCTGCACACCTTGCTGCTCGATTTGGATAATCCTCTTCATTTAGGGCATGCAGTACTTGAATGTGATAAGCCTTTTTCATCAGTGTCGAACGCAAGATTCTATGAACTGTTGTCTTGGATATGTTGAGTCTTCGACCGGCCTCCCTAACCGAAGTTGTTGGTTCATCCTCAAACAATTGTCGTACCTGTTCGGTACTGTTACGTGCTGTCCTTGGGCGTCCTCTTCCCACCTCGTCGTGTACGGATCCAGTTCTTTTAAATTTGTTCACAAGTTCACGAATCGCTTTGTCTGTAGGACCGGTTCTGTGGAATCTTCTTGTAAATTTTTCTCTGATTTCATTACATTGCATCCTTTGATACGGGATGTTACAACAAAGATGCGTTCTTGTGTATTCATCATTAATAGGGTTCTGAAAGAGAATGAAAATAAAACTATGAAAAACTATGAAAAAATTATGAAAATAAAATTATGAAAAAAATTTAGAAATTTATACATTTTTAACACAATTAAACATGATAAACATAAATAAAAGTGTGTTTTTAAAAATTTGTCCGATTTCATTGAAATAGATAGTTAATTCTGGGACACCCTGTACATATAGAAAAGGATACTAAAGAAAATATAAAGAGAAAACTTTGAATTTCAAACTTAATCATTTATACCTTCAATCTAGGATTGTTTTCTCTCGAAAAAAATTCCTCTCATGAACCAAAGTTTCGCGTCTCCGGTCTCACCCTGTTTATTATTTTAATATTTTTGGCCTACTTTTCCAATTTCTCTTAGTTGATTTATTTATCTTTTTGTGGTCCTCGGCGTTAAAAAAAAAAAAAAGCCCAAAGGCATTGATAGAGTTAGCAGATTAAGTGACTTTTAATAAGAGGTCTTTTTGAGCCAAGTTCCCTAAACTCTCAAGCCATTTGTTTCTTTTCGACCGGATATTGAACGATTTGGTTAGCAACTTTTGGCAGTTTCTGCCGATTTTAAGAAAAAGATTTACGAATTGTTGGAATTGTTCCGTTTTGTTTCGATTATTATACATTCATATCGTTTTCTCTCTGTCTTCAAAGTTGTTGTTCTCCCTCTGTTCTCGTTTGACCTTCTTTGTTTGCTTATCTGTTTTTACTTATATCAGTTTCTTGCATCTTTTCCATCAGGTTCGAATCGCACTACCACGCTAATCAGGTCAAAAAACTGTTGATTGATTTTTAAACAGAGAAAGCCAATGTGGCTTAATACAATAAAAGTACATTTCTTTTTTTCTGGAAATGATCTCTGTCATTGTATGCACGTTAATTGTTGTTATTGTTTCGTAACAATTAATTGTTTAATTCAATCTATAAATGTAATTTTCATTATTGGGTTACGTAGACCCAACACTAGATACGAAGTATGTACAGTAGTTCAATATCGACCATCTACGGTTAAAAGGCTGATAAACTTTAATATATATATATATATATATATATATATATATATATATATATATATATATATATTATATATATATATATATTAGAAACATTATTTCTCATTAATTGTATACATGTCTATCCTTAGGATGTGAATTGTCATTGTATTATTAATATTTGTCATATGGACTATGATCTGCCAATGAACCTTTTCATTTTCATACATATATATATATATATATGTCAAAAGTGTTTATGAAAAACTGTATTACTGTATCTATGAACTGTGCGTTATGACTATATGTAAAATGTAAACAGTAATCTGCTTTTCAGCAGGTTTTAAATATGGGAAAAAATAACTGGGGTGGTTTCCCGGTGCCTTTCTCAGTTGTAAAGCTGTGTAGTAACTTTAGCTCAATAGAAGTTGGTACGCCAGCAGCACCGGAATTCGAACCCAAGGCCAGTGGATTCGTAGCCAAACACGCTATACTAAAAAAAAAAATATTGTTAATTTCATAAAGACATTAGTGCCTTGAACAAGAATATCAGTTCACAAAACCATCTTTGTTACTTCTCTTACAAATGTTCTTCTGTTAATATAAGACTTAAGAGTGTGTTAGACTGACATTGTAAAAATTTACTGCTAACCTGATTAAAAAAAAGGAGGCTTCTTAAAAATACACTTTATTTTATTGAATGAATGGCACCATCTATTGGAGTAAATTTCAATTCATTTCACTTTTTTATTAATAGAGCGTAATTACATGCAAGTTAATTATTTATGTTAAACAACAACATATTACACAACAACGTAACTTTAAAGGTCAAATATATAAGAAATAATTTCCTTTACCTTTATAGGATTCGAACCTTTGTTGCAAAAGACACGAATCCCCGGACTTGCCGTGTTATCCATTCGGCTACAAGATGCTAAATTAGAAAGGCAGAGTTTTGTATACACTTTCAAAATGATTTTTCATACTTACCTTAATATTCTCTCTCTCTCTCTCTCTCTCTCTCTCTCTCTCTATATATATATATATATATATATATATATATATATATACAGGGTGTTTCACAACCGGTCTGCCATACTTTGGGGTGTGTGATTTGAGGGGGTGATATCGAGTAAAAATGTTAATACAACATCGGTATTTCCAACCGTTGCGGAGCTACGGACGTTTTAAGGTGCACGGAAAAAATAAACGAGGGTATTAATCTGATGTATTTATTGTTACATTTTATGAGATACACCTTATAAATGTTCAAAATGTCCGCCTCGGTTTTTAATGCACAGCCTTGCTCGTTCCAAACAAGAGTCCACTGCCCATTGAATCATTTCGGGGTGTTCTCGTAAGTAAACAGGGCATCCATCCATAATCCGACGCAAGAGTTCCTCTCCCGTTTGTACTTTGGTCTTGTAAACCATCTCTTTCATAAGGCCATATAAACAAAAATCTAACGGGGTTAAGTCCGGAGATCTCGGGGACCACGATATTGGACCAGTACGATTCCCGTACCGCTGATTCAAGTAATCCTTAACATGACGACCAAAATGTGGTGGCGCCCTATCGTGCTGAAAGAACATCCTGCGCCTTGTCTCCAAGGGCACGTCCTCCATCAAAAGCGGCAATTCGTTCGTCAGGAAGTTCAGATAAATATCAGCAGTTAATCGTTGTTCCAAAACGAACGGTCCAGTCAGCTGATCTCCAATTACACCACACCAAACATTCACCGAGAATCGATGTTGAAAGTTTCCTTCAACGATACCTTGGAGATTATCGGCGAACCACAAGTGGGAATTTCGTCTATTGTTAATTCCATCCCGAATGAATTGTGCTTCATCATTAAACAGTATGCGATTAAGAATTTGGCGATCCATAACCATCCACTGGCAAAATTGAACGTTTATCATAATCATCCGGGTGAAGAGTTTGCACACGTTGCAAATGATAGAGATACAATAAATCATCATGTATGGTTCGCCATACACGCGATGCGGATTCATCAATTCGTCTAGAAATCCTTCGAATGGTAGTTGGGCTACGTTGCACTAGGTCCAGTACGCGCTCCTCTACAGCAATGGGCCGTCGCGTGCTACATGTTCTTGGTTACGTGGAACAATTGTCCCCGTTTCCCTTAATCTCTGGTGTGTGTCACTAAACACTTGCCTGTTCGGTATTCAGCAATTCGGAAAACGTCTTCGATATTCCTCCACTGTCGCTCTGCTGTTACCATCACAGAATCCATAAATGAAATGGATATCAGCGTATTCAGCGGGTGTGAACTGTTGATTCATTTTGATTGTTCACCTTAGCGCAATACAGTGTCTCGTACCACAGATCAGAACCAACTGAAAGAAAAAACTGAGGATGAGTAATGGCAACTTCGTTAACCGAGACTACCACCAGTGCTGCCATCTATCGAATTACACACAAGGGGGGGATTTGTTCTTTCCACATCTTAAAACGTCTGTAGCTCCGCAACGGTTGGAAATAGCACCTATGTTGTAGTAACTCTTTTACTCGATATCACCCCCCCCCCCCAAAGTATGGCAGACCGGTTGTGAAACACCCTGTGTGTATATATATATATATATATATATATATATATATATATATATATATATATATATATACAAACACATGCGTTATAAGTTTTCTTCAGATCGGCCATAGACGTAGGTTACCCAAAATTTACTTTCAGAGATTTGGCTAGTTTGGGCTTAGAATAATTCTTACGCAACTGAACTATAAAGGATTAACAGAAATACAATTTTTCGCATTTAATTTACTTAAATCGGTTAATGAATACATAATTACACAAACCACCATACGAATTCGCTTTGTGTTATATTATGTATGTCTTAATTGCGCATGCGCTAATTCAGAGAAAACTGACAACATTTCGAGCATTTTGCGATACTACTATATCCATCATACAAAACTGAAGGAAACTTTACACACCAAATTATGTCACCATAAAATTATATAGTTCTGAAATGACATAAAGTAATTAACTTGCATGTAATTATGCTCTGTTAATGAAAAAGAAATGAAATTGAATATAACTGAAATTATCCGGTATTAGGTATTCAACCGAATAGTTTTACACCGAATATTTGGTATTCAGTGAATTTTAGTATTCGGTACATTCCTATTATATATTATATATTATATATATATATATAATATATGGAGTGAACTCATAATGGTCCCCTGAGGCTCTTTCATGATACACACAGACGTGCATAGAACAAGGAACTCTTCTGGGAAAATTAAATCCACTATAGTCCGAATAAGTAATGGTAAATGACAAACACTATAGTTTTTTCTTTTTCATGATGTTAGCCCGACGTGGGCAACGGGTCACTCGCAAAGAGGCCCCAAAAATATAGCTTCCATACCAGCTAACTGCAAAGCAGATAAGATCCAGCTTTGGAACGAGATCTATAGGTTACAGCTACACCTAGCCTACTATATCCAAACCTCAATATAAGCAAAAAGACTCGTTGCATTCGTGTCGGATTGAAAAGGGGTAAACTATTGTATTTTTAGCCAAAAAACAAAACTTAAACCTGAACTGGCAAAATTGAGCGTCCACTTTTCAAGGCACATAACATGTCCGTTTCATGATGGAATTGAACTCAGAATGGTCCCTGTATACCTAATACACGGTCTGTGTGTCATGAAAGAGCCTCAGGGGACCATTCTGAGTTCAATCCCATCATGAAACGGATATGTTATGTGCCTTGAAAAGTGGACGGTCAATTTTGCCAGTTCAGGTTTAAAATTTTAGTTTTTGGCTAAAAATACAATAGTGTTACCCCTTTTCTTTGATGTATTCAATCCGACGCGAATGCAACGAGTCTTTTGCTTATATTGAGGTTCTGGATATAGTAGGCTAGGTATAGCTGTAACCCCGAGATCCTGTCACAAAGCTGGATCCTACCTGCTTGCAGATAGCTGGTGAGGGAAGCTATATTTTGGGGCGTCTTTGCGAGTGACCGTTGCCCACGTCGTGCTAACATCATGAAAAAGAAAAAACTAGTGTTTGTCATTTACCATTACTTATTCGAACTATAGTGGATTTAATTTTCCCGGAAGAGTTCCTTGTTCCATGCACGGTCTGTGTGTATCATCTATATATATATATATATATATATATATATCGAATAGCACAAGTATTGCTTTTCGATTAGGCCATTTTTAAAATTTGTAACCAGATAATATTTTTGTGGGAACATTTAGTGGCGGCAGTAACTGCAATGCTTTGAAATATATGGCATTCTCAACTACATACTTAGTAGATTGATTATCCATAACAGAGTTTTTGTTCTTTTCTTTTTATCCATAAGAGTTTTATCCATTTTGAAATGGTGGATAAAGCTGATGTAACAGTATTTTCATGTCTCTCTTCTTATTTGGAAAGCGAGAATACATTATATACTTTTAATATACTGGGCGATATAAACTGCATATAATATATATATATATATAATATATACACACACAGTATATTGTAAATATGAGACTTTCTCGTCCCAAACAGTTGTATTTTAAGGTAGTTTTAAACTTTATATATAAGAAAAGTCCGTTACCAGTTACCATAGGAAATTATGTTTTCTCCTTTTTTCAGGTTTATAACTAATGAACAATATGGCTGAGTACACCACACAAGAAAACGTAAAATTAGTTTTATTATATGTAGCTTCCTCTGGAGAGGAAGTGGAATTAATTGCGCCCTTTGAAAAAACGTGACGTCAATTAAAATAAAGGAGCGCGATTGGCCAGAAAATAACACTGGTCGACAAAATCGAACTTTTTTCTCATCAAAGATGTATACACACTTTTCTAGGCCAGATTTATACGCTGATTCCAAATCTGTTTTCGGTTTTCCTCTAACACATCTAGTTATTGACATATGACTGGTGTTATTTTCAGCACAATTTATCGTAAAAGTACAACTTTATTCATAAAAAGAAATGTACACCAACCTAAAAAAGTTGCCAGTACGATTTTCTTTTGTAAACCTTGTCCGGATCGTCGCGGTACAACATCCAGCAGTAGTCTGCCAGCATACTTTCGTTCCAGAAACCTTGGTAGCGATTTTCCATTGACTGGATGTCTTCATGGAAGCGTTCCCCCTGCTCGGCACTCACCGCGCCAAGGTTTTCGGGAAAGAAATCTAGATGCGAATATAAAAAAGGTATTTTCAAGGACATGCGACAGCCCATTTCTTGATATGCATCGAGCAGTTTCTGAACTCCATCTTTGTATGCGGGAGACTTGTGGTTACCACAAGAAGTTTCCACAAATCCATTTGAAAGCCTGCCATGCTTTTAGTTCTAAGGCATTGAGGCTTTCTTCAAAGCCTTCATCCTGCAAAAAACCCCTCATTTGGGGGCTCCACAAAGATTCTCTCCTTCAATTTCGCGGCACTGATGTTTTGCAAACTTCTCAACAAGGTATCGAAACCCTCTCGAATTCGTCTTACCCATCGCTTTCACAAATTTTTTCATTAAGTCGAGCTTAATGTGGAGAGGTGGCAGGAAAATCTTTTTCGGCTCAACTAAAAGAACACACTGGACACTGCCCGTTCCTGGCTCGTATGTGCTTCTTTGATGCCAGTCACGTCTGATGTAATGATCCGCGGTAGCACGGCTGTCCCATAGGCATAGGAAACAACAGTATTTCGTGAACCCTCCTTGCATGCCCATTAACATACCAATGACTTTGAGATCACCACAGATATTCCATTGATGAGTGCTGTATTGGATTGCTTCGAGTAGTATATTTATGTAATCGTATGTCTCCTTTAGATGAACGGAGTGGGCGATCGGGATGGACGGCTTTAAGTTTCCGTTATGCAGGAGAACCGCTTTCAAGCTTCGCTGTGAGGAATCAATGAAGAGGCGCCACTCAGATGGTGTGTGTATCTGTGACAACGTCTCGAAAAGTCCATTGATATCATGGCAATAGCAGAGCGGACCGTCTACTGTAAAGAATGTCGCTAAATCATGGTTTCGTTTTCGATAGTGACACACTCGAACGTTCTTCTCAAGTAAGTGTTTCTGCTTGAGTCTCGAGGAGAGAAGTTCTGATTTCTCTTTGGAGAGGGCTAGGTCTCTAATGAGGTCATTCAACTCGTTTTGGGTAAGCCTCTCCGGCTCCGATTGCTCTTCGTCAGGTGTGTAGTCAAGATCGGCCGAAGGTCCCGCATCTCCGCCAATCGCACCTTCGTCGGATTCCCTTTCGTCTTCTAAAGAATCGAGTCCATGCTGCGGAGGTACGGAATCAGCATCGTGTCATCGTGAGGGATCGGTCCGATCGCGGAGTCTACGTTCGGATAAACGATGTTATACTTGTTCTTCACGGAGAATCCAGTTATGTTAACATTGCAAAAGTAACAATCGCCATGATGGTCTCTCGGCTCCATCCATATCATGGGTATAGCGAACGGCATCGACTTTTTCCTTTGGTTCAACCAGTCACGTAATCCATTCGAACAAGCGGTACAGATAACATGTGGTGCCCACGCCTTATCTTGGTCGCCTAGTGGACAGCCGAAGTATAACCGGTAAGTTTTCCGAGGATCCATCGTGATTGTACGCCGTTGTGATTTAGTCGCGAACGAGCCGCACACGTAACAGAAATTGTCGGGGTGATTTTTACACTTTCGAAGCATGATGATCGATGAGTGGGTTGATGTAAACCACCTAAAAAAATAAAATGTGTAAGTGGGCGACACAAAACAAAACGAAATACAACACACAACTAGACATGTGACTGTTACGCCAAAGAATAAAAGGGTGTACATGTGCAACGTTTTCAAATTTGTGGCCAGCACCTGCTCTCACCTAAAATACCACAAGACAACCTGCGGAAAGCCTAAGTTGAAACGACAAAATGCCATACATGAGGGTACAGAAACGGTAAAGCAAAAACCTACACCTTAGCTGCAAAAACAAAATACTCCGCTACATGTATAAAGGACGCATATTATATATTGTATATATAGTATTATATATTATATTATATATTGTATACATAGTATTATATATTATATTATATATAGTTATATGCGTATTATATATATTATATATATATTATATTTATTATATATATTGTGATCGGTCTCATCTCGAAAACTAGGCATGCTCGAGGAAAACCAAAAACAGATTTGGACTCAGCGTCCCAACAGCTAGCTAGCCCACCCATAATTATATCTGATGATAAATACTCGTTGGCCAGTGTAATCAGACGATGTAAGATGGTGGCGTGCCGGCACACAATAGTACAAAATGTTGCGTACTGAACAACGTAACAGTCACGTGGTGCCCCTTGAACAGAAGCGAGGATCCTGTATGTGCAAAGTGCGCGGATGGAAATGAAACGCGTGACGTCACAAATCAAATTTGATTAATGTTTCCTAATTATTTTTTTCAAAATTAACTAAACTTTTGTTAAATTTATATTAATTTATGGAAACGAGAAATCTCATTTTTACAACCCCAATACTTCGTGATGAAATTAACACGTACCAAAATCTGAATGCCATCCAATGTCAACATTTATTGCTTTCATAACAAATAACAAATATTCTCCTGCGGTCTATATATATATACACACGAGTATATATCAGAGAGGGAGAGAGAAATACATACATACATACGCGCAAACATTTACGTATAAATACACAAACCTTTTCGGAATCCTTTCCATGCTGATTTGAATGAAAAGTTGAATTGACCATTAAAAAATCATGATTTTGAATCAATTGTCGCAACTGATTAAACGTTCAATTAGATTTATATTTTAATCCTTTAAAAAAAAAAAAAAAAAAAAAAAAAAATAATTACGATTTCCTTTTTACTAATTTTTTTTTATTTATTTAAGGAGATTCTTCTTTACATTTTGTATCACTTTTAAATTCCAATTTGAAACTCGCAAAGTTTGACCATTTTTCAAATTTTGAAAATTTCTCAAAGAAAATATTAAGCTTCTTTTTTTTTTGAGTTGTCGCTTTAAAAACCACATTTAAATATTTAAATTTTATGATATCTTTTTAAAAATATTTTAAGTATTGCGTTTATTTATCATATTTTGGAATAACGCGAAGATATTTTTTTTTTTTTATTTGTGTGTGTGTGTGTGTGTGTGTGTGTGTGTGTGTGTAAAACCAAAATGTCGTCGACCATAATTAATGTTTTCATTTTAATTTGTTTTATCTTTGCGTATCTAATATATATATATATATATATATATATATATATATATATATATATATTATTTATTTTTTTTTTATGCGGCTGTTGCAACTTGGAGCCTTTCTCGGAGAAGGAAAATGAAACTTTTTAATGGCAGCTAATATCGCTTGGATTAAAAATTATGGAAAGAAATTATATTTTGAATTAAAATTGCAACATGATAATTTATTTTTTATGTTAAACGTTTTTGTTTTTTTTCAGCGAAAATAAAGAAAAGTTTTCCTTCAAGACGAATTTAATTACGATAAAAAAAGGATAATATTTTGCTGTTCACTCAATGAAGTTAAAACGTGAATAAAATAATTATATTATATAAGCCCCACCAGCACTCAAACCGACGCTTATTAAGTAGAAGGAGCGGGGAGAGGGCAGTTACAACCACGCTACGACAAGATAAAAGTTAGTACAACCCGGTGTATATGTAGGCTGACCATATTTCCTTGAGATAAAAACGGGACATTGGGATGGCAAAAAAGGGACGGGGTTATGTAATATTCTGTATTCATGAAAAAGTAAGTACATAAACCGGGACAAAATTGACATTTTTATTAAAACGACGGGACGGCCACGAAATATAAAACAAACGGTACTGTCCCGTTCAAAACGGTACGTATGGTCAGCCTATGTATATGTCAACACCCGAGGAAACGCGTAACGCTTTCGCGTCCAGAGCCGAATGAAATGCTGTCATTGCCTCAACTGCGGAAGAGTTAGTACAGAAAATACCTGACGTAAAAGCGTTGTGTTCCCACGGCTGTTCAAATGTGCGTTAGGCTGTACCAATTTTTACATTATCGTAGCTTAAAGTCAGCGCCCTCACTTACTACTCAGATGATGCTTGGTTCGAATCCTGGTGGGGCAGTTTTGCTTTTATATATATATATATATATCATTTGTATTTTAATATATTTTATGGCTTACAACAAAAACATTCCTCCGGACCAAATAAATAAATTATTAATCTTGTATAAACCGACCGACAAATCGGGTGGACAAAATAGCTAATTTTATGTAATTTTTAAAGCTTCATTTTAGGTTTCGGATTTAAAAAGTTAATTTTGTTTTCGAAAAAAATGTTTCAGAAAAATTTTATGTTCCTCATTTTAATAATTATTAATTACGAGTATTTTAATAATTAATTGTTAATTATAATTATTATTGATTATTAATTATAATTATTTTTATAATTATTTACATTCAGAAAACAGTATTGTTAATTTAACGAAGAAATTAGTACAAGGGTATCATGAATTCACGATTATACTGTATATGTCAGCTCATAAACCCCCCTTTTTTTGTTAATTTTCTTACAATTGTTCCTCTGTTAATATAAGAAACAAGACATTTTCTGCTGCCCAACTTCACAATATCTGCATTGTTAAAATTCATTGTTTATCCGATTAACAAAACGAGATTTGTTAAAAATGCAGTTTACATTATTGAATGAGTTGCTCCATCTATCGGAGAAAATTTAAATTATATTCCACTTCATTGATTTTCATTAACAGAGCACATATTAATTTCTTTTCGTCAATCCACAACAACATATCACACGACGACGTAAGTTTTAACATTATAAGAACATATATAAGAAACACATTTCCCTCACCTTGTAAGGTTCGAACCTTCGTAACGGAGGACACAAAATCTCGGGGTTGCCATGTTATCCAGTAGGGTGTCCCGTTAAACCCAAAGTTGGTCAGGTACAGCATTAACCGATATAATATTGTGAAGGGGGTTACTAAGAATGCCTACTCAAGTTTCTAAAATCCTATCTAAAACACTCATGCATCCCCAGCGGTTTACATTTTACACCCCCAATTCAGACCAAAAAATTGGCATTTTGACCTTTAAAAGACCCATTAAAGCTAGAAATTACATACACACTTTTCCAATCTGTTCGTCGGAAGCCCCAGAACCACGTCAAGGTCGACTGGAATCTCTGGAGTTTTTTTCTAGTTTTTTAAAAAAAATTCTAGTTTTTTGTTTTGTTTTTTAGGTTTTTAAAATCTTTTTTTACTTTTTTGTATTTTTAATTTTTTTTTTAATATTTTTTTTAGGAAAAATTGCATAAATCCCCTTTTTTAATAAAAAATTGCATTAATCCCCCTTTTAAACTAATAATTTACCTAGTAATTAAGAAGATTCTTTTTCTTGATTTCTTTTAAATTTTTTCTATGAAGTTCTGTGGTTTGAATTTTAGCTTGAAGCTGAGCTTCAGCTTTAACTGTAGGAGCCAGATCAGTTATAAGCTTAATAGCCCTTTCAGCACAATCATTGACAACATTCAAATTACTCACAAACTCTTCCATTTCATTATAGTTTGGATCTGAGCACCATTCTCCCACTGGCTTTGACAACCAACAACTTTCTAAATTCATGATTTTAAAGATTTTCCATGAATTAGGTCCTATCAAATCCACCAGATGTATATCTGGGTGTAGTTCTGGAACTTCTGGCTTTCCTATAATAATTTCATCTGGAACTTCAGTTCCTAATAAACGAGCTGCGATACTTGCTTTTGTATTCTCATCTAAAGTTTTACTAAAAAGAGATAAAACTACAAGTTCTTGACTTAAATACCACTTGTGTCTTAAGAATGCATCTAATGCAGCAATAGAAACTTCTGGATCTACTTCCTGCCAGACATTAACTAATTGCTTATAAAATCGCAGGTCATTGAGTGGTGCTTCTGCAGCTAATAGGGTCTTTAGCCAATAAGGGCCATAAACTAAAGATGTAAACTTGACAATTCTTCCAAATGATTCTTTTACTTCTGGTTCATAGTTAAGCTGATCTCTAAATAAGACAAGTTTATTTGAATACAGCTGAGGTGCCATGAATCTAGCTCGATGACATGCTCCTGGTTTACGAAGATGTCTTTGAAGACCTGCGCCCCAACAATAGACAGTTTAATTCTAAATATTCTAAGTAATCATCTCTGAAATAATTTTTTGTTCTCTAATAAAGAATTATAAATTATATTTGCACTTTCTGTAATATCCATCAACAAAGGTTCAGTTATATTTATTGCTTTAGTTTGCGATAATGTTATTTTGGACCAGCTTTTCGAAAATTCTTCAAATATGGAATAATCGGGACCAGTGCTTTTTCCAAAGATGCAATGCCAAACAGATTTTACAATAAGTTCGCCAATGTGGTGACGGCATGCTAAATATAATAATGGTCTATTCAGATTTCTTTCTATATAAATGCAAGCTCCTTTGTTAATACTTGTATTTGAGGCCGTCGTGTCAAATGACATACCTCTCACCTTTCCTGTGACTTGCCAATCTGTAAGGAGCTTGAATGTAGCTTCAGACATTTGTTCACCAGTAGCATTTTGAATAATAGGTATCCCAAAAATTTTATCACTAGCAGGAGATCCAGTAGCAGCAACAGCAAGCCTTTCTAAGCTTAAAATCTGTTTTGAATCCCAATGGACAACAAGATGTTTTTGAAAATGCATAATCGTTTAGGTCTCCACCGCCGGCTCTAATTAAAGCAGAAATTATTAATGTAGCTGTTCTAACAGATACATTTCCTCTGTCTATAGCACTGGCTACAATAGACTCTTTAAGTACATTTCTAGGTAGGTAGATAGGCTTTTGTTCTTTAGTTGTTTTTAGTCTTTTATTGAGGTAATCATAATCGTTAGAACTATCTCCCTCACATTCTAATTCCTCTATTTTCACTTTAGATGGTTTGCTTATTCTTTCTTGTTCTTTCTGACGTAAAACGTTCATTGGTTGCTAGTCTTTTTATTTTATTTTTTTATTCTTTGCTCTGAAATCTTATATCTCTTGAACCCAGTGTAACTTTATATCCCTCTCTCAGCATCTTTAAAAACTCCAGATCTTCCTCAACTTCAGCTTTCCCTAGCTTTTCTGAAAGAACTTTTTCAGGAAATGGATGAGCGACATCAAATATTGTTTCAAGTTCTTCATAAAATTTGTTTACTAAACTTAGGTGCTCTTCAGTTTTTCTTTATGTTTTGTTAGAACATACCATTCCTGGCGCAACTTAAAAAGTTTTTTAACGGCATATTGTCTGCTACTAGTAGGTAAATTGCATTTATTCCAAAAGGAGAACACATGGTCTATTACCATGCCAGCTTGATGACTCACAAGTTTTCCTTTAACGAGGGACTGATTATAATGAGGATTGCAAGCTTTAATATGATGGAAATATTTGAGTACTTGCTTGTTGGTTGGAATAGCTGTAGTCGTTATGGAGACTATAGGTTGACCTAGAAAGGGAATTTCTGTTTTGCTTCTAGTTAATGGTTTACTTAGAGCCATTTTATCAATTTAAATAGGTATTATGGTACCTAGATTTAGAAATTCCTGAAAAAAGTTAGATTAGTTAGTAAAAATCGCTAAAAATATGAAATAAGGGGGCTAAATTGGGCCCTGTGGGGCCTACATTTAGCATTGACATTTATAAAGCTAGTATGCATTACCAAAAATGCATATAGAGGGGTAAATGTGTTTTACTTTTAATTAAAATAGTATATTTTACTAGAAAATGCCAAAAAATGCAAATTTTTGGTCTGAATCTGGGATGTAAAATGTAAACCGCTGGGGATGCATGAATGTTTTAGATACGACTTTAAAAATTTGTGTGGGCATTCTTAGTAACCCACTTCATGATATTATATCGGTTAATGCTGTACCCGACCAACTTTGGGTTTAACGGGACACCCTATATATCCAGTCGCCTTTGAAACACTACGCATGCGCTGATTCAGAGAAAACTGACAAACATGTGGAGTAGTTGGCGATATTATATCCATCACAGCAAAACTGAAGAAAACTTTAGACACAAAAATATTTTGATATAAAATTGATGGGACGTAACGTTTTTGTCACGTTCGAATTTTGTAGAAGTTTTTCAGTTAATATGTTTTACATTCTATTTTTAAAACTATTTTTGTAATAAATTGATTAAAAGTTAACAATGCATATTAATCTGCATGGCAGGTAAATTATACCATGCTCTTTGGTCCATAATATTAATGATATTTAACAGCATTTTTTTTCCAGAACGATTTCACCAAAACTAACGTAATTTTGGCTCTCTGTGTGTGATAGAACATTATATAAACGTCATTGGCGTAAAACAGAACTATTTATTTTAAATTTAAAAACTTTCTAAAGACTTTCCTTTGTTATTAGTGAATAACGTTCCCGTGTCATTTCAGAGTAAATGCGCTAAATTATTTTTCAAGAAGGATACACACTCTTAATTTTACTAAGTTCATTCTCAAATGATACATTATCTTTGTTAGCGTAATTACAGTATAATTAAGGGTAGTTTATGTAACACTTCACGCTGAGTTACATTTCTCGCAACGAGTACCAACGAGACCCGAACTACATGATGGTTTGGAGTTTCAAAGATTCTTAATTTTCTCCGTTTCTTCGTTTAACAAATCATTTCTTAGCCTACGTTCCTGAAAAGATTTTTTTTATATTAAATTTCCTGTCGATTGATACCCATTACGATACCCATTGATACCGAATAGACAAGAAATTTAATGAGGGAAAACAATTTTTTAGGAAAGCAGGATAAGAAATGAGTAAGGCTAAAAACCAGCGAGAACTAAGAATTTTTTAAAACTCCAAAATCACCCAAATGTTTTGGCCTTGTTGCCATACTTAAACTCGAGTAATTAGAATGATATATTCCCTAACATAAGATAAGAGCTTTACCAAACATAAATTTGAAAACCAAAGCCACTCGTTAATTACCAAACTAAAAATAAAGCTTTAAAAATACACAAAATTTACATTTCGTCCACCCGTTTTGCAACACTTCGTGTATATATATACATATATATATACAGGGTGGGCCGTAAGTTTCCATACATAGAAAAATTAAACGTTTGTTTTTATGTTTCAGATACCCTAAGAATATGCGTTTGACGTAAGATCTTGTTTACTGATGAAGCAAATTTTTACGTCAATGGAGAGGTTAATCGGCAAAACATACGTTATTGGAGTAATGCTAACCCTAACTGGCTGAGTCCGACGAAGATGCAAGGTGCCGGTAAAGTGATGGTGTGGGCCGGGATATGGGGTGACAGAATTATTGGACCAATTTTTGTCAGTGGAAATCTTAATGCCGAAAGGTATCTTAACATGTTGCAAGAAGAGATTTTCCCATCCCTGCTAAACGAGGAAGGTAACTTCCCAGTTTACTTCCAGCAAGATGGAGCTCCACCTCATTATGGTCTTCACGTGCGTCGGTATTTGGATCAGCAGCAGTTTCCGGATGCTTGGATTGGTCGGCGTGGTCCTGTGGAGTGGCCTCCCAGATCCCAGATCTCACCCCCCTTGATTTCTATCTTTGGGGGCACTTGAAGGCCATGGTGTATCAGGAAAAGATACGAGACATAAATCATCTAAAGGAACGTATCACCAACGCCATTACAAGCATAACGTCAACTGTGCTAATGCGTGTTCATCAACAGTGGGGAACACGTATTGAAATGTGTTTTCAAAACAATGGCAACCATGTAGAGCATATTATATAAATAAAAATGGTTGTCCATAAAAAAATGTTTATTTTTCCTATGTATGGAAACTTACGGCCCACCCTGTATATATTTTACACACAGACCGTGCATGGTACAAGGAACTGTTCTGGGAAAATAAAATCCACTATAGTCCGAATAAGTAATGGTAAATGACAAATTTTTCTTTTTCATGATGGAAGCCCAAGTGGGTCACGGGTCATTTTGCTGGTGACCCACCTTGGGCTTCGATCATGGAAAAGAAAAACTTTAATATTTGCCATTTACCATTACTTATTCGGACTATAGTGTATTTAATTTTCCTCGAAGAGTTCCTTGTTCCACGCACGATCTGTGTGTAACAAAAGTTTCTCAGGGGATGTTTCTGAGTTGTAACATATACTATATATATATATATATATATATATATATATATATATATATATATATATATATATATATATATATATATATATATATAACCTTTGGTTAACCATATATATATATATAACCTTTGGTTAACCTTTGGCTAGCTCCCGCCCGAATTGTTCATTCTGACGAAGGTCAAGCTTTTAGGTTAAGCTTTTCACTCCACCTTAGACCTACATACAGTTTAACGTGGAATCCGAACCACGCCCCATCAGCAGCCCAGCGTCTTAACCACTAAGCCACCTAGGGTACCCATTTATCTACCGACCACTTTCTTTATTGTGTGGAAGGATGAACAGCTGGGTTTTGCTGCGCATCGGCTGCCATCGGGTCTCGAACCCGGGGCCGATGGATTCGTAGTCAGCGACGCCAACCACTACACCACCGAGGCGCATTGGCGCATATATATATATATGTGTGTGTGTGTCTGTGTGTGTGTATATATATATGTATGTGTGTGTGTGTGTGTGTGGTGTGTGTGTGTTAATGTGCAGCAACACAGGAAATAATATTGTACGCATACATGTTAAGTCGCTTGATTGAAATTCACTGCATCTTAACACATTAAGAGGAGTAATTAAAATTCCCCCGAAGACCTTCATTAAACTAATTACAAAATTGTCCTTCCCCCGAGCCAGGAGGAATAAAAAGAAGTATTTGCTAAACGACCTTCTTATTCCCCCGTTCCCCTCATGAAGCTGGGGAAAAAAAAAACCGAAAAAAGTAAATTTAAAACTGAAGAGAATAAACAAATTTCGAAAATGGAAAAGTGGAAAAGTTTGAGCGAAAATGGAAGGAAATTTGGCGTCTCCTTTTCCCAATTTATGACTGGGAATATGTGAAATGGAATGGCCCAAATCGTGCCTTAAAACCCTGTTTTCGGGACCCGAAGGTCAGCAGAATCGCCTCAGATCGTCTCAGAAGACATTTGATTTACTCCCTCTCGAAAAAGTCGTTTTATCGAATTAAACGAAAGATTTTCCTTCATTTTTTTAGCATCGTTTTTCTCACACGATTTACGAACATTTTTTGTTTAACGTTTACGCTCTAACATCCGACTGAAGGAAGGACCCGGCAACGACGACTCTCTATGTCAAGAAGAAGAGGGAAAATTCTCTCAGTTTTTTTTAATGAATATTAAAGATAACTGAAAGCCCCCCCCCCCCCACACACACACATACAACCTTACCTTACAACCTTACAAAGGTTCCGCGCGATGATTTCTCATTTCGCGAAGGTCAAGCTTGTCGCCCCTCCTCTCGAGTTGGCCTGGTGAAGTAGTGAGTTGGATTCTTGCGCTCTCCACCTCACATAGCCAGGTACGCCCGGCTCATCGGGGATTGTTCTGAGCCAGGCGTCTAGTCTTCTTTTGAAGATTTCCACTGCAACTCCCTTCGTGTTTCTTAGGTCTTTGGGCAACTGATTAAACAGTTTTGGTCCTCTCACTACAAAACTATTTTCTTTCAGGGTTAAGGATGTTCCCTCTCTCGCCTTCAATTTGGGAATACGACACAGTCTACCGCTTCTACTTTCCATCGTTGTTTGGGGAGTTATGGGATTCAGAGTAAGATTAGGGACTAGTTTCTCCATTATTTTCCAAGTGTAAATAATGGTGTATCTCTCTCTTCTCCTTTCCAGTGAATATAGGTCTAGTTCTCGTAACCTTTCCCAGTAATTTAGTTCTTTGCACCCATTGATCTTGGCTGTGAAGCTTCTTTGGATCCCCTCCAGCTGTCTAATGTCTTCTTTTTTATATGGGGAAGTTAGGACCGAGCAGTATTCTAATTTGGGTATGATCAGGGTTTTCAGTAGAGGAATCATTACATTCCTATCCCTTCGTTTAAAGGTTCTCAATATCTGACCCGTTATTCTCTTTGCTCTGTTTACTGCAATCTTATTTTGTGTTTCAAATTTCGCATCATCTGTCATTACAACCCCTAAATCTTTTGCTCTGGAATTTCTCGGAATTTCCTGTCCATTTGGGGTATAATATTCCATGCACTTTAGGTCTTCTCTTTTTCCGTACCGTAATAGCTGAAATTTCTCGGTGTTAAACTTCATATTGTTGTCTTCAGTCCACTTGTAGATTTTGTTTATGTCGGTTTGTAAAGATCCTATGTCTTCTGGGTTTCTTATTTTTCTACTGATCTTTGTGTCATCCGCAAAGGATGTTACTGTGCTGTCTCTGGTAACGTCCTCATCTATGTCAGTTAGCATGATTATGAAGAGTAGTGGAGCTAATACTGTTCCTTGTGGTACTGAGCTGAGGACCTCTGATTCTGATGAAGATACTCCTTGTACTGTAACGACTTGCCTCCGCTCACTAAGGAAATTATATATCCATTTCCCTACTTTTCCTGTTATTCCCATATATTTCAGTTTATGTATTATGATTCCGTGGTCACACTTGTCGAACGCTTTAGCAAAGTCTGTGTATAGTACATCATAGTTTTCATTACTTTCAAGTGAATCAATAATGTTGTTGTAGTGTTCCATTAGTTGTGATAGGCATGATCTGCCTGATCGAAACCCGTGTTGGTTATCATTGAATTTTTTCTGAGTTTCCAAAAGTCATAGATTTTCTGTCTAACTATTCTTTCAAATATTTTAGTGAGATGAGATGTAAGCGACACTGGCCTATAGTTTTTGGCCTGGGATCGATCTCCTCCTTTATATATTGGGACTATGTTCGCGCTCTTCAGGATGCCCGGTATTTCTCCCGTGTCTAATGATCGTCTCCATATCCAGTATAGGGGCTCAGCGATTGCATTCTTGCAGTTTTTGATCAGTGTGGCATTCCATTTATCCGGTCCTGCCGCTGAGTGTGTTTTTAGTTTCCCTATGGCTTGTGTAATATCATCCGTCGTGAAGTCGAAATCCGTTATACTTTCCCTTGTGGTTCTTCTTCAAAGAACGCGTTTCTATCGCAAATCAATTTGTCAGTTTTTGGGATACTGAAAGATGATTCATACTGAGCTTTTAATATTTCAGATACTTCTGTTAGATCATCAGATAAATCACTGTTCTCATTTTTTAAAGGTCCGATAGTCGCTTGGTTTTTCGACTTTCTTTTTGCGAAATTATAGAAGTACTTTGAATTAACCTTTATCGCTTCTATAGCGTCATCTTCTTTTTCTGTATGCTTCTCGATTTGTTCCTGTATGACGACATCGATACTTTGTAGTTTATCATTTAATATTTTTCTGATGTTGTTATCTTTACAATTACTTAATTTTGCAGTCACTCTTTTTCTCTTTCGGAACAATGCCCTCTTTTGTCTTTCGAACCTGCTTCTCTTTCCTCTTTGTTGTATCTTTGGGACATGTTTTTCCACAATTTCTAACGTCTTCTCCTCTAACGTCATTAGCATCTCTTCCGTTGTCTTGGCCTCGAAATGGTTTTCCAATCTATTACTTCCATGCTGGATGTCACATCTTCCCAGTTTATAGCTTTGGAGTGAAAATTAAAAATTTCGAATTTGCTTCGTTCTGTTGTGCGTGTTCTTTCCTTTCCTGTTGCCTTTATATTAGTTGTTATTTCAATGATATTGTGGTCTGATATCATAGTTGGGGAGATTTCTACATTATCAATTAGATTACTGTTGTTTGTGAATACCAAATCTAGGCAGTTGTTTTTTCTTGTGTTTTCTGTTATTTCTTGCGTTAACATAAATTCATCAGCTAAAGCTAGTAGCATTTTTACCTGCTCCTGGTCTTCTCGTGTGCCCCCCTTGTCCTGGTGGATACATATATTTTTTCCTATCCTTTTATATTTCATGAATGGGAAATTAAAATCACCACAGAGAAAAATATTTGGGGTTGGAGAGTGTAGATCTTTTACTAAGTTTCTTACCTCTGTAATGGAATCTGAAAATTTTGAGGTTGGCGTGTTTGGGGGTCTGTACATTACAATTAGTACCATATTTAATTTTTCAATTTTTGCTGCTACACATTCTACGTAGTTGTTTGAGGTACTTATAACCATTTCTGCTATGTGCCTTTCGCGTGTGTAAATAGCACATCCTCCTTTACGTCTCACTGTTCTGTCGGCTCGGAGGATGTTATAGTTGTCAATTTGTATTTCTTTTTTGTCAATACAGGACTCACAATTTTCACAGTTCGCCTGGCAGTCCTTTAGATGAGTTTCCGTGAGGCATGCAAAGTCTGCTCCGGCTTCTTGCATGAGTCCTTTCAGGTATGCAACTTTGTTCGTGGACTGGTTTGATTTAAGGCCCTGTATGTTGGCTAGGATTATTTTTATTTTTCTCTTTCTTTTTCGCATACAGGTGGTTCCGCTTTGTTTTCCGATGGGGGTGCCGGTTTCGTTGCCTTGTGGTCCTCCGAGAATTTACCTCTTTTTATCTTTGTCGGTACCTGTTGTCCCGATAACGCATGAAGTGTCTTTGTTCGTACCTTCTGTCCGGCTCTCGGATTTCTATATTTATATTTGTCAGCTGGTTTTGTAATTGCTGGAGAGTATTTAGCAGCTGAAATGTGTTGGCTGCGTCTAAAAATGTCCACTCTTCTTTGATGTTCGTTTTTTCTGTTCCCTCGGTGCGTTCCTTTGAGGGTGGTGGTATCGGCATTTATATATATATATAAGCAAACACCACAGGGAAAAAAAAGAAACACGAAATCCGAGCGCTTTCGTGATATATTCACATCTTCAGGGAAAAACAAGTAATAGGCAGATTTTACAAAGTAAATGAGTTAAATACACAAGCGAAAAATTCCCAATCGGCAACTCAATTTAAAAACCATAAAACACTCTAAAGATTTTTTCAATAGATTTTTTCTATATATAATTATATATATATATATATATATATATATATATATATATATATATATATATATATATATATATATATATATTACTTTGACTGACTAATTTTAGTGAAATGCTCAGAGAGGAACTTTAATTCATTGACAATGTTTTTGCTTTGAAATTATTATTCGGACCTTCTTTCATCATGCAAGTACTGTTGAGATTCCTTCCCGGTTTCAAATATGAAATCTCTCAAACTCAAACCTCACATTTCAAACTCAGACACCTAATTTAAAATAGATCTGCAATGGCTATGTTTTCTTTCAACTTCCACCAACTATATATATATATATATAATATATATATATGTTGTGTGTGTGTGTGTGGTGTGTGTGTGTGTGTGTGAACGGGAGAACTTCAAGTTTTATGTCTTTGTTTGGGGTTTAGAGCCAAGAAAAAGAGTGAAGAAAATGATAATTTATATACAGGAATATAAATGAAACGTTTCACATTGTTTAAGGAATTATGCCGAGTCCATCATACGAACAGATAATACATTTGCATATCCCTTTTATAGGAAAGGACACCAACGGCCTTAAAAAGTTTGAATTAATTTTAAATTAAAAAAAAAATACTTTAATGCAAAATATTTTTTGCAAACTCTCACCTTTTGGGTGATTTTAATGTCTTTTTTTTTTTTTTCTTTGCCCAAAATTTTGAACTAATTTCTTTACAATTTTCTATACCGACTGTCGTTCTATATTTCGGATACTTGTTTAGAATCTATTCTGATTATCAATTAACTTAATTTCTTTAAACCAAATTAACGAAAATTTTATGAAGTTCGTGCGTCATGAATCATTTGTGTTCACTTGGTAAATCTCGTGCAAAGTGTAAAGATGTAATCGTACTAACTTTTATGTTCTGAATGAAAACAGTTAATTTCAGACGAAGTTCAGCAAACAAACATTTTCTGAATGTAGAACCATTTAATTTTTTTAGCTGTTTGCTTTGAGGTCAGATCAAATTCCCTCTGCGTTTTTTTTTTTTTATTATGACCGGTCAATGTTGACAGAGAAAGTTAAATGTTTTTGATGTCTTTCATGGTCAGATGGAAAGGACTTTTATGTTTCTCAAAAAAAGCAACTTTAGCGAACAAAAGATTGGTTCCCACTCAATGTCATTCTCATTCCCATTCGTGGTCCGCGAGTGGGAATGCGCCAAGTGAGAAATTCACATTTCAGAAAAAAAAAGATTTTTTTTTCATTTGAAAAAGAATGTAATTCTCATTCGTATTCGCGGTAAATGCGCCAAATATTTCCTGATTCAACCGAACCTAATCTAACCTAAACCTAACTTAATCTAACCTAGACCAAATGACAAAGCCGAGAATGAGAATGGCATGAAATGGTGGGAATAGATTAATTTAAGAATGTCCTCCTTCGAGATTTTCACTCGCCGATTTATCATTTTTGGGCGAAGAATGAAATAGCAATTACATTAAGTAGGATCATACCGAGCAAAACGCACTGAAGGAAAAGCATTTATTCTTTATTTTTTTAATTTTTCCATTGTGAAAAACCATCTCTTGTCCTCGTATGGTGCTTTGGGCAACGTTTGCAACTCTCTGAGACAATCAATCACAGAGTAAAGAAACTTTCATATAACGAAAAAAACAACCATATATATATAGTTGTTTTTTAGTTATGTGAAAGTTCATATACGCTGTTGTATATATATATATATATATATATATATGTGTGTGTGTGTGTGTGTACTAACGACAGCCCAATGCGAGAGGACAGTTGTTTTGCTTATGAGACAGATAAAAATTAAACTTTAGCTAAGTTGCGAGAGTAAATTCACCCTACATTTAGCGTCCTCACACACACACACACACACACACACACACACACACACACAGACTAGTCCACTTCCAGCATAAATTCCCTGTAGTACTGCACGTTTCTCCATCGACGATAATCCCAAAAGTGGGTAGCGGCCCAAAGAACAAAGAATGAATATCAACACAGTGTGACCATCATATCGTCCTTGCAGGGAATCATATTTTCCAAAAATAGACTTCCAGTCCATGTCCATCGTTAATAAGTGGGATGTGATTATTTCATATTTCATCGAAATTTAAAGAACTCCATCAAGCAGTTCTTATCTGATATATTATTAAATCTAAAGTTTATAAGCCACTGTTACGTTTATTATTAAAAATATTACGTGAACCGATTTATAGGAGAGATGTTTAAAAATAGTTTAGTCTCAAGAAAGTGTGCAAAGATGGAGAACAACTCAATCGATTGATAGGAAGGGTTAAGGGTCATATAAAAAAGCAGGAAAAAGAAAATGGTTTTCACGAAAATATCAAGAGCGAAAAACATTTTGAATTCCTTTCCAATTTGCAGAGATAATGAATTAGGGTAAAATTGTGGAAGAAGTATATGCGTATTAAATGCGAGGGAGTTGCGCATCTAAATGAAGATACGAGTAGGTTATGGAAAATTTTGCTAAGTAAGATTTTCGTGTAAGGTTAGCGAATATTAATTTTTTCTTACTTGCAGAAACACTATACTATACGCTTCTCGGCGTTCAGATGTGATTGAATCACTCCATTTAGAATGCCACCAAGTTTACCTTATTTACAAATATTTCGCAATATATTTACTGGCACTCCATTAGCTAGTCAACCTCTTAATGTCCTTCTATTAAGTTTGCTATCGCGACCCTGATTGCATTTTTATCCTTACATCTCTTCCCAATTATTTCGTATCATTTACTCTTCGCATTTTGAGAGCTCATATTTAATATGCCTAATGACATGAAACACGCACTAAATAAATATCAGCGTCCAGTTGAAGATCTACTTCTATACAACTCAGATTTATCGTTGGTCCTGACCACTGCACGAGTACTTAAAGTTGTCAAAAAGGAAGCACAAAAAGTCTATGGAGGACATAAATCAAAATTCAATCTTTCCAAATACTTCCAGTGGAATTACATAAATCTTCTTTATATTCTCTCTCTCTCCTCTCTCTCTCTCTCTCTCTCTCTGTCCTTGTCTGACCCTCTTTGTCACTCCTTGTTCTTAAAATATTTTTTAAGTCTGTTAAATTAATGAAACCAATAACTTGTGAGAGTATATAAAGCAAATATTGATTTTACGTAGATTTCAGAGTCAGAACTGATGTTCAAACAATTAACTTTATTTCCTTTATTTTTCTTTATTTAAAGATATTCCTTATATCGATTATGATGCTTGCTACAGATGTCCCCAAGTCTCGAGAGTATCTGGTTCGAATGGGTTTTTACACTGGGTCCTTTTTTATGGCTCATAAATTTCTTCTTTATATATATATATATATACAGAGAGAGAGAGAGAGAGAGAGAGAGAGAGAGAGTGTGTCTTTGTTTCAACAACTGCAAACGAAATAAAGTATAATGCATTAGAAAGTTGTCCTAAAACTTTGTAAGTAAAAATGTGCGGAAACGGAGATAACTTTTTATAATATTGTACGATAAGGAATTTCAACTCTTCCCTTTAAAACGGAAAAAAAGAAAAAGAAAAAGAACCGCACTATATAACGTTACACTTTGAAGACTGAAAGCTGATATTACATTATACGTGAACATAAAACTCGGCTAACTTCCTGGATTAGGGAGAAACTTTCAGCTATTTTATTACGTGTAACTATTTCAGTTTTTACGCTGAAGACGAATTAAATCTTTTGAAATGGAGGTATTTTTTAATTAAGGAAGGTACACAAACTGCCATTTGCACTCTTATTTTATTGGTTATAGGATATTTGAAGGTTAAAGACAATAAATGACGCTAAAATAGGAAAGCGTTCGGGTTTCATACCGAAATATTAAAGATGCTTACTAAATCGCCTTTCTTTTAGGAAATTAAACTCAACACCTCTTTTTCTCTATTTTTTCGGTAGACGAGAAACCCAAAGTAATGTAAGCCGCATTTTAGTGCTTAAAAAAATAAAAATAATTAATTGCAAGAAATGCAATAAAGAATATTAAATACGAGAAGTAGGTACAGTAAATGCTTGAAAATCTATTTCATATATGTATCATAAAGCGAAATTCATCAAACAGGGATGGCATTCTTAATAAAATTCTGTACCGATAAGCTACTGTAAAGACGTATGCTGAAATTAAATTATGCTAAAAAAAAATCTATATGTATATATACAGCAAACCCGGTATGCGATCTCTGTATTATAAGTAAAATGAAATACAGATTAAGCTTTCTATCGGATAATAGGAGAGCAATATAAGATGTGCAAAATACGAACAATCGGTCGGAGCAGTTCCTTCATCCCTACTCAGATGGCGTCTCTGTACAGGGGTCTCGTCCGCCCCTGTATGGAGTACGCTTTTCATGCGAGGAGAGGCTCATCCCACACAGTTCTAGTTGACCGGTTAGAATCAAAGGCTTTTCGTCTCATCATTTCCCCGCCTCTTACTGACTGTCTTCAATCCCTCTCTAACTACATACCTCCTCCTTTAAGAAGAGCACGCAGCACCAGACTTTCGACACATTCTCATTATTTTTCTGTCCAACTCTCTAACGTAAGGGTTAATCGGTATTTTCAAGCTTTCATCTACCCAACCAGTCATCTCTGGCACAACCTTCCTCAATCCATCTTTCCCCAAGTCTATGACCTTTAGTCCTCCAAATGCAGCGTGTCTAGGCATCTGAAAACTCTGGACCTTAATTTCGGCTCTCTCCTTTTCCTTCTATATAGAGTTGGGGCGTTGGGGCGGGGGAGTGACCATTTTTGCGGGCGTTCGTCTTTGGCCCCTCCTTCCTGTATAACAAATTTCTAACGTAATCACCTCTAAAGAGAAAAAATAACTTTACCACTTAAATAGAACTCAAGACTAAGTGCCTACACTTATATATATATATATATAAAAAAGTATATTATTGTATTTAATATTTGCAATGCATTAGATATTATATTTGGAGCATTGTTATCCCGTGATCATTTGTGAGCATTGTTCATGATTCTTTTCTCTTTTCTTCTCTTCTTCGGAGCGAGTTTCGTCGTTCTTCTGAGCGTGTGAGCCATTCATGCAGCTCAAATGAACTCTCACAATACATCAGCGCGAATACCCAGCCCGCGAATCGTCCACATAATAATCGTGCCAGCAACGACAATGACGACCGCAGCAATAATAATAATAAAGCAAGAATTGAGAGTAAGCAAACCCCCCTAAAAGAGAAATAAGAAAGAGAAAGAATTGCGTCGGGGAAAAAATATAAACAGTAAAAAAAGTCGCGACATAATTCATTTTGCCATTAAAGCGTTCCGTTTCTAAAGAAACCGAACAGACCTCTATTGGGGCGGAGGGAAGTCAAGCGTAAGAGCAAGTAAGTAATGGTCGACCGCTATTCTCGTGATTTGTGGACCTCCCCTCTCCTTTTCCATTTATTGGAAATAAAACCCTAGTGACGCTACAAATCTAAGAAAGTATTTGTTTTTTATTCCTTTTAGTCGATTGCTTGGTGAAGTTGCTTGGTACATTCCTTGAAAGGGTACTTGGCTATAGTATCATAGATATAAAACTTATATTTCCGACTTTTTGGTTCGGTTTGAGATTTTATTTTTATATGTTTATAGGAAGGAGAATTTTCTCCGATTCATTTACAGTCGTGAACTATCAACACAAGTTATCTTTAAGGCTTTTGTTTATACTTTTTAGATCACACAGAAAATTAAACTCATTTGATGTTCAATGCTTTGACTCCATGTTTGTTCTACTAAAAGCGTCACTATCCTAGAAAATTTGAAGCTCTTAAAATAAAAAACAAATCTCTTTTTTACGGTTTATGAATATGTGTACTGTAAAAACCCACCGAAATATTTATTTTTGAGTATTTTCACTGATAGTTTTCAGCCATAAACTCATGATAAAGGTTGAGTAAGATTGTTTACCATTAACACGAATAGAGTTGCAAAATCACTAAATAATTTACTTAATTGAACAATAAATTAATTTTGTTTGTCCTTTTAATAAATGTAACGAAAGAAAGATTGCATTTCCACTCTCCGCTACACACTTAGCATCCTTCTCAGCGCCCTCAATTGACGAAGGACTAAAACAGAACAAGCAACCAACCTCCACTTATTTATCAGCACTCCCGCAAACAGCCTTTTACCAAATATCGAAGTAGCGAAGAAAATCATATTACATATGACCAACATATACTATTCTATTTTGTCTGTTTGCTAATGAAAGTATTATTTAGTAATGGAAGGGATAACTGGGTGAAGTCACATTTTCTCAGATGCATTTCTCAGCGCAAGACTACCCAATTGTTAATCTTGAATAATTAAAAATTGTAATTTTAAGGTTTTTGCGTACCGTGAACCAAATCTTGTGTTCGTGGAATTTGTAAAAATGTTACAGTTTCTTTACATTTCAAGGGTGAGGTCTTGGCTATTTAAAGCGTCTTGTTTCTTATTATTGCAACTTGTATTCATTTCGTTTACAGATGCGGAAGGAAGTTCGCCAAGAAAATAGAATTTATGGTAAATACTGAAAATTTTGGAATCCATCAACAATAATTTAATTTATGATAAAAAAAAATAATACCACTAGAAATGAGTAACTATATTCGGTACTCAATCATAAAATGCAGAGAACTCACTGACTTATAAGATGAGGAATTTTTTATGAATTTTCAGATTTTTATTGTTTTTTCATAAATTTTGTTTCCTCGTCAAACTTCTTTCGTCAATCTTTACTGTATATCTTACCTTATAACCTTACAGGTGTTCCGTACGATGACTTCTCATTTCATGGAGGTCAAGTTTATTGCCCCTCCTCTCGAGTTGGCCTGATGAAGCAGACTTGGTTTCTTGCACTCTCCACCCGGCCCACCGGGTATCTCTGTACCTACAACACAAAGGACAATTTAATATTACTTTATTTTAACTGGCAGGATAAATTTCACATTTGAATTTCGTTGTGCGCACCTCTACAGTATATAAGAGCCGAATTTCCCATCAAACAAATGATTTAAAGCTATAAATTCGCAAATGTTTTACCACGTGAAACTGTCACACGAATAATCAAATTAATTTAGATACAATAAAAAAGTTTTCATATTTTAAAAAGATCCTTAAATGCTTCCTTCATTAATTCGAGAAAATAAATCGACCCTCGATTGTAAACGTAATTGCAAATATTCGATAACACGGGAAATTAGGTTTCGAACAAACTTTTATAATGTCTCGCTGTTCGCTCAGTTTTTACCATATTTTCTTTATAAAGCTTTTCCAGTAAACGTAAGACTGAAGTTCCTTAAAACTGGCTAAAACTATTGTAATGGAGCTGAAAATATAGTTAAAACATGGAACATTTCCATAGTGTTTTATGTTACGTTCTTCTTCCACACACACACACACACACACACACACACACACACACACACACACACATATATATATATATATATATATATATACACTAGCTGAGGTACCCGGCGTTGCCCGGAATAAATTTCACATTGCTGTTGCATGTCGTTCACGGTCTGCTTCAAGGCGTGATTGTCTTTCTTTGGGTGTGTTCTCTTGCTCTGGTAGCTGCTGCATTTTCTCGGACAGCTTCAAGACGTGATTGTCTTTCTTGGGTGTTTCTCTTGCTCTGGTAGCTGCTACACTTTCTCGGACAGCTTCAAGACGTGATTGTTTTTCTTGGAGGTTTTCTCTTGCTCTGGCTGTTGCATGTCGTTCACGGTCAACTTCAAGGCGTGATTGTCTTTCTTGCGAGCTTTCCTGCTTCCGGGCTTCTTTATTTTTCTGGCTGCTGATGTAGATCTGCCCAAACTTGCCCGTTTCTTTGGTGGCATGGTAAAATTGTTGGGATTTTCAAAAACTGCAAAAAAACATTGCCACATTAACTTCCTGTAACTATTCGCACAAACAGACAAACAGACAGGCTGACCGACTCTGTGTTGACATTCTTCATCCCATAAGAGGTTCCCGTGCCAAATTTGTTAGCTCTGTGTCAAACGGTTTGAAGTCGTCCTAAAAAATAATTATATGTGAAGCTCAAGATTTTCATGACTGTGTTCTTTTCTATAGTTGACGAAATAATTAGTCATGAAAATGTTAAGATTCAGAAATCTTGACACAATGTGAAGCTCAAAATTTTCACGGCTGGGTTCTTTTCTATAGTTTAATCGCGGTGCTGTGGCCTTCGGGCCCAGTAATTTTAATTATTTAATTTATTAACATTCTTCATCCCATAAGAGGTTCCCGTGCCAAATTTGGTAGCTCTAGGTCAAACGGTTTGCGCTTGCATAAAGGACAGACAGACAAAAAGGCGAAAATATATAATAGAAGAAAGACATATATATATATATATATATATATATATATATATATATATATATATATATATATATATATATATATATATATATATATATATATATATATATGCAATTTCATCCTAAAAGCTATAATGAGCCAGCTGACATTGGTTTAAAATGAAAGGTGAAGTAATTGAGGAAGTACAAGAGTTTAAGTATTTGGGTCAAATTATTACAAGCTCCTTGAGTGATGACTCGGATATAAGAAAACAATCTCGAAGCCTTTGTGCTAAAGCGAATATGACTATAAGGAACTTTCGGTTCTGTACAAGTGAGGCTAAAGACACTCTCTTTCGTACTTTCTGCAGTAATATATACAGACAGCAACTCTGGGTGAATTATAAAAAAGGTTCTGGCAGAACCCTAAATTTGCTGTACAACAGGTCTTATAGACTCTTACATAAATTACCCCCCGAGATGCTCAGCTTCGCAAATGTTTGCTACCCACAATATCCTGAGCTTCCCGGAGGTAACAAGACGTGCTCAATACAGTCTAATGCAAAGAATTAAAAATCAACCAACCCGATTATCCAAGCTATCCATGAGTCCTGCCGTTTATCCTCTATGGCCTAAGCTATGGAATTCTTGGTACGAAAACGTGTCTGTAGCTCCACTTAACGCCGACATTACTGTATTATTTCTAATCAACTGTATATATTTCTATCCTTAGTATGTGACCTGTCATTGTATTAATAATATTTGTCATATGGACTATAGTCTGCCAATAAACATTTTCATTTTCATTTGGAGAACTTTCTCTGTCGAGTCTAATTTTAGTAAATTCCTCTCCAAATGAATGGCAGAATGGCTAATCAAACTTTTCTTAGATCCTGCTCGCAGCTCAGAGTTCAATATAATGTTTTTTGCATAATGGCTGCATGGCCAATGATTTAGGATGTCGAAAAGACTGAACTAGTATTGATCGCAGGATGACTCATTTCTGTTAAACAGAACTATTCTTCCAAAAGCACTTTCCTCATTATTTCAATGGTATCATTTGCAACTGCATCTGTTGCGTGAGAATTGTTCCACACGCCCCACCCCTAAAACTAATAATCAGCGGAAGTGGTAAAAGGGGCGGCATATTCTTCCCCGTACCTACAATCCCCGACGTGAGCCCTATTATAAACATTAATGAGTGCCTTAATCGCCAAAAGCGGAAAACGAAGACCTCATCGCAAAAACTGTGACCGGTCTAAAAGAAATTTTATCTGGTTTTGCTAAAATCTTGACGATGCCACGATACGAAAGCTCATTGGCTCTCTGCCAAGACGTTCCCAGCCCTTTATAAGACTCGTGGAAGAGCCGCTGCATATTTATGGAATGTTTTTTTTTTATTGTGGCTGCATCTTAATAAAATTTCTTTCTGTTACAAGTGTGCTCATTTTAAATTGGAGGGATTGACATGTAAAATTTGGAATATATGAAAGAAAACTGATTTATAATAATAATAATAATAATAATAATAATAATAATATAATACTATAAAAGTGCTTTAGTTCTTAACTCTTGGACTATGTTCCTCTGGAAAGAACAAATCCTTATTAGATTTTTTAAGAATTAAGGCTTAGATTACACTAGGCAACAAAGATTTTGTTACAGAAGACCAAATAGGTGCTCCTAGCTAATTTCGGTATGCTGATTTCAAATCTATAATTAGATTTTTTCTATCACGTCTAGATTTTGTAAAATGCAAATCACTTTTAGTAAAATTTTCTACCACGTCCAGATTTTGGTTTTAATCGGCTTAATGCCAGTAATATGAAACTTGCTTTTCAAGGTTAAAGCAATTTTTTTTGCCAACTATATACAAATTCGAACAATTTTGATAAATAAAATTTATCCCGAGTTGGCAACACTGAGTCAAGAGCATAGTAACGGGCAACGGCCCAACGGTCAGTCGCTACGTGACAGTCAGCAGAACGGTTGTTGAAGCTCTCTGCTGATGAGCAAGTGACAGGTTGTGGTGACTTGTGTGTTTTTATAGCATTTGTTTTGTACTACGGTGTGTATTTCTTTTTATTTTGCACATCGTAATAATTACTTTCTACGTTTTTTCAGATATTGTATGGTAATTCAAATGGCATCAAATAGACGTGCTTGTGTAAATCACCCAGACAACTTCTGCTTTGTCTGTGGACAATATACACCTCAGCCACAACGTAGAAACATAACAACAAAGATTAAACTTGCCTACAAGTGTTATTTTGACTGTAAGTTAGGAGACCAACAGAGGGACTGGGCACCACATATTTGCTGTGCACAGTGCAATGCAATGTTAATAGCTTGGATGAATGGTAAAAGAAAAGCTATGCCGTTCTCAGTCCCATGGTTTGGCGTGAGCCGAAAAATCACTTCAATGATTGTTATTTTTGTTTGACAAAGATTGCTGGTTTCACAAAGAAAAACAAATCAAAGATCACGTACCCAAACTGCGAATCAGCAATGAAACCAGTACCACATGATGAAACAAATCCACCACCAGTTCCACCAGCAACGATAACAGACAGCAGTTCATCTGAAGATTCTGCTAGTGATATAGAAACAGGGAAAGATGGCATATATGTTCCAGATGCAAATATTTCCCCACATTTGTTAAGTCAAGCGGAGTTAAATGACTTAGTGCGCGATTTGGAATTACCAAAAGAAAAGGCAGAGTTGCTTGGTTCAAGACTTCAAGAATTTAATCTTCTCCAACCAAACACCAAAGTTTCCCATTTCCGCCATCGCCATTTGCAGTTTTCATCATTTTACTTACAGGAAGAAAACGTTTGTTTCTGCCACGATATCAGTGGTCTGATGCAAGGGATTGGCTGTCGCTATGATCCAAAAGAATGGAGACTGTTCATTGACTCTAGTAAAGCTAGCCTTAAAGCTGTATTACTGCACAACGGCAATGAAAAACCTTCAATACCTGTAGCACATGCCACTGGCCTTAATGAGACTTATGAATCGATGAAACTGCTGCTAAGACTCATCAAATATAAGGACCACACATGGAATATTTGTGGCGACCTTAAAGTTGTATCATTACTTCTTGGGTTACAGTTGGGCTACACAAAGCATATGTGCTTTTTGTGTCTATGGAACAGCAGAGATGACAAGAACCACTACAAAAAACATGATTGGCCATCTAGAACTGAACATGTTGGTAAATACAATGTGAAACACCCAGCACTTATTGACCCTCAGAAAGTACATCTTCCACCACTTCACATTAAACTTGGCCTTATGAAAAATTTCGTGAAGGGTATGGATCATCAAGGTAGTGGTTTCCAATATTTAAAGGATAAATTCAAAGGAATATTGACAGATGCTAAGCTAGAAGCTGGAGTTTTCACTGGACCACAGATCCGCAGTGTCATCCACGACTCATCGTTTCCATCTAACCTAAATGAGAATGAACTAGGAGCATGGACATCTTTCGTTGAAGTTGTCAAAAATTTTCTTGGAAACCACAAAGCTGAAAACCACCGTAAACTCGTAGAAAACATGCTTAAATCTTATGAAATAATGGGATGCAGAATGTCTTTGAAAATTCATTTTTTACATTCTCATCTTGACTTCTTCCCGGCCAACCTTGGGGCTGTAAGTGACGAGCATGGTGAGCGCTTCCACCAACAGATCTCAGTTATGGAAAACAGATACCAAGGTAATTTCAACCCAAATATGATGGGAGATTATTGTTGGTTCCTGCAGAAGGAGAGCTCGTCATCCTACAAGCGACAAAGGAAGAGGACACACCAAAGTTTCACTTAAGAACAGGAATTTGCCTTTCAGTAGTAACAACAAAATACTAACGCGCTTTGGGTGGATGGTTGGGCGCAGGTGTGGTAACTCCGCCAGCGGAATTCCGCTCTCTGTCTTAAGCCAGAATAAAGGAGGAAAGACATCCCTGTTCACTAATTATTTAAGTATGCTTAACATAAAACGTGGCACGGAAAAGTAGCTTAGACGGCTTTCGTAATAGAAGCGGGTGAGAAAAAAAATGAAAAATAGGGGTTTTCGGTTACACAAAATCTGGACGTGATAGAGAAATTTTGATATCAGATCTGAAATCAGCATCAGCGCTTTAGTAGGAATCAGTAGTTCACGTGTCTGTAACAAAAAAAAGTTGAAATTTGTTGCCTAGTGTTATCAATAGATTTTTTTCAACTCTTTTAAGCGTTTTGTGGCACTTAAATCATCATCGTACGCTTCATTTCGTTTAGAATACCGGCATTTGACCTTTAAGAGGGCGGGAGAGGCAAGTCTTACCAGATATTTTTCATTTTTTGCCGTTCTCCCAATCAGTATTCAGAGCTAAAATGTTAAAAATGAAACTGAAAAGGACTCGCGACTTCGAACTTCCTTTTGATGGACTCGCTGCATCGAGAGATTAAGATTGAGTCACCGTACTACAGGATGTTCCATAAGTCCTTTCACCCCCTTTACTCTCATCCTATTCCAGTAGGAAAAGGTTGAGCGGTAAAGGGATTTATGGGACACTCTGTACTCAATAGAGAACAAAAGATTCTCGAAAGTGGAAGGTGTTTTCTTCAAAGTTTTAAACTTTTACCTCCACTCATTGAATACGGGAATAGTTTTTTTTTTTTTTCGCGTAATCAGAGTGCCTCCAATCGTAAATTTAAAACAGTTTTGAGGAAAAATAATTTTTTACCAAATAAACTAATTAACTATTATCGCGAGAGTGTAGCCCTAAATCGTACGAAAAGGCGTGTCCTATCACGCACTCGTGATTGACGTAATACGCGTATAAAGGGCTGTTTCGTGGAGAGGTCTCATTTTAATTACAAATTCAAATCTGAAGTGAAAGTTTTGAAAAAAATTTCAACCGCAGTTTTAAACGCGAGAGTTAAAGTGAACGCATCAGATGGAATTCAAAGAAGCATTAAGTTCGTAATCTTCGAGTTTTTAACATAGTTTGGTGGCGTGTCACGTGTTTTTTATTCATAGCAACAGTCTCCAATTTTGAGAGAAAAAATAAAAACTTAAAACTTCGACAACCACATTTTGGATTTTTTACGGCAGTTTATTTAAAAAAATGCTGAATTCCAGTTCGGAACCAACAAAATAAATTAAGCAATAGGAATTTGTCCATTACAAAAATGAAAAATTCAATACATATATATATATATATATATATATATATATATATATATATATAGATATATATAAATATATATATATATAATATATATTTATGTGTGTGTGTGTGTGTGTGTGTGTGTGTGTAGACTGATAGATAGATATTATGAAGCCCAATAATATATACATGTACAAATAAATGTACAAATAAAAAAAAATACAGAAAATTCTATAATCTGAATATGGAAAAGAACCTCAGTTTCACGTAAGCCCCCGACAGTAAATTTTATAGTATTTTCATTTCATCGTATTGACTCGTACGACATTGCTCGCAAAATTCTTCGCCAATCGTCGATCACGCGAGAAAACATTTCGTTTGTCGAATACATTATTTTAGATTGACGCCGCATTTGCATTTCATGAAGTTTTATTTAGGCGAATGAGCTGGACGGCTCTTTCTTGCTTCTAGGTTTTTATACGGGTTACCTCGTGCTAAGAATTAAAGTTAGTATTACATTATAAATTGTTGGAAAACATTCGGATATAAAAATGTATGTCGGTTGGTTGAACCTTTCTTTGCTTTCAGTGTCTGGTCTCACACTCTCATAATCCGTGAAAATAATGAAACTAATTTGAAAGATTATTTCATGGGTCACGGAATTCATTAATTTTTGTCCACATTTTTAATGAGTTTATGATTAGTTTAGTCTATTTGGTGAGGGAAGGGCAACACAATCAAAACAAAAGGAAATGAATACATGAAGCTGGCAGTGACACGTGAATCGACTACGAGGATAATATAAACATTCTATTTTTCTATCCTTATTGGATATTGTCACGGGTGACAAAAACAGAACACAAACCGAAACCTACAAGAACAGGTGTGTGTGTGTGTGTGTGTGTGTACTAACGTTCATGAGTGAGGCTATGTATGTAAATATTCATATATTTAGAGAGCCAATTTCATTATATTGAGTTAACAGTTTCGCTAAGTGGTGATTTGAAATATTTATATATGTAAAGCAAGATGCATTTCCACTGCTGAAAAAATGCAACATTAGGGTGGTTAATAATAATGAGTCAGGAGTGTCAGGTTAATGCGGTCCATTGCGTTAATAACTACAGTAGATTATTGTTAACGAGCACCATCGGAAGTCGACCCACAGATTTCAATGTCTTCACTTCGCTTGTAGGGTGTTACTCTTTGAGCTACGGGCGATGGCCCAGCTTGGTTAGGTTAAAGTTTTTTCAGAAATAAATACAAATTGATGACTGGTTATTCCAAAACTCGTTCAGGTACGCACGGTCAATCACCTGTTGAAGCGGGTTAGATTAAATTAGGTTAGACTAGGCTATGGAAAGGAAAAAAAAGATTTATAGGGAAAGGGTGTTACCCAGTGAGCTACGGACGCTGACGTCGATTACGCCATATCTCTAAGCCGTTTGACCATGCTCCATTCAGCTCCTTTAACTGATCTTATTTGAATGCGGTTATTGTACTTAGAATGCATTTATAGACACAGTTATCTTAGGTTTATTTTTTAAGTGCTCCTGGTCGCATTTTTAGCAGAGGTACACACTTATTCGGAGTGTAGTTTACTTTTCTGATATATTCTGCAAGAACTCGAAATAGCGAAGTGCAAATGGGAATAATTTGTTTTTTAGGGGGGGGGGAAGAGAGAGGAATGTAAATGAGTGAGAAAAATACCCTGTTGAACGAGACACGTTCGACATACCAACATGTTCAGGCTTTAAAGGAACTATCTATCAGATACCTAAATTCTACAGAAAAATATTATAAAAGTTCACGTAACTTGTATTCTTTTATTGAATAAAGGTAATTTATTGTTTTAGTTGCATTTCCAAATGAATATTTTTCCACTTACCTTCTCTCTCTCTCTCTCTCTCTGATTCGAGTCCCTCTCATCCTTTCTGTCTTTATCTTTTGATTTCCCACTATAATATCTTATTTCCCTCCTCCTACCCCCTACACACACACACACACCCACACACACACACATCTCTCTCCTTATAAATAACAAGCCCATAAATCATGCCAATTTAAATGCTATCCGTATGAATAGAAACCCTCCATAAACAGAGTATATTTCTCATATACCTTTTTTGAATTCTTTATATATTTATATAATGTAATCTGGAATTATAAGTGAACTTATTCAAACGAATCGAATTATGGATTCGGAATCTAAACTAAGAAAATGTAATTTATTGGCTTGCCTTCAAGATGAATGGAATAGAAAATCATTTAGATTTTCTTTAGCTGAATAGATAAACAATTTATCTACTCATCCATTCCTACTCATAACGAGTAACCTTTTCATTCTTCTGATTTGCTCTATTCACCCTTATGCGTTTCCTCTTCTTGCTTTTATAGAGATATTGTTTCATTTAATTGGTACGAGAATTTGATTTCAGGATTTGTTTTTTTGGGGGGTTGGGCGGGGGCGGGGTTAGTGGGGAGGAGTACATTTTTTCTTTTGTTTTTATGCTCAGATTTTGTGTGGAGACATAAATTTTATTTCTTTTGACGTCAGCATAAACCTCGACGACACTCCGAGAAAGGAAAGAAAATTATTATATTCGATACTTATTTTGAAAATAGCGGTAGTCTTTGAAGTAAAGCTAATTGTTTGATATAATACGCTGCAATTTAATGATTCATTTTTCAGTTATTTTTTAATGTTGCGAATCTTCAGTGAATGTAGTTAAGCATTCTCGGTGCCAATAAAGAGTTTGGCGAGGGTGGAGAGTCATCTTTGGTTGTTCATTAACCGTTAACTTTGCTTTGAGAGGGAAAGGTTAAATTACAAATATTTCAGTCCTTTATAATTACGCTTAACAGTTCCTTTATACGATTTAGGTAGGTGCGTGTTTACAGTATAAAGAGGAACGCTGTAACTGCGTTTTGCGCATTAACACTAAGTGTCAGCGAGTAATGTTTAAGAATTAGCAAAACAGATAATCAAGTTCATTGTCACAGAAAATCTGATAAACAAAAGTCTTATACCTGTTACTATTAAAACTAATTTAGATTGAAAGCTTTAATGTTCTGCAGATATTCTCGAGTGAAATTCATCTTACCTCGAAGAATCGTGAATGCATTTGCCTTCGTTGTATTCCAGTAGAACCCTAAATTCTGAGACACTTATTTACTTACTGTAATTAAACATAATTCAAATTAGTTGACTGTTCAATTATGCTTACCATTAAAAGATGGGTAAGTCAGCATCGTGGCCTTCGTCCATCCAACCATCCACTATCTAAAACATATTTGTGGGTAAGCACTGTCCTTATGCTTCTACAGTATACGTAATTAAATGGCACCACAAACACCAGTCTCCAGCGTATTCAACACGGAGAATCTGGTTGTTGACGTGGTAGTGCGTCACTACATACACTGCGTTCCAAATTATTAAGCAGATTGCATTTTATCCAATGTTTTCAAAAGTTTTTGACCGATTTCAATGAAATTTATAGCAAATAATTACTATACATATATAGAAGCACTGATGGTATTCATTTCTCTAAAATATTTTGATAAATCACTGGTCAACAAAATTGTTTTTTTCTGTCACAAGTATTGAAGTAGGTGAGCCTAACAGTATTTTTTACGCTGAATTCGAATATGTTGTTAGATTTTCTCCATTACGCAAGGTTTTTATGTGGCACACAGTTATATTTTAATAAAAAAGGTATATTTCTATATTAATGCATGGCCTTTGTACTTACCTAAAAGGTGACAATGGTTGATTTTCTGCTGTATTTCGCCTGTGGAACATCTCTCTTGAGGGTCCAGTAGTAGTCAGCCAGCATACTTGGGCTCCACTTGCCCTGGTACCGCTTTTCCATGTTGGAAATGTCTTGATGAAAGCGTTCCCCGTGCTCGTCACTGACGGTGCCAAGGTTTTCAGGGAAGAGATTGACCCTTAGCAATCCATCTTCTTGACCAACCATCAGATCCCTCAAGGGTTGCTCTTCATTCATCGGTTAACAATACAGTATTAAAATCTGTTTTCACGTACTGACGCGCCCATTCAACACGCTGCTTCTTGTACCTGGGTGTTAATGGTGACTGAATCGTAGGTTTACACGTCTTGCCAATTGTTTGGAGGATTCCACATCGAGATCTTCTTGGTACATTATTTATGCCAGCCTGCTCAAAAACCTCTTTACTTGAAGACAATGGATGCTTTGCAACTTTGCGCTTGATTACAGATATCTGCCGCCTTGTCACTTTTCTTATAGTTCCTTTATCACTTCGCTACCTCAGTTTGGTACCCTCCGCTACAAACTTGTTTACAGTTCGATAAGCCCTGCCAAGCTGCTTCGCAGTTTCAATAGATTTTATATTTTCAGCGAATAACTTGATTATTTTTCTTTTCTCAGTTGGCGTTAAATCCTTCTTCTTACCCATTTTCACCATTTAGATCTGTAAATAGAATACTTGCTTAATAATTCGGAACATCACATTTTACATATTTTTCAATAAAAAGAGATAATTATTTTAATTATCAAAATATTTTATCGAAATGAATACCATCAGTGCTTCTATATATAGTAATTATTTGCTATAAATTTCATTGAAATCGGTGAAAAAGTTTTGAAAACATTGGAGAAAATGCAATCTGCTTAATAATTTGGAACACAGTGTATAAGAACTTGGAAAGCAGATAAATTAGGTGGTACTTGATGCATGGTTTGAAGATTGGTAGGTGAAAAGATTTTACTTTATCCACGCCCAGTCACTTTTAATCTTCCTTATCACTAGAGACTGGATTTATATGGGACAAAAACCTTTAAAATATGCTTTCATCTATGCACTAAAAAATTAAAAATATGCAATAAAGTTTCAAATAGGCACTTATTTTTTAAACAAAAATGTTTCAAGCTTTATATTCTGGCAATTTATAAAATATAATTTTATTTATTCATGCATAAATTTGCACTACAGTATACGAGACCAGTATTTTTTCACTATATTGTGTCAGATTATGTCGCTTGTCAGAGAGGATCAGCTTGTAGCCTGAGAACAATCGTTCAACCTCAACTAATGTAACTAGGCAATATTTGAAATGGGAGGCAAGAGGTGTTATATCAAGTGGTAGTGCTACAGCTAATTCTTTCAAATAACCACTCACGCCACAAAGTTTTTCGTACCCAGGATTCCTGGTCAAAACGTGTTGGATCTTATTTGTTAGTTGTCTTCCAACATGATGTGCAGTTGATTTTAACCCTTTAACGACGGATGGTACCTTAAGGTCCACCAGAAACAACAATATAAATTGTACTACAATCCCTCGTTTCTATAAATGTTTCTACATGTTTATATAGATATCATTTAATTGTCGAGAAAGGAACCCAAAATGTGTATCATTTCAGTGACTAGTTACTAAAATATTTAGTTTTGAATAACAATAAAACCTATACGTTCTGGTAACAAGAGTGACTGCATATGCTGCGGACTCGTCCTTAAAGGGTTAAAGAAGAATCTATCTTCTGAACACTTTAGAGCAAATCATTTAACGGAGAGCCCCAAATCTCAAGTTTTTTATAGTGTCTGATAAGATAAAAATGAGCCTGTATCTTGGCAAGTTCTTGAAGGAAACTCTCGTCTTTAAGTGCTTTCTGAGCTTCATGAATAGAGGCAGCATCAATCGAATAAAAAAGAAAAAATTACTCTCTTGAGGTAATCAGAATGCTGAGCATAAAACAACGTTGCAACAAGCCATGTCCCCCATTGTATCAAAATTGGCTCTGGTGGCAATAGCACCTCTTCAGAAAGAGTGTTTTTATAGTGCTGCACTCGCAACAGAACTTTGACAAACATTTTCTTGACGTTAGAAATCAAGAAACTTTGAACAGTTCGTGCTAAAATATCTTTTGCAATGCAATGCCAAAGTGTATACTTTATTTGCATAAGAAAAATGGTTATTGCAACTCACATACAAAAATAGTAATAACACACATGAGCACCCGTGGTTTTCGTGTGAAACAAAATTGTCCCCACCAAGACTCGAACCCGGGGCCTCCTGAGTAGGAGTCGCGAGGGCTACCATCACACTACGACGAAATAAAAGATAAGTCAATGTGTTGTATATTTAAAAGACTGAGGAAACACTAAATCCTTTCACATCCAGAGGTGTTTTGCGGTGTTAACCCTTCCGCACTCGAGGTAATACTAACAGCATTTAATTCAGATATCTTTAGTACAACACTGGGGTCCTATAGATGGAACAACATGCACGAGCACGTGAGGTTTTGTGGTTCAGGTGTTTCCTAGGTCGTTTAAATATAGGGGCCTACAACAAATTGTTTTAAATTTTATTCAGTCTTAGTGTGATGGTTGTGCGGCCGTGACTCCTTTTCCGGAGGTCATGGTTCGATTCCTGGTGGGGAAATTGTGTTCCATATATATACACCTTTACTTTTAGATACCTTTAGATGGTTTTCAGCGACAGTTCAGGATCGACCTGCAGTTGACCCTTCTGCAGCATCCGGGCTCATTTGGGGATTTGATGGAAAAGGGAATTTGTTTCCCCTCTTCTCCTGCTCTCGTAGGGGTTGATCAGGGACTTTGCACAAGAATCTGTCCAGTTGGTCCTGAAAATTATTCAGGTTGGTGTGCCGGAGGCTCCTCAGTTCTTTTGGCAGGATATCAAAAAAGTTTCGGTCCTCGTATTCTCAGGGTATTTTCTATCCTCGTTTTCATGGTCCCCTGTCCCACCGCAGATGGGACAGTACACTCTGCCACTTCTCTCATTCCATTGTTTCTAATTCATTTCTATTTCTACTTAATTTTTTCTGTTACCTTCTTTCGATATTTCTTTACATATCTATGGGTCATCCGCGAAGCACAATACGATACTGTCATTAATATCTGCATCAATGTCTGCAATCATTATTATAAACAGCAAAGGAGCTAATACTGTACCTTGTACGACAGACCTGACTGACGACTTCTGAGACTTTAGATGTGATTCCATTTACTACAATATTTGTGTTGTTTTGGGCAGAAAATTAAAAATCCATCATAAATGCAAAAAACTTCCTTTTTTCTACGTGAAGGTCAAAATATGAAAATAAAAACCCACTCTAATAGAGAGTTTATTTCCACAACAGTTTCGACGCCCACTGGCGTAATTCCTATATTCTTATGTTTGTGTGCTATAATTCCATGACTACATTTATTGATGGCTTTAGCAAAGTCAGTATATATTACATCTACTGTATATTTTGATCTTCACACAATATTTCCAGTATTTTCTCTTGGTGGTCTAATAGCTATGATAAGCATAATCTTCCAACCCTGAAACCATGTTGGTTCGGAGTGAATAAATCCTTTTCTTGTAGGTAGTAAGCAATTTTACTTCTACTTACACGTTCGAAGCGCTTTATAAAGTGAGAGGTGAGAGCTACTAGCCAATAATTCTTAGGCATTATTCTGTTACCTCCTTTGAATAAGAGGGAAAAGTTCACGTCCTTGGATGAAAGGGGAAATTATCCTGTGTCGATTGATTTTCTCCATAGTAAGTATAATTGCTTGGCAACACTGTTTCTATATTTCTTCAGAAGCGTAGTACTCCATGTGTCTGGCCCTGGTGCTGATTTTTCTCGTATTTGTAGTAAAGCCTTAATTATGTCCCCTTCCAAAAACGCTAGAACCATTAATACATTTATGTTCAAACTTGCTTTTGGCTGATTTATAGCTATGTCAAAGAATTCATCTGAATTTTCTACATTTTTCTTGGACTTATGGGTGTTAAGAGCAGTTAAATTGTTCCTTAAGTAGTTCGTTCATTTTTCTGGGTCATTTGTGTATTCGGTTACCCCATTTTTCATCGAACCAATATTCTCTTTACATTGCATTTTTCTTTTCGCAAACGTGTAGAAGTATTTTCGGTTATTTTTTTATGTTTTCTGCTATTTTTTTCCCCTCCTCGTTTGTCTTGTAAATTAATAATTGTTTTAGGTCCATTTCTATTTCGTATAGTTTTTTCGCTAGTTTGAGTCTCTTTGCTTCACTTTTGCATCCGAGGAGGTTTTTACCCTTTGTTTTCGTTGTCTAAATGATATTCTGATTTTTTTCTCGAGCTTGCTACGTTTTCTGTTTTGTCTCTTCGGAACATATTTCAGCAATATGGGTTTAATTTCGTTTCCTATTATAGATAGTATTTTTTCTGGAGTCTTCGTGAAGTAGCAACACCCAACTTACTTTCTTTAAATTTTCACTTACACCTTCCCAATCTACTTTCTTTGAAATCATATTTAAGCCTTTAAATATTCCTACTGACTCTTTGAGATGCGATTTTGGTCTCCTCGTTCCTAACTTTATTTACATATCAATTAGGTTATGGTCAGAGAAATTTGTGTGCCTTACCTTTTTATTTATTACTAGCAGGTTACCCGGCGTTGCCCGGGTAACCTAAAACCCGCCCTTCGTGCGGGTTCTAAAATATCCCAGCTGAAGGTCGAATATTTTCTCTTTAACCAAACTATTACGACTTAACCTAACCAATCGTCAAGGGCGTACAATTAACCTAAAAAAATAAATAAAAAAATAAAAAAAATTTATTTATTTATTTTTATTAAGAGAAGAGGATTCTTTATACTGTACGGCATTGACGATTGGTTAGGTTAAGTCGTGCTATTTTCATTAAATTTTATTTATAAAATAAATAAATAAATAGCTAGCAGGTTAAGTTAGGTTAGGTTAAGTTAGGTTAGGTTAAGCTTTAACGAAAATATCACGACTCAACCCAACCTAACCTAACCAACCTAACCAACCTAACCTAACCAACCTAACCAACCTAACCTAACCAACCTAACCTAACCAACCTAACCTAACCAACCTAACCAACCTAACCTAACCAACCTAACCTAACCAACCTAACCTAACCAACCTAACCTAACCAACCTAACCAACCTAACCTAACCAACCTAACCAACCTAACCTAACCAACCTAACCTAACCTAACCAACCTAACCAACCTAACCTAACCAACCTAACCTAACCAACCTAACCTAACCAACCTAACCTAACCAACCTAACCTAACTAACCTAACCTAACCAACCTAACCTAACCAACCTAACCTAACTAACCTAACCAACCTAACCAACCTAACCAACCTAACCTAAATTGAATGGAAAACAATAAATTTTTTTTTAGTTATTTATTTTAGGTTAATTGTACGGCATCGACGATTGGTTAGGTTAAGTCGTGCTATTTTCGTTAAATTTTAAATAAATAAATAAATTTTAAATAAATAAATAAATTTTAAATAAATAAATAAATAAATAGCACCATTAGATTCCTTGTAAAAAATTGGTTATTATGAAGTTATTTTAAAATTTGTAAGTTCAACCGTTTGGTTTTCTATAGCGAACAACTAAACCAATAAACAAACTTCCTCTTTTATATATATAATATAGAGAAGAAGATATATAAGAGAAGATTATATCACTGCTATTTGTCGAAACTATATCCAAAACGTTCTCTTTTCTAGTCGCTTCACAGATTTCATCGGTAAACGCATAGTATTTCACGATATTTAATAGCTCTGTTGTCTGGGTTCTATCATCTTTTGTAATGTTACCGTGGAACTTCTCAACGTATATAACTTCGTCATTTTCCTTCCATATTATAAATGGAAAATTAAAATCCCCACAAATTAAAATATTTGGTGCTGGGGTTTTGAGAGATTATAGCATGTTTTCTATTTTATTTGTAACGAATTGGAATTCACTTTTTGTGGTGTTTGGTGGTCTGTACACGTTCATAGTGATTAGGTTCAGTTCATTTAGTTCTAAAATAAGAGTTTCGACGGTGCTGTTTGATTTGCTTACCTTCACTTCACATGTGTGTCTTTTTCATATAACTGCAACAGCCTCCTACTTTTCTAGCAAATCTATCCGCTCTGTATATGTTGCATGTGGTCCTTTATTGCTATGTGAATATCCTCTATGTGAATTGCTCCACGCGCTTTATCCTAAACATCTGAAAGATTTGAAAGACGTTATCGTAGGCCCCTTAACGAAGATTTTTAATCAGTCACTGGAAGCGGGAATTATTCCTGAAGACTTCAAATTAGCTACCGCACAGTAGCTAGCAATTATAGGCTTATTAGCTTAACGTCAGTTGTCGGTAAACTTTTGGAATCCGTAGTTAGGGATCGTATCATCGATCACTTAGAAAGTCGCGATTTGATTAATAGTAGTCAGCATGGGTTTCGACGCCATAGATATTGTTTAACTAATTTGTTAGAATTTCATAACGAAATAGTGTGCGAATATGATAGGCATAGAGCGGCTGACGTTATTTATTTAGACTTTTTAAAAAGCGTTCGATACAGTTCCGCATAGAAGATTAATTGCGAAGGTTAAAGCGCACGATATATGCGGTCAGGTAGCTAACTGGTTAGAGGAATGGCTTCGTGCTAGGAAACAGAGGGTCGTTGTTAATGGTAGTGAATCGGGGTGGTTGGATGTAGGTAGCGGTGTCCCTCAGGGTTCAGTGTTAGGCCCGTTGCTATTCGTAATCTGCATTATTGATATAGATGTAGGCTTGACCAGTAACGTATCAAAATTCGCGGACGATACTAAAATAGGCGGTAAAGTTGTTAACGTGGACGATAGAAATAGGCTCCAAGACGATGTAAATAGGATTATGGAGTGGACGGATAAGTGGCAGATGCAATTTAACGTAGACAAATGTAAAGTCTCGCATATAGGTTCTCGTAACAATAATTACACGTACACGATGGACAACAGACGGTTAGCGAGCGTTGACGAGGAAGTAGATTTAGGCGTACGCGTATCTAAGGATTTAAAAGTTAGGAACCAGTGCCTAGAGTCTTGCGCAAAAGCTAATAGGATGTTAGGCTTCATAGCGCGTAATTTCGAATTTAAATCAAAGAATATTATATTGCCCCTTTACAAGTCCCTAGTCAGGCCTCATTTAGAATATGCCATTCAGTTTTGGTGCCCGTATTTGCGTGAGGATATTGATAGGTTGGAAAGGGTTCAGCTCGCGCCACGAAACTAATTCCGTCATTGCGCAACAAGTCTTACGAAGATAGGATTAAAGAGTTAGACTTACATTCACTTGAAACTAGGAGATTAAGGGGGGAGCTTATTGAAGTCTTCAAAATCGTTAATAAAATCGATAACGTAAATTTTGACAAACTGTTCACTTTCGATTATAGCAATACTCGTAATAACAGATTTAAGTTGCGTGGCAGACGATTCATTACTAACATCGCTAAAAACGTTTTTACGTTTAAAGTAATTGATAAATGGAATAATCTTCCCGCGTCAGTCGTGAACTCTACCAGCGTTAATATGTTTAAAAACCGTTTAGATAGGCATTTTAAAAAAATATTAACGTTGTTTAAAATAATAAAACAATTAGCAACAGGAGCTCTGCGGGTGATGGCCGGGGATGAATCTGTTGACGAGTAATGCCAGCTTGTGACATGCCAGCGTGTGATGTGCCAGCAATAAAATTATTTAAAAAAAAACTTAGACTAACACAAACGTAGATGTAGCTCGTAACGTAAACTAACCCACTTTTTGTTATACTCTACCTACTTTTTTTTTCTTATCCTCTCCTTACTTGCATGTCTGTAACTCTCTATACTTGCATGTCTGTAGTTTGCATGGTATGATAGTGTTTGAGTTAAGACTGTATTTGCATGGTTTGTAAGCTTTCTTATTTTACTTCTTTTCATCTTTCACCCCTTTCCTATTCTCTTCGACTATTTTTCCGACTTGTCGGCGGTGGCCGGCAGATGATGACGGTGTCTTTCTTTCTCTTTTTCTGAATGAATGTTAACCCACGAATGATAGGTTTTGCTACTTACTTAACCCCTTATTCTCCTCTTTGAACCCCCTACTCTCTCCTTTCTCTCGGGCTAACCTTAGAGTGGATCGTAGGGTCTTTGTTAGCCTTAGCTTCTATAGATCTGTAGATCTTCGATGCAATTTTCAGTCTTTTTCGCTTTTATGGAAGTGTGTTTTCATTTGGCATATGATATCCGAAAATAAAAACCCACTCTAATAGACAGAGTTTATTTCCACAACAGTTTCGACGCCCACTGGCATCCTCCTCGAGTTTTTCTGTATCCACTCGAGGAGGATGCCAGTGGGCGTCGAAACTGTTGTGGAAATAAACTCTGTCTATTAGAGTGGGTTTTTATTTTCATATTTTGACCTTCACGTAGAAAAAAAGTGAAGTTTTTTGCATATATGATATCCGTGTCAGTTTCCTGAGCTATATTTTGCAGGTATTGTAATTTGCAGTCTGCATGGTCAGCGTACAGACTTTGTATATTTGTTTATAATAAATTTACAGGGTTAATGATCTTGGTGCTCGGTTGTCTTGGATAATGGCCATTTCTGGTTTACTTTGACGGTTCCTTGTCGGTGTTATTTGTTGGGCCGTTGCATTTCAGGGTACTGGGAATGAGGCCCTTGGTACTATTGTGGTTGTTGAATTAGCGGTTTATGGTGTTGGACGGGAGGGTGGTGTGTATATTGCTGGAGTACATATATCTGCAAGGTTCTATCTTATTTTCATTAAAAGGAATAGCCCTTCTTTTATCGGGCAGAGGCGGATTAAGACACCTCGGGACCCCGGGGCAATGAAGAGTATGGGGGCCCTTTTCTGTAGCAATTCCCTGTCATATAATACAGGGAATTATATGTACGGTGCTCAGGCTAATTGAGAAACAAACTTAAAAGAACCTTAACACAGCGTATTTTGCCGTTTGCCAAAACCAAACAGTATAAAACAAATTTTACTTTATGGCCTATAAAACATAAAATAAAACAGGGAATTTCTCAGTTTGTGTACTCTGTCATATTTAATCAAAGAAGTTTGCGAAATCTCGAAATATATCATCGAAACTCAGTTGATTGGGGGGCCCCTCAAGCATGGGAGCCTGAGGCTTCAGCCTCAATAGCCTCAGTGATAATCCGCCACTGATCACTGGCATTGTTGTTACTTCTTTTATCTACGGTTTGAGCTGTTCTTTCTCGTTCTCTTCTTTGAGTACCCTTAATGTGAAAATACGAGCACTCCATATTTAGACATTCCCTCTCCTTAATTTATTGCCTGCACATAAAGGGGCAGAAATAGTAGCAGTTTGCTCCGTATCTGCAACTTTCATTCCTTATCACGTAGAATCTTTTTTAGGGTGATTATATATGCATCTGGATCCATATTTACCTGAACGTGTTTTGTAATAGTCGCACATGGTCTGTTTTTTTGGATTCTTTTACGTTTACAGACTTTCCCTTAAGAAATTTGAGCGATTCAATCTTTTTCTCTTGTTCCTGCACTACTTCTTCCTGACTCAGGGTTTTGTTTTTTTGTTTTTTTTTAGGTGTACGTTCGTTTTTATTCCTGAACTTACTATCTTGTATCGTGTGTATTCCTTCCTCATGTGTTCTTCAGCTGTTCTGTCAGATGTGTATATATATATATATATATATATATATATATATTATATATATATATATATATATATTATATGTATGTGTGTGTGTGTGTGTGTGTATGTGTGTGTGTGTTTGTGCCTTGGTGATGCGCCTCGGTGGTGTAGTAGTTAGCATCACTCACTGACTACGAATCCACAGACTACGGATTCGATTCCCAACAAGAGCAGGCGGCGCGCAGCTTACCTAGCTGTTCATCTTTCCATAAAAGATAGTTTGATAGATAAATGAATACCCTGTATAGCAAAGTAGTTAAGACGCTGAGCTACTGATCGGGAGGGCGTGAGATCGAGTACGGGGGAGGACTTCGTAATTTCTGACTTCATATTTCAGATTCCACATTAAGCTGTAGGTTTAAGGTGGAGCAACAAGCTCGACCTTTGTTAGAATGAACGATTCGGGCGGAAGCGAAAACTAAAGTTAACCACGTTATTATATATATATATATATATATTATATATAATATATATATATATATATATATATATATATATATATATATATATTATAATAATAATATATATATATATATATATATATATATATACGGCAATAATTTCATTACTTAATGTTTATTATTTTGTTAATTATTTAACATTCTATATATTAGTATATATATATATTATATATATAATATATATATATATATATATGTATATAAACTAGTAATATAATTGAAAGCTTTTTATACTGTCAGTTTTTCGTTATCAGATAGTAACTATTTTTGCTGAACCATTTTAATAATAAAAGTGATTCTTAGTAGAACTTCCTCGCAAAAATTTATTACAAAGAAATGAATAAAAGAAAAATAAATTTGAAATATGGCTCCGAACTGAATTTTTAAGGAAATCAGGAGGAAAACCTTAAAGAGAGAGAGAGAGAGAGAGAGAGAGAGAGAGAGAGAGAGAGTTACAAGGACAAGGAGTTACAAGGACAAGAGGAAGACTCAAAGACCTTTCGGTCCACTCCAGGAGTTTCCTGTTATTGAACTGGTCCATTTTCAACTATTCTGGCAGTAGTAGAAAACTGGATAGGAAAGTATAGGAATCTCTCCCTACCCTTTCTCTCTCCCCGCCAGAGGCGGGTACGGAAAAAGGTTAAAAAAATACCTTGACCATGAAAAAGTAGACAAGGAAATTTTACAGGAAAAGGGATAATATATAAGCTAGCTCTATAATTACGCTTTGTACAAATAGGGATCGTACACTAGATAGCACCGCTGTATGAACTAACTAATAATATACTTGTACAGATCGCACATCAACCACTTAGTATCGTAACTAAAACCTCGAACCTCGTTTTGATTTTATGCAAAATATTTACAGCTCTGTTTACTCTTCGATCAAACTTTCGCTTCCAACTCAGCCCTGGAGGATTCAGATGCTGTTCCTCCATCTCCTCCTACCTCTGACTTAATTATATCTGAAATTAGAATCCTCTCCAAAGATGTTTTTTCTGCCCTATCTGGGCTCAACTCTAGGAAGGCGTACGGTCCTGATGGCGTCCCTCCTGTTGATCTCAAGAACTGTTCTTCTGTGGTGACATCCTGCCTAGGCAAAGTCTTTCGTCTTTGTCTTTCATCTGGTACTTTACTTTCCTGCTGGAAGTTCGCTTTCATTCAGCCTGTCCCAAAGAAGGGGGCCGCTCTCAACCCTCCAACTATCATCCATTGCTTTGATTTTTGCCTTTCTAAAGTTTTTTATTCTATCCTTAATAGGAAGATTCTTAAACACTTCTCTTTTCACAATCTTCTTTCAGATGATCAGTTTGGGTTCCACAAGAGACGCTCTACTGGCGATCTTCTTGCATATCTCTCTCATCCTCCTTTCGGGATTTCGGTGAAACCTTTGCGATTGCGCTGGAATGATCTTGGAAAGATGACATGTATTCTCTTTCAAAACAGCTTCTAAGAGGTTAGGTTTGCTGTTGTACCGCATCCGCAGTCTCTTCACCCCCGCTCAGTTGCTGTCTCTGTACAGGAGTCTTGTCCGCCCCTGTATGGAGTAGTGAGTACGCTTCTCACGTGTGGGGTGGCTCAACTCACATAGTTGACCGGGTGAAATCAAAGGTTTTCCGTCTCATCAGTTCCTCGCTTCTTATTGTCTTCAATCTCTCTCTCTCTTCGCCGCAATGTTGACTCACTCTCTTTACTACCGCTATTATAACGGACACTGCTCTTCTGAACTCTCTAACTGCATGCTTTCTCCTTTAAGGGGACCACGCAGTACCAAACTTTCTACACCTTCTCATTCCTTTTCTGTCCAACTCTCTAACGCAAAAGTTAATCCGGATTTTCAATCTTTCATCTACTCAACTGGTCAACTCTGGAACAATCTTCCTCAATCCATCTTACCCCCTGTCTATGACCTCCAATTTTTCAAACGCAGAGTATCCAGGCATCTCGAAAACCCTGGACCTTGATTTTAGCTCTTTTTTTCTTCTTTGGAGGGGAGAGAGCGCTTTTCAGCGCATTCGCCCTTGGCCCCTTCTTTCTGCATAAAAAACAAAAACAAACAAACTAAATCATCAACAATATTGTGGTCAACCTCTTTTAATACCCTTGGAAGAAATAAGTCGAGACCGGTGATTTGTACGGTACTTAATCATCTTATCAGTTAGTTGCTGCACCTCATCTCTCATAAAAATTATGGTCTCTTTGGGATGATCACCGTCATACGTAATCCGGGGATTTGGTACTTCAGTTGAGTCTTCTACCATGAAAACTGTAAGAAGAACTCGTTTAGCGTATTAGCTATAACTATATCACTAAATTTCAGTATGCCATTTCTATCCTTTAGAGTTTAGAGGACCTACAGAATTTTTAATTGGCTTTCTGCTGTTAACATGGGCAAAAAACTCTTTAGGGTTAACTTTACAGAGTAAAGCAACTCTAGCTTTTTCATCACGTTTAGCTGATCTAATTAAGGATTTAACCCTCCGATGTAGGTTTATATAATTTTCTGAATTAGTCTGGTTGAACTGTAACTTAAGTAGTTTGTAGGCTCTATTTCTCTCCGTAATACATTGCTAATTTCGTTGTTAAACCATTTCTTCGTTTTGGTTGACAAGGAAACTGTTTTAGTTTGTATAAAAGTGTCCCGTAATATTTTAAATTGATCCCTATATGAGCCCAAGGTAACATTGACATCCTCGCTTATTAGAATTTAAAGAGTGTCTAAACTACTTCGGAAACTTTCAAAATTTGCTCTGGAGAAATACAACCTTCTGTGCGTCTTGTCTCGAGTACTAATTGAAACTCTGAGGTTAAACCTAATCAAATTGTGGTCGCTGTTACTCAAAGTTTCACCAATAGTCAGGTTAGAGACTAGGTCATCTTCGCTCTTGAAAATGAGATCTAGTTTACTATTACCTCTAGTAGATCTCTCCACCCATTAACTTAATAAATTATCATCTGCAAATTCCAATAGTGTTCAGCCCTCAGCATCAGCTGATATATATTAAATGTACAGAGAGAGAGAGAGAGAGAGAGAGAGAGAACGCGACTACATGGGAAGGAGATTCGCCAGTACAACGACATCCGACCTTTAGAAGACGTGGAAATCGGAGGCTGAATTTTTCGTGCAAATCGATTGTGGGATTTTTTCTTAAGGAATTTATTTCTTTGCCATCTTCACTAATCAAATTAGAATGAAAGAATTTGAGAGCTTTTTTACTTGATCCCGATTTATACTCCGGAATGGCACTGAGGTATTTGTGAATATTCCATAACAATTTATGATACGTTTCCCTACTTGACAGTACTCACTCCTCGGTCCCCATTTACCTTTCTTTCGACGATACTGAAACAGTTTCATTTCGTTTATATATCGCATTACAGATATTTAAAAAAATTATTTAGCATTTAATGAAAATGGTGCATCAGATATTGATTTTTACACGTAGATTTTAGGATGCTTTACTCTTCTCAAAAAGAGTCGTGGGATTCTAGAGAAATTGGCTGCCAATTCCTTTAGGTTCTCTCTCTTTCGGAGGGCGGGTGAAGTCTGTTGTACAAACCTGTCCCGTGGGTTACTAGGACCCCTTCCCATCCCACTCTGTCCTTTTAGCTTAGGTTAGGGATGTTCTCCTCTGACTGCAAAAAAAAAAGAAAAACTTTTAGTATTGTCTTTTTCTCTACTGTTACGATTAGGACGCTACTGCTATCTCATGCGTGGAAGAGAGGCTTGGAACCTCTATAAATAACCATTTAACTTCAGTTGTAGGTAAATATTTAGAGGGGATAATACCGAGTAGGATTGTTGACCATTGGATTCCTACAAGCTACTTGGGGACTCCAACATGGGTTTAGACGGCATAAGTCGTGTCTCACCATCATGCTCGAGTTTTTCTACGTCATGTTCAGTGAGTATGATAAGAGTAGGGCGATTGATTAGAAGGCCTTTGATAAGGTACCTCACCGCCGGCTAATGGCCGAAGTGCGCGCGCTGGGTATTGGTGGGGAAGTAGGTAGGTGGATTGGAAACTGGCGAAAAATGCCACAAAGTTAATCCCTTTCGTTAGGCATATGGGCTACAATCGACGCTTACGTGATGCGGATTCAAAGATGTCGATTTTAGAAGCATGTTTAGTTCAAATGATAACCCAACTCGCAACAATGGTTAGAAGTTGGATTTGAAACGATTTAGGACTAGTATATGTGGGAATTACTTTAACACGTTGATAGTTTAAGATTAAAACATAAGAAAACTCTGCAGGAGTTCGCTTGCACGGTGTCTCTGTGAGCAAGGTAAATATAGAGCTATTTATATATTCTCCACTTTCCTGTAAAATTTCCTTGGCTACTTTTCCAGGGTCAAGGTATTTTCTTCAACCTTTTTCCGTACCTGCCTCTGGCAGGGAGGGAGCGGAGGGTGGGGAGAGAGCCTTCTACTTTTCTATCCAGTTTTCTACTACTGCTAGGATAGTTGAAAGAAAAATAAACTTTTAATAACAGGAACAGTTCCTCGGTGGATCAGTTCAAGAAAAGGTTAGACCAAATCTTGCACACTATTTGAGTGTGTAGAAAATTTTCCATGGCACCGTTGCCATTGGTACCTCCTCGGTATGGGCCGCAAGGCCTTTTGAGGTACTTCTTTTCCTTGTAACTCCTTGTAACTCTCTCTCTCTCTCTCTCTCTCTCTCTCTCTCTCTCTCTGATTATCCTTATTAGAGAAACCATT
>JAJOZX010001756.1:342500-542500 GCA_023014485.1 Bathynomus jamesi | reverse complement strand
TTGAATCAATCTATGGACTGCGAATGAATGAATGAATTCAAAGTGATTTAACAAATTATTTAAAAAAATCTAAACTCCGTTTCAAATTCAGGATTGATTCGTCCTTCATTCCTTCAGGTGAAAACAGCAACCATTCCTCCGACGAGCGTCGACCTTTCGTCTATTATTACTTTTTTTTAAAGAAAAACAGTTTTAAGGTTAAATTGAAGCAAACGAGACGAGAAATAAAAAAGGGAGGAAAACCTTATTACGTACCTCGAATGAGCGCTGACACAAACAAGTATGGAAAATGGTCTTTAATACGAGTGTTCTCTTTTACATATAAATTTAAATGAAGTTATTAGCATTTAATTAAATAGTTTCAACGATGGGAATTTTTCCCGGATGAGAAAATGTGCCCTTAATTGAATTCAAAATTAAATTATATCCATTACAAATTTTCTTTTATATATATATATATATATATATATATATATATATCGGGTATGGCAAAAAAAACTAGGCCACTATTTTAAATGTATATTTTAAATAATTATAAGGAATTTTTTTGTAAGCAAAATAGACGTATTAACGCTCGAAAAAGCGCGAAACCGAGGCTATAGGCCAAGAATAGGCTAGTACCAAATTTCAGTAGCTGCTAAATCATGGGCTAGGCAATATTTCTGATTTAACCTGCGAAATAATGCCGAAGTATTCGTCTGAAGACGAGTTATTAATAAAAAATTGTTGGTTAGAAAAAGGCTGGGGAGCACGAAAATTACTTACAGAGTTTCGGAATAAGCCATGGACTAGAGCTGGTTTGAATTATATCATAGACAAAGTGAAGGAAACTGGTGATGTAGAGCGTAGAGAGGGTAGACGGAGGCCTAGAACAGCTCGAACACAAGCAAGTATCGATCTCGTTGGGACAAGAATATTGAGTCAAGAAGAACCTGGGACGCATTTAACTCCAAATGAAATAGCCATGGAAATAGGAATATCTGACAGACGTGTTCGGCGAATAGTAAAATTTGGCCTAAACTTGAAGGCATACAAACGAGTTTCAGTACGAGTTTTAACTGACATTCATGAGCAAAATCGCTTGCTATGTTGCCAACAATTACGCGTTAGATTTTCACCGCGCACAATTCGTACGATATGGTTTAGTGATAAGAAAATATTTACAGTTAGTAAACCAATTAATAAAGAGAATGATCGTGTATAACATGATATAACACCTGAAAGAGTGTTAAGAGATACATAGAGATTTTCTCCTAGTCGGTGCAGCATTTTCAAAAATCAGAAAGACAAGGATAGTTTTTGTAGAACGAGGAATACGAATGGATTCGGAATATTACTGTAATCATGTTCTTGTTCCATATTTTCAAGATATTAAACATATGCGGTGATAACTTCGTTCTCCAGCAAGATGGTGCACCTTGTCATCGCGCTAGAGCCACAGTTGATTACCTGAAACAAACAGCCCCTTATTTCATAGAACCTGCAATGTGGCCAGCCAACAGCCCGGATTTAAATCCGTTGGATTATTCAGTGTGGGAAGTACTAAAAGAAAAGTTTTACCACTCCTGGTCATCAAATTCGAAATGTTGAACAACTTAGAGCTACAATCGTGGACGAATGGCGTAGCATCTCGCCACGATTTTTGAACAGTGCTGTCGACGAGTGGCGACTGCGTTTTGAGCTCTATTGGGATAATGACGAAGGGCATCTCGAACATTTTTTGTCATGATGTGTAAGATAAGTGATCCTATACTGAAAAATGGTTGTTTTAAAGTTTGTTTACATTATTTCTTTAAAATATACATTTAAAATAGTGACCTAGTGGTTTTTTTGGCCATACCCGGTGTATATACCATACCGTCTGGGAGAATATTTATATGGTTTTATAACTATGGAATAGACTTCCCAAAGTATGCAATTTATGTAAAAGTAAAAAGAATGTTACACTATGCATTATATATATTTATATATATATATATATATATATATATATATATATATATAGAGAGAGAGAGAGAGAGAGAGAGAGAGAGCCAGCAGCCGTAAGTCAGTGTGTGACAGTGCGTTTCCTTGTGAACGAAGTGATGACACAGGTTGTGGGTTCGAACCCCAATTATCCTCGTAATAATAATAATACAGGAATTAGCGTAATGGGCCGCATTAGTTGGCCTGATTTGATCACTGTGCCATTTTCTGGCCCACCTGATTGATATTATTATTATACAAGGGCCACAATATATTTTGCCCCACCTTTTTTTTTTCTTTCCAAGTTTCTTTGTAAGTTCCAGAAATTTTGTACACAAGCAGCTACATACCTTTTTTACAAGTTTTTATTTTTCCACAGTCTCCATCCTTTTCTACGGCTTTCCTCCACCTCGAAACAAGGGCCTTTATTCCTTGCTGGTAAAAGTCCGCTGGGTTCCGCTGGAGCCACCTCTTAACCTCCTCAACAACCCAGGGCCGGATTAAGGCCAACTGATGCCCTAAGCACAGCCCAACAATGGTTCCCCCTCGACCCTTCCATTGTCTAACTGACAAGACATTAAGACTCAATAAGTGCTGAATGTGAAATAATAGATTAAAAATTCAGTTTTCTTCCAGGCCATCCCCCAGGCCAGACCCCACAACTATATTAAATATAACCTGTTTTTTAATTTTATTTATTTAACACTAAATAGCAGTAAGCAATATAAGCAAATTATTTACTTATAACTAGGGCAACAGGAAAAATGCAAATTTTCAACAATTTTTTATTCATTTTTTAAAAAACTGTTATAAGGGAAAAATGCAAATACAAAAATTTATTGAAAACGATTCTTTCTACAGAAATCGATGTTGGTGGTCAATTTTTTAAAAATGAAATTCCAATGAAGAAATATCATTATTTGTACGAAACAAAACATCTTTTATTCCATTGCTTTCTAACCTTGAAGATACATAGCATTTCAACATACATGGATCAAAAGATGCAAAATAATGCTTATTGTTGCCTACTTATAACTTTATTTATACTTTAAAAAGTTTTCTCTGTGGTGCCCCCTTCCCTTGGTGCCCTAAGCACGTGCTTATTTTGCTTAATGGTTAATCCAGGCCTGCAAGAACCTCATCGTCACTGTGAAACCTTCTTCCACGAATAGCATCCTTCATTGGCCCAAACAAATGAAAGTCTGAAGGTGCCAGATCCGGGCTGTATGGAGGGTGGAGTAACACAGTCAAGCGCATTTTTGTGATGGCCTCTCTTGTTTGCAAACTGTTGTGTGGTCTTGCGTTATCGTGCAAAAGAAGGACGTCTTCCAGTTTTCTCTCCGGTCGAACTCGCTTTATACGTCTCTGGAGTCTCTGTAGGGTAGCAATATATGCCTCTGAGTTGATTGTTTTTCCTTTCTTCATAATGTCCACAAGAATCACTCCTTTCATGTCCCAGAAGATGGTGGCCATAACCTTTCCTGCAGAGGGAGCCATTTTAAACTTTTTCTTGCGTGGGGAGTCTGCGTGATGCCACTCCATGGATTGGCGTTTTGTTTCAGGTTCAAAGTGGTGTACCCAAGTCTCATCCCCAGTCACAATTCGTGAAAGGGAGTCATTCCCTTCTGTCTCGTATCAAACCAACGACTCGGAAGCAATTTCTTTTCTTCGGGCTTTGTGATCTTCACTCAATTCGCGAGGAAAAAACTGTGAACACACTTTTGAGTATCCCAGTCGCTGAATTATCGTATTCACACTTCCTTCACTAATTCCTAGCTCCTTGTATGTGACGCGGCGATTTGATCGAATGATGCTGTTAGCACGTTGCAAAGTGTGAGATGTGACAGCCGATGCCGGGCGACGCTGCGTGGCTCATCATCGAGGCTGGCTCTCCCTCTCTCCGATGATCTCACACGTTTAGACCAGCGTCTAACTGTACTTCGATCAACAACAGCATCTACGTAAACGTTTTGTAGACGTTTGTGAATATTTCCAACTGTTTCCTTCTCTGCGGTTAAGAACTCGATAACAGTTCTGTTTACGACGCCCATCACAGTCAGAGGCCATTTTCGAAACTGCGTTAACCATCGGTTTTATACATGAGCGTTTAAAAGTGTTTTTATACAAGGAGGGGAGGTTCAAACTGGAAAAATCCGGTTATGTGAGGCGCAGAAAGTTCAAACTTACGGCCCAAAAGACATTTCAGCCCCATGGCCTATTATTTAGCTAAGAAAAAAGGATGGGGCAAAATATATTGAGTGCCCCTAGTATATATATTTTTTTCCACTTAGTATTTTAGGTTGTGAATGGCATATCGTGCAAAAAATTTGTCTCTTCATTTGACATAATTTATTCTGACGAAAATCCCAAGGATGAAATAGTGATATATACCGATCCCAAAATAATGAAGGAACACCCTTGAGATTAATGGACAACGAATCAATTACAGATCGGAATGACACGGAGGCATTTTTTTTCTTCTTTTCAAAATGAAGTGTTTTTGTTTTAGGAGAACTTTGTCGTTGGCATCATAAATTATTTGAGTGAAGTAATTGCATTTCCTCTCCCTTTTTTTTAAGGTCCCACTGCGCATAATTGGGGTCCACCACAGAAATGAACGTAACTTTCAATAAACAACAGTTTATATTTTACTTGTTCCACACCGATCCTCGTGAGAAATTTTACAATGAGATTCGGTGTCATCAAAGTACTGTATATTTACAGCTAGTAATAAAAAATTAGTGAGGAGAGTCAGAAACTAGCACAGTGCTCAAGCCAACAAATGCGACCCATTGTTCTAACTCTTGTATTATTATTAAGACCAGCATCATCATCAACCTCAGTGTTTTCACTGCGCTTGTAGGGAAACTGCGTTTACCCACTCGACTACGGACGCTGGCATATGTATACGCGTAGATAGTTATGCCTTATAAAATGAGTGTGCGGCGCGGGGAAATACAGTTATAAACATACAATTAAAATCAATATTTAATATGAAAATAAAAAAAATTGTACAACAGCGTTCATTCTGTATAAACACGTTTATTGGTTTAATCTCAAATACCACAAACTTCAATCCATTTTCCCCAAAACTATTTTGTCGAACCAATCAGAGAGGAGAATTTTAGCGTTTTTGTTCGTCTACTGGTGGAAAAAGTTTTAAGTTTTATAAGAACGTTATTAACTCGTATGGTTTCGATATAGAGTCTTATATAAAGTCCTACTTGAGTGCCTTATTGGTCTTTGAAGCTTGGTAACGGCTAGTTCACCTAATTGACATTAGTTCGTGGTCAAATACTTTTCAATAATATATATATATATAGTGTGTGTGTGTGTGTGTGTGTATGTGTGTATCCGTCAGCGTGCCTGTTGGTGGGTGGATCGATATGCGTGCCTAAGGGGTGTATGTGTGTGCGCTTGTGCTCACTTATTATCTATAAAAATAATTAATTCATTAAATTAACATAATGATTTGTAGTATAAAAAGGGATTTAATAATATAATAATAAAAAATGTCTTATGGCGAGTCTTCACTAAAAATATTTAACTTTCTTTCTGAAATTCTTGAAGAATTTCTAATGAGACGAATGGAATTGCTTTAATTAGAAAAATGTTCACATTTAATTTAAATATCCTTATCGAAGATACCATCAAAGGTTAAATGGAACAAGTTCCTGAAAAAGACATACACGAAACATTTGAACTCCCGCACTTGATCGAAGTGAGGAACTAAAATGAAAACTAACTCAGAAATTAATTAATTTAAATAAAATCGCGTCCAATTCGCACTGAAAATCCAACAAATTCGTAATTAATCAATCATAATAAAATCAATATAATTTCATATGACCTTCCGAAACATCGCAATAAGACCTCATCATGGTCATAATGAAATGATAGCAAGATCGCACAACGGAAAATTACAATAAACTTACATCAAATCATTAAAGAAAATCACAACTGAATCGCAATGTCGTAAAATATCGGATGAACTCAATTTGCAATATTTTTTCATTAAGAAATAAATTTCTTTTATGTTTTAAAGGATTTCTCTCCTAATTAGTAATTAAATTATAATTCTGAAACCGTCGGTTTTGTTTTTCCAATTAAAGTTTTCTTTTGAGGTCTTTTGAGCTCTTTATTTTCTGTTTTTTTTACTTATGTTTTCTAATTCAAATGAATGACTTATCTTAAAGGAATGAAGAGGAGTAAAAATGTGTCATAATTGATTCTCTGTAATTTACTCACCCTCCGTTCCTTCATATTCTATATTATTTAGAATTCTTTGGGGAAAGAAAAAGAGTGTGTGTGTATATATATACTTATTTATATTTTATGAGGGTTTAAAAGACGGTTTAGGATCGACCCGCGGTCGACCCCTCTGCAGCATCCCGCTCCAAGACTTTTTAACCAGCTTCCAAAGGACCTCAGAAACGTTACAGGGGTCAAACTTGAAGTCTTCAAGAAAAGACTAGATGCCTGACTCAGGACGGTACCAGATGAGCCGGGTGTACCTGGCTATGTACGGTGGAGAGCGCAAGTGAGCAACTCGCTCCTCCACCAAGCCAGACTTAGAGGCGGGGCCACCAGTTTGATCTTCGTGTGAAGAGAGACCAACGCACGGAACAGTAACGAGGTTTACGAGGAGGTATGAATTTTATTTAAACTAAGCAACTTGTACGTGAGAAATGCGTTGCCTCGTTTCGTTGCTTCCTTCCTGCGTGTTTGTCTGCCGAAGGCGGTTGATGTTGTAAGGGAGGCTGAACTCCAAAGGCAAATTAAGCGTAAGGACATGAACGAAGCGAAAAGACAATTAAATTCCGCGATCGAACAGGTGGTCGTCATTTCTTGTTTCGGAATTGGACACAACGAACCGTCTTTGCCAAGTGAAGAGGAGAGATTTAGTGACAGAACACCCCAATCTCTCCGTATGTAACCGAATTAACACTCAGTCGACGACCGTCATACGCTAATTAGCATAATGTTAATGCGTACGTGTATTTCATGTCTGTCATTGTTAGAAGAAATTGTGATTATTTATATATATATATATATATATATATATATATATATATATACAGGGTATCCGAAAAGTTAGGAAACGTGAGAACTATGTTTTTCATTGTGTGTGTATATACAGTATATATATAGTTCTTATGTTTCCTGGCTTTTCGGATACCCTAAGCTTAGGATGTTACAGAGGGCGTTATCAACTAATCAAGTATCATCAGAAATAAATGTAAATATAAACTAATTCATTCAAAATTAGTAATCAATAATTTTTATAGCGAACGAGAGAGAGAGAGAGAGAGAGAGAGAGAGAGGAGAGAGAGAGAGAGAGAGAGAGAGAGGATTAAAGTATAAAATTAATGGGCGTGGTTGAAACGTTCGTAATAAATTACTTAATTATTTTCATTCGGAGAGTGCGATATAGAGGAAGCGGCGATCGTGTGACCTGAAATGCGTCTCATATTTCAAGTGTGAATCAGATTCTTTCGTTTCACCTTTCAAATAAACTTTCACTCCTCACACACACTTCAATGCATTCGCTCAACTTGAAAATTGAGATAATTCTTAATTGAATGTGAAACATTTTACACTTTAACCAATTTTACAAATTACATTTCACTCTTGGAATTAAAGTGTATGTATATATACACACACACCTTTGGTTAGCTTCCGCCCAAATTGTTCATTCTGACGAAGGTCAAGGTTTTCACTCCACCTTAGACCTACAGTTTAACGTGGAATCCGAACCACACCCCACCAGCAACCCAACGTCTTAACCACTAGGCCACCCAGGGTACTCATTTATCTACCAACCACTTTCTTTATTGTGTCGAAGGATGAACAGCTGGGTTTTGCTGCGCGCCAGCTGCCGTCACCGGGTCTCGAACCCGGGGCCGATGGATTCGTAGTCAGCGACGCTAACCATTACACCACCGAGGGGCATATATATATATATATATATATATATATAGCGAACAAAATTTTTTCAACATCGCAGAAACAATACGGCTGCTAAGTTTCATACAGCGCATGAAGTTAACATAGCTGGGAACCCCCGAGTTTGATCGCTTCCTGGCAAGAAGCTATCAGAACAAGAGGCAGGAATGGATTCATCTCGGAGGACCACAAGGCTACTAAACACGCGATACCAAAGGAAAACGAACTGGAAATGCATAAGAGACAACACAAAACAAAGAACATAAATATTGCCCTGGCTAATATTCATGGAATAAAATCAAAGAACTCACTAAACAAAGCTTCGTACCTGAAAGGATTTATGAACGAGACAAGGGCGGACATCGCATGCCTCACAGAAACGCATCTTAAAGACTGCCAAGGAAACTGCGAAAACTGCGAAAACTGCGAATATTGTGTTGATAAGAAAGAGTTGCATATCGATGGTTTCAACCAACTAAGAGTAGATAGGACAGCGAGACGTAAAGGTGGCTGTGCTATTTATGTACAGTTGCGCTCATTATTCGTAAGACACGCTTGAGAACAGATAGCGACACCTGGCATATATTTGTTGTGTGTACTACAAACGGTTGTAACATTTTATGAATGAATCTGCGGTTTAGCACTGATTGGTTAGTTGATTCATTGCCAAATGTCTTTAGAACATAATTATTTCCATTCCTCACTCTGATTTACATATTACTAAGGAAACATAAATGAATAATTAAATATAAATTCAAGAAGGGGATATATATTAACAAGGGGGATGTCAATGAAATGAATAAAAAATGGTCTTCTAAAAACTAAAAAAAAACCTTCGGACGTGATGACAGTGTTCATGGTATTGGCAAGCCTGAACGAGCTGAAGTTTCAATGCATAAAAACAGAACTGTTGGAGGCATTATTGCCCCCTGAACAAATTCCAAATTGATTTAGTTATTTACTTATTTAGTTACATTTAATATTGAACATGTAGTAGATTCAGATATTATTTTGTGTTATAACAAAGACACAGCAAAAACCTGATATATAATATATATATATATATATATATATATATATATATATATATATATATATATATCAGTGGCGACTCCTGCACTCGGGCTTCTCGGCTGAGCCCGAGAAGCAAGGGGCAAGGAGAAGCATGAGAGATAAAATTGTGTATTTATAGATTTAAGTTTCAAAAAAAATTTTAAACACAAATTGTAAAAATGGTTTTTGGCTGGTAGTATGTTACTATTTTTCTGTCTAGCCTTCGTCACGCAAGCAAATTTTGAGTGCATTTAGATACCCTTACTACCTATAGAAAAACTATATTGACACATTAAGTTTTCGTGTAATCTTTCAAGATCCTTTACTCGGGCACAAGACATTACGCCCGAGAAAGTATAAGTAATATCGTATATTTAAAGTTCTTTTAATGAATAATTATTTGCTTGCATACGGTTACATAATAGTCCTTCTTCTAATTCTCATTAAATAAAATACGGTTTTCCTCCTATTATTTTTTTTTATAAAGAAAAAAACATTTCAACTCGGGCTTATATCCTTCGCCTTGTAGAGGCACAATTTTTAATTCTGGCGATACATGGTAACTTTTTACGTTTCGATAAGCGTGCCTTCAACTGCCTGAGAGAAAAAGGTTTTAAATTCGGCTAGTTTATTCATTGCTATGCACATAAGTTAAATTTAGTGTTAAGTAAAATGTCAGAGAAAGTTAACAGGGCTAAAATGTTATTTTCCAATGTACGTGCTTTCAGTAAATTTGCTTCTTCAAGTACGAAACGAAAAGCTGTATTTAAAGAGCTTAATATCAGCATTCCATCACTTTGTGAAACAAGGTGGTGCTATAGATTTAGAACCGTGTCAGCAATAAAAAGGCAGCGTGAAACTCTGAAAAATGCATTTCAAAAGATTTTAGATGACAGTGCAAGATGGGATGAAGATACTCTTAATCAAACTGATAATCTACTTATAAAATTGCATGATTTCACTTTTCTTTTTTATTAACTGCTTTGAAAATATATTGTCACAAGCCGAAAAACTATTTGATCTTCTGCAATGCAAGCAGTTTGACATGAAGTTTGCACAACAGAAAGTAAATGACTTTATTGAATTTATTAAGTGCGCTCGTACTGATAAAGCATATAATAAAGTTTTTCAAGAAACAATAGCAGACTTCGAACAATCTGAAGACCTGCCTTCTCCCCCGAAAAAAAGAGCTAGAGGCAAACAAATGAACTATAAAGCAATATATTTCGAAATAAATGACATTATACTAATGTCAATGAGGGAACGATTTGATTGCATTCAGGAGTTTCCGTTCTTTGAGTTGATTGATGTGACCAAATTTCCAGAATTTGCTGAACATTTTCCAATGCATCATCATAATGCTTTACAAACTAAATATCCAAATGTAATTGACTCCAAATCCTTAGTTAACGAATTGAAATATCTTTATCGTAACAGTGACTTTAGAAAATGCAAATCTGCAAATGAAATTTTAGAAGTCTTTCACAAACTAGGATTATTGTCTGCGATGTCGGAAACCACAAAGCTGATTCAGCTCCTTCTTACCATACCTGTAACTTCTGTTTCAAATGAAAGAAGTTTCTCTGTTCTTGATCGAATTAGATCATATTTAAGAAACACAATGGCTCAAGAACGGCTCTCGTCCCTGGCTAGGATTTCAATTGAAAAAGAAATACTTATTGATTTAGAAAGCAAAAAGGAATTACATGACCAAATATTAAAGGAATTTACTTTAAAACCAAGACGCTTGGACTTTATGTTCAAGTAAATAAAATTCAAATAATTTTTTTTACCGAGATATGTATTTATTTATTTTATTGATAATCTTAAGTTATTGTGATGCATTTAAATGTCGGCTCATATGTAGACTTGAAAATTTAAAAAGAGCCCGAGTAGTCTTGAAGAGCTGGAGTCGCCACTGATATATATATATATATATTAATATATATATACATTTAGGATAAAAACGAAGACGTAGAGCAAAAAAGTCATTATATTTGGCTGCAGCCGACGTTTCGGGCAACTCTACCCATTTTCAAGGCCTAATAAATAAAAAGCTAAAATTAATGCATGACAAAAATATACGAATGTCAAAACAAACTAATTTATAGTTTATACGTCTTCGTTTTTATCCTAAATGTAAAACTACGTCTCCTTAGGAGGGATCCTATTTCATATATATATATATATATATATATATATATATATATATATACAGGGTGGGTAAAAAAAGTGACCCCTTAGAGGTAAACTGTCATATTAAAAAAGTAAGGGGACTAGAGCTCCCAAACTTCATAGATGCTTACCTTAGCATGTTGTTTGTCTTAATTGAGAAGTTGCTCGATGTGTCCCCCTTCCTGCTCAACGTCCAAACGTGGACGCCACTGATCAATACACCTGTTTACATATCGTTAAGACACCTCCCAGCCGAGCAGAATTCTTTCGCGTAGTTCATCTATGTCTCTTAGACTCTTATAGTGGTACCAGGGACCAATATAAGAGCTGCAGTGGTTCAACACTTAAGTTGTAACATGGAACTTATTAATACAAAACAATTATATGCATTTATGATGCTGCCTCAATACAAAATATTCTTCGTTTCTAAATAATATTTCTCTCAGTTACTCTTTATTATTATATCAGTGTTGCTGATCTAGAAATAGCATTTGCTCCGGTTATAACAATGCCATACCAGTAGTATCCATTCAGCTGTCGTCCATTTACCAAATGGAAGATATTCTAAGCAGTGACGTATGAAACCTACAAATACACATCAATCTGGTAATGTTATAATGTTATTAAAATTTAATATGCATCAAAACATTGTTTTTCCATTCATAAACCACCTACATACTGTATGTATTTATATATATATATCAGGTTTTTGCTCTGTCTTTGTTATAACACAAAATAATATCTGAATCTATTCAATATTAAATGTAAATAAATAAATAAATTAATTAATTAATTTGGAATTTGCTCAGGGTGCAATAATGCCTACCAACGGCTGTGTTTTTATACATTGAAACTTCAGTTCGTTCAGGCTTGCCAATACCATGAACATTGTCATCACGTCCGAAGAGGTTTTTTTTTAGTTTTTAGAAGACCATTTTTTTATTCATTTCATTGACATCCCCCTTGTTAATATATATCCCCTTCTTGAATTTATATTTAATTATTAATTTATGTTTCCTTAGTAATATGTAAATCAGTGATAAATGGAAATAATTATGTTCTAAAGACATTTGGCAATGAGTCAACTAACCAATCAGTGCTAAACCGCAGATTCATTCATAAAATGTTACAACCGTTTGTAGTACACACAACAAATATGTGCCAGGTGTCGCTATTTGTTCTCAAGAGTGTCCCAAGAATAATGAGCGCAACTGTACCTGAGAGTCATATGACAGAGACGGTAATAAGTAAATCAAACAGTTTCGTAGAACTCCTAGCAGTGAAAATAGAAAAACTAAGTGTGGTACTGATAGTCATCTATAGATCTCCAAACACTCCAACGGAAAAATTCTCGGCTGCCATTGATGATATCAGAAACCTAATAAAGTCCATAAACTCTCCATCCCCCGATATAATACTCTGCGGAGATTTTAATTTCCTATTTATAAAATTAAAAAAGGTGGGTAGAAAAAAAACATAATAGAGATATCAATAAATATGGCAAAAATATTGAAAGATAATACGGATACTGAAGAAAGAAGCAAATTTGGAACTTTTAACTTAAACTCCAGGACTATAAATTGAGAAGCAGTCAGGTCACACATGGCCCAAATAGAGTGGAGAACAGTTTTCGAGAGTAAAACCATCGAAGAAATGCTAACAGTCTTAGAAGAAAAGACGCTGGAAATATTAGAAAAATATGTTCCGAAAGCACAGCCAAAAAGAAAAAGGAACTGGTTCGAGAGGCAAAAGCGAAAAATTTTCGGCAAAAGAAAGAGAGTAGCAGAGAAATTAGTTAATTACAGAGGTAAAAATACCAGGAAAGTAATACAAAAAACTGGAGAGTATCGATAGGGCCATACAAGTCCTGATTCAGGCCATACAGAGAGGGAAGAGGAAAAGGCGGTAGAAGGAATAAAGGATAATCCAAAATACTTCTATAGCTATGCAAAAAGGAAAACAAAAAACGCGCGCCACTATCGGGCTCTTTATGAAAGGAAATAATGAACCAACCGACGATCTAAGAGAAATATGTGAAACATTGAGAACCCAGTATAAATCGGTCTTCAGTACCCCAAAAAGTGACAAAGCGATACCTGACATGAATACTTTCTTCGAAAAGAAATTGCAAGGAGTTGTATAAGAGATTTTGGTTTAACCCAGAAGATATAGCGCGATCTATGGACCAAATGAAATCACATTCATCTGCAGGTCTGGACAAATGGACGCATTATTGATTAAAAACTGTAAAAATGAATAGCCACACCCATACACTGGATATGGGGAAGATCCCTGTACTCTGGGGACATACCAGTATCTTGAAAAGCAAATATTGTCCCTATATATAAAAGAGGGATAGATCTCAGCAAAAAACTATAGCCCGGTGTCGTTGACGTCCCATCTTACCAAAGTATTTGAAAGAATAGTTAGAAAGAAAATCTATGACTTCTTGGAGACACTAGAAAGATTCAACGAAAATCGCACGGATTCCGATCAGGAAGATCATACCTATCAACTTATAGAGCACACTAACATATCCTAGACGCACTTGAAGGCAATGAAAACTATGATGTCATGTAAGGGTTCCAAAAACCTTAGCCCCCCCATTTGCAGCTTACATGTTTACTTATATCGAAATAGTTTTAGTGATTATAATATATAAAATTCTTTATTTATTGCAGGTATTAAAATTACTCTAAGCTGATAAAGTGATAATATAATGGCTTCTCAATTAATTGGTGATTCGGAAGGCAACGTGTGATAGATCGCATACGACATAACATTTCGGGAAGCTCGTGATGCTGGAGCCACCTTTATAACACGTTCATGGGTTGCCAAAAAGTTGCGAAAAAGTGAGGACTTTGTCAAAGAAATTGGAATAAAACTTTGGACGAATGTGAAATGGATACAACCAAATCTGGGCGCCCAAATTTGCCACTCTCTCAGGAAACAAAGGACATCATTGAAAGCGTACGCGTAAGCGGAAAAACAGCTGTGCTAAACTTCTAGAGAGATCGAAGTGTTGAGAGGAAAGATCGTTAGTGGTGAGATCATTCGACTGTACCGTCATAGGCAAGGTTTAAAAGCCTTGGCATGAACTTCAAAGCCAGAAAAACTCAACGTCGATGACAGAATGTGGTTTGCCCATTATCTTGAAGATTGGGATGTGGATGATTTCATGCATTTAGCTGTCTCCGATGAATTTTTTGTTTACGTAACACGTCGGCCTAACTACCAAAACGATCGAGTGTGGCCACAACACCATATGAAATCGATGACAATGAACATTATCGCGAATTATTAAAAAGTCCAGACTGTGTTGGTGTGCTTGTTTTGTTCACTGCAAAGAAGCTCATGTGGTGCTGAAGCCAAATGGTCAGAGTTGGGATGGACAGTATTTTCGTGTGATTATTCTATCCCAGCATGTCATTCCTTTTCTAAGAAACCCAAACAATGTTATGGATGTCGATCAGGTCACACTTCTGCACGATAAGGCCCCCTGCTTTAAGGCATTAGCCACTCAACAGTTGTTGCGGAACCATGAGATCGATTTCTTTGGAAATGAAGAATGGCCAGGAAATTCTCCTGACCTGAACGTCTGTGAACACATTGGATCAGTTATAAAGGACAGGTTGAATGTCTCTTGTTTGAAGAACCTGCAGCAAATCGATTTTCGAAGGATACAATGACGCAACACATTGAAACTGTTTTAGCAAATTTGCGTAACAATCAAGATCTATTCACGTCACTTTTGGCAAGCTACCCAAAGCGAATACAGGCTGTCTTGGAAGGCATGGCGGGAACACCAAGTTTTAATTGTTTCTCATTAAATGCAGGATTACATTCTCTTTTGTAAGGATATTTAGTTTACTGTACCTCTAATGGTTTAGGCCATGGGCGGGGTCCTAAGGTTTATTGAGCCCTGTACTGTAGGAACAAGACTAGTTTCGTATGCAAACATACATGTACATGTGGCACGTGGCAACATACATGTACATGTGGCAATAGCACATCGTCGTACGTTCGCATGACCATACATCAACTCCAATTTCGTATCGATGAACACGAGGGTATTAGCAGTCGCACTAAAAATATACTAACAAACCCTTCACAATCATATATACGTTCCCACTCCCATCAGTTAGACCAGTGCTAGTCAACCTTTTCTGGGGGCCATCTACCCTTACCGAACAATTAAGAAAATTCATCTACCCCTCTCTTTCGAAACGAAATTTCTTTGTTTTTTATTAAAACCTCAACTAGAAATATCATTAGCCACCTCTTACTATCATTGTTTAAATATTTTTAGCGCTTAGTAACCTCTGTAGGGAACAAAGGCTAGCAGACTCTTAACTTAGAATTACTCGTAGGGTAAATAATTGCACTCATAAAACCATAAATACAGTTTTATTAATCAATCGACAGCACGAAAATAAGCCAAAACTTTAAATAAAAGAAAACAGAACAGTCTTTCAAGAAAAAAATTCTTTAACAAAAAAAGGAAACTGTCATATTCACAGAATTAAAAGTTAAAAAAAAGGCTGGACATATAACATTCAACAATTAAACTAGTTATATTTTATGAATTTATTCCACAAACCAATAAATTCTCTTTTGTAGGTATGTTTGTTTTACTGTACCTCTAATGGTTTAGGCCATGGGCAGGGGGGGGGCTAAGGTTTATTGGAGCCCCGTACATGGATTTTGCTAAAGCTTTCGACAAATATGATCATAGTATAATAGCACATAAAATGAAACATATGGGAATAACAGGCAAAGTGGGACAATGGATCTACAACTTTCTTAGAGAACATCTACATGTCGTTAAAATTCAAGGTATAACATCCCCAGAATCGGAAGTACGCAGCTCAGTACCACAAGGAACAGTATTGGACCCGCTCCTTTTCATTATCATGTTAACAGCCAAAACAGAGAGAACAACAGAAGAAACATGACATTTAACACCGAGAAATTCCAGCTCTTGAGATATGAGAAAAATGAGGAACTTAAACAGACAGCATATTATGCCCCCGAAAGACAGGAAATTCAGAGAAGCACGAAAGCGATAGATTTGGGAGTTATAATGACCGATGATCCAAATTCGAGACACATAATCAGATTGCGATAAACAAACAAAATAGAGTCGCAGACAGATACTGAGAACTTTAAAGAAGGGACAAGACAGTAATGATTCCCCTGTTGAAAACACTAAACATACCAAAACTTGAATACTGTTCAGTCTTGACGTTCCCATACAAGAAGGAAAAAATTAATGAACTAGAAGATATTCAGAGACATTTCACAGCAAGATTGATGACTGCAAAGGACTCAACTACTGGGAAAGACTACGTAAACTAAATCTGTACTCCCTGGAAAGAGAGAAAGGTACACTATAATATAATATACACATTGAAAATGATCGAAAAACTGATACCAAACATCAACCTAAAACCAATTACCATCCAAACAACACTGGAAAATAGGAAAGGCAGAATGTGTAGTATTTCCAAATTATAGGCCCTACAAGGGACCTCTTCAATACTGAAGGAAAACAGCTTAGTTGTCAGGGGGGGGGGGGGGGCAAGACTTTTAACCAGCTTTCAAAGGACCTAAGAAACGTTACAGGGGTCAAATTTGAATTCTTCAAAGAAGACTAGACGCCTGGCTCAGGATGGTATCAGATGAGCCGGGTGTACCTAGCTATGTGCGGTGGAGAGCGCAAGAGAGCAACTCACTCCTCCACCAAGCCAGGCCTAGAGGCGAGGCCACCAGCTTGATCTTCGTGTGAAAAGAGACCAACGCACGGAACTGCCACGAGTTTCAAAGTGTGTATATATATATATATATAATATATATATACAGTGTGTGTATGTTCTTGGATGCCATACGATGCTCCGTTGTCAGAGTTTCAGATTTATTTTTCTGTATTGAAAATCATTAATGAAATCTATTGCAAAAAAACAAAACAAAAGGATTCGTGAAGGTTAAGCTTCGTCAAGTTGATTAGATTAAGGTAATTAAGTTAACTGCCTTAATCAGATTACTTCAAATGTCGTTGACCACAATTGAAAATGTGAAATGGGGTTTCGTAAGGGAACCAATTATATGTTTCTTGTGTGTGTGTGTGTTGTGTGTGTGCGTGCGCGAACGTTTATATATATATATATATATATATATATATATATATATATATATTGGATTGAACTTAGAATACACACAGACCGTGCATGGAACAAGGAACTCTTCCGGGAAAATTAATCCACTATAGTCCGAATAATTAATGGACAAACACTATAGTTTTTTTTTTCTTTTTCATGATATTAGCCGACGTGGGTAACGGGCCACTCGCAAAGGGCCCCAAAATATAGCTTCCCTCACCAGCTATCTGCAAAGCAGATAGGATCCAGCTTTGGGACAGGATCTAGGGGTTACAGCCACACCTACCCTACTATATCCAGAACCTCAATATACGCAAAAGACTTGGTGCATTCGCGTCGGATTGAATATATCAAAGAAAAAAGGGGTAACTATTGTATTTTTAGCCAAAAACCAAAAATTTTAACATCAACTGGCAAAGTTGAGCGTCCACTTTTCAAGGCACATAACATGTCCATTTCATGATGGGATTGAACTCAGAATGGTCCCCTGAGTTTTTTCATGATACAACCAGCCACCCAGTTCTGCCGCCGGACCATGGAGCAGCACATCGAAGCAATCCTCCGAAATCTTGAGTACGACACTGACCTTTTCGAGTCTCTCCTCACCTCCTACCCTTGCCGACTTGAAGCCGTCCGCCAAGCACAAGGAGGCAACACCAACTATTGAGTGGTTTTGTTTAGACGTAGAATTAAATTGTCTAAAAGATGCAACAATCAGTTTTTTGTACCTCTATTAGTTTCATCGGTGCAGGGGGGGAAATCATTGCTTGTCACCCCTTATATAAAGGGTGTTTCAAAAGTCATCACCCCCATTTGTTTTGCTTATAACTTTTGAACCAATAAAACAACAAATACTGTAGAAAGTGGAAATAATTTATTTTATTTAGAATTATGTTAGAATTATGGTGTGGTGTGTAGTGTTCCATCTTCAAATTATTGGGTTGATCTTCTACAATCTGGAAAAAAATTCAAAAACAATAATTAAATTAAGGTTACAGCTACTTCAGATGGGGTGATGACTTCTGGGACACCCTATATATGTGGGCTGAATTTTACAATTAAAAACGTGAAATGATTGAATGATGCAAACCCATAAGGAAAAGAAAAATGATTCCAAGGCCTTTCGTGTATTCAGAAGTACACCTCGTCAGGGAATAACGTCATTCCCTGACGAGGTGTACTTCTGAATACACGAAAGACCTTGGAATTATTTTCTTTTTCCTTGTGGGTTTGCATCATATATATATATATATATATATATATATATATATATATATATGTGTGTGTGTGTGTGTTGTGTGTGTGTGTGTGTGTGTTATAAAAATGTAAAAATTAAGAGCATACGATGCTGTTCCTCCATCTCATCCTCCCTCCTCTGACTTAATTATATCTGAAATTAGAATCTCTTCCAAAGGTGTTTATTTTACCCAATCTGGGCTCAACTCTAGGAAGGCGTACGGTCCTGATGGGGTCCCTCCTGTTGTTCTATCCTGAAACCCTGCAGAGGCAAACTCTTTCTTCTTTGTCTTTCATTCGGTACTTTTCCTTCCTGTTAGAAGTTTGCTTTCATTCAGCATGTCCCAGAGAAAGGTGACCCCTCTCAACCCTCCAACTATTGTACAATTCCTTTGATTTCTTGCCTTTATAAAGTTTTTTAAGCTATCCTTAATAAGAAGATTCTTAAACACCTCTCTTCTCACACTCTTCTTTCAGATGGTCAGTATGAGTTCCACGAGGGACACTCTACTGGCGATCTTCTCTGAGTTTTGGTCATACTCCTTTCGAGATTTTGGTGAAACCTTTGCTATTATGCTAGACATATCAAACGCTTTTGATAGAGTCTGGCACAAATCCCTGATTTCCAAACTGCCCTCCTTCGGTTTCTATCCTTCTTTCTGTGCCTTCATATTTGATTTCCTTTCTGGCAGATCTATAGCTGTGGTTGTAGATGGCCACTGTTCCTCTCCTGAAGCTACTGATAGTGGTGTCCCTCTGGGCTCTATCCTGTCACTCACTCTTTTCCTTTTTTTTTACCAATGATCTATTAATTCGCACTTCCTGTCCTATTCATTCCTATGCCGATGACTCAATTCTTCACTCCTCCACTCGCTTCACAAAGCGTCCCTCTCAACAGTCACTCCATGCTTCACGAGGGACGGCTATGATGCACCTGACCACTGACCTTTCTACTATCTCTGATTGTGGCAAAAAAAACTCTTGTGGCTTTAATGCCTCAAAATTTAGTTCTTTCATCTGTCTACTCGTCATAATCTTCCACATGACTATCCCCTTACTTTCGACAATACATAACTCAATCCTTCCTCTTCTCTTAACATACTTGGCGTTTCCTTTTCTCGTGATGTTTTCTGGAAAAATCACATATACTCTCTTTCTAAAACAGCTTCAAAAAAGGTTAGGTGTGCTGTACTGGCTCCGCAGTTTCTTTACCCCCGCTCAGTTGCTGTCTCTGTACAGGGGTCTTGTCCGCCCCTGTATAGAGTACGCTTCTCACGTGTGGGGTGGCTCAACCCACACAACTCTACTCGACCGTGTGGAATCAAAGGCCTTTCGTCTCATCAATTTCCCACTTTTTACTCACTGTCTTCAATCCCTCTCTCTTCGCTGCAATGTTGCTCACTCTCTCTTTACTATCGCTATTAAAACGGACACTGCTCTAATGAACTCTCTAACTCCATACCTCCTCCTTTAAGGAGAGCACAAGGTACCAGACTTTCGATACATTCCAATTATGTCCTTTTGTGCCCAACTCTCTAACACAAGGATTACTCTCTATTTTCAATCTTTCATCCACTCAACCAGTCAATTCTGGAACAGTATTCCTCAATCCATCTTTACCCCTGTCTATGACCTCCAATCTTTTAAACGCATGATGTCCAGGCATTTGGAACACCTTGGACCTTGATTTTGGCTCTCTTCTTCCTTTATGGGGTGGGGCGTTTCTACGGGCATTCGCCCTTGGCGCCTCCTTCGTGCATAAAAAATACGAGCTCGTCAGACATAAAACCAAACAGGAACGACACAAGATCAGACTAAAAATGGCTAAAAACTAATTAAAATAACTGCCATAAAAATTAAAAGGATTAAAAAAAAATTAAAAAATTGAAGACGCTTTGCCCTCCTTGCAGACGATTGACTCGGTCACAGCTCTTGACTGGTAAGAAACATGAGCAAGTAACCGATCCCCTTCGGACTTGGGGTCACGTTACACGGCAGTTGTCTAAGAAAATAATGAGGAAAAAGCGCTCAGTAAGAGAAAGTTAAATTTCTTTAAAAAAAATCGTGCATCTGGCAGTTGAACAAATTTAAAAATGTAAAATATTTTAAAAGCTAAAGGGAACTGAACGCAACAAAATATCCACCCTAGTTCCGTCGGAAAGCTCCTCCGGAAAACAACCTTCCTGGCTGCTACCCGGGGTGACGTCAAAGACTCCAGATATCCGTCGTATACCTCCCAAAATATGGCCTTTCAGCGTAAAAATTCATAAAAGTTGTAGCAGTTTTCTCGAAATTAATTAAAAACCAAAGCGTCAATAGGCTCTACATTAAATTTAACCAAGGATCATTTATTTTTATTTTTAAAAATTTTAATGCATTTAGGAATGCAATTAACATGGTACACGATGCAAAAAAATTTACTCGTCATAGCTTACAATTAAATATAAAATTATTTTTAAACACACACACACGCTTATATCTAGTAATTGAAAATTCAAAGTATTTTTAGCAATAAAGTCAAGAATAGGGGAAAAAGGAGATCGTAAACCGAGTATTTTAAAGTTAAAATCACGTCTTTTATCATAGATTTTAATATGTAGTTTATCTTTTTTATAAAAATGAATTTGTAAGTAATGAATGTGTTCCGAATTAGACTCTTGGTTTTCAATATGCGGAGATTTACGATAAAAGTCTTCAAGATTAATTTCTGTGTTTGAAAAATTTGTTAAGTCGTCTACGTGTACAACTGTACATAGGGGAACATATTATGTTCATTTCTTAATAAGAATTGCGTGTAATAATGAAGATATAAGTTCGCCATAAAGGGAGATTAATTCTCTTCCCGTGGGATTCCAATTTGCCGTTTGTATGATACCCGAAAGTTAAAAATATTAGTTATCTTGGAGGAAGATTAAAATATTTGTGAAATTTTTTGTCAGTTGTAAATAATTTCTTCTTATGAATTAGTGTAAATTCTTTATTTATAAGAGTATCAAAGAAATAGGCCAAATTTTCTCTAACATTATCATGTGGTAAAGTAGTACATAAATTTGTGAAGTCACGCGTAAATATATCAACATGAGCATTATTTAAATCCAATTCTAAAATGGCATCTGAAATAGGTTTGTTGTTAATAATATCCGTGTATCTTCCCGAAGCCTGCTGTATAAACTTGCTGAGTATTTCCCTATAGAAAAGTGATATATTTTTAGTTATTGATTTTGTAATGGATGTTTTTTGTTTCAATTTGACTGCGGTTTTATGAAATTCAGTTGCAAGATATATCAATCGTAAATTATTATGGATCTTTTCAGTTTGACGGCCTGTAATATTTTTTAACATTACTTGTTTTTTATTCTCCAGTTTTAATCGAGGATTTAAAAAATAACATTCATGTTTTAGAGAAACAAATAGTGAGGCAGTTATACGCAATTTAACAAATTTAAAATATATATTTTTAAACCGTATTGGGATCTTTTTGGTTTGACGGCCGGCGGATAAAAAAAGAGTCATGGCTACGGGACCGTCAAATTCTAGACTCTACCAACTGGTTAGGTTAACTGAATGCCCAGTTAGGTTAGCAGAATGCCCGGTTAGGTCAAATGTACGCCCTTGACAACTGGTTAGGTTAAGTCATGATATTTTCGTTAGTTTACTGTCGAAACAAACGAAAATATCATAACTTAACCTAACCAATCTTCATGAGCGTACAGTTGACCTAAAACTTTCAGGGATTTTGGAATCTTAAAGCGTATATGATGTTCTCTAAACTACAATGTATAATTGCCTCAGTATTTGTTTCTCTAAAACATGAATGTTATTTTTGAAATCCTTCATTAAAACTGGACAATAAAAAACAAGTAATGTTAAAAAATATTACAGGTCGTCAAACCGAAAAGATCCTAAATTATATATTATTAGAGTAATCGAAACCAAATGAATTAATTTCTTTTAATAATTCATTAAGTAAATTATTTGTGTCAAGCCTGCGGGGCAGGATCGGTTACTCGCTCGCGTTTCTTGCCGGTCAAGAGCTGAGTCACCATCTACACGGAGGAGAAGGCGTCTTCAAATTTTTTTTTTTTTTTACTTTTAATTTTTGTGGCAGTTATTTTAATTATTTTTTTGTCATTTTTAATCTGATCTTATGTCTTATGTCGTTCCTTTTCGGTTTAATGTTTGATGATCTGAGATGCTTTTAGTCTCGCACTTTTTATTTATAAAATATTTTACGAGAAACCCATTTTCAATATGTAAAATATTTCGCCACTTACGATTTTCTCCTTTTTAATTTTCACACTCTCTCGTAACCTTTGGTTAACCTTTAGTTAGCTTCCGTCCGAATTGTTCATTCTGACGAAGGTCAAGCTTTTCACTCCACCTTAGACCTACAGTTTAACGTGGAATCCGAACCACGCCCCATCAGCAGCCCAGCGTCTTAACCACTAAGCCACTAAGGGTACCCATTTATCTACCAACTACTTTCTTTATTGTGTGGAAGGATGATCAGCTGGGTTTTGCTGCGCGCCGGCTGCCATCGGGTCTCGAACCCGGGGCCGATGGATTTGTAGTCAGCGACGCTAACCACTACACCACCGAGGCGCATATATATATATATACACATATATATATATATATATATATAATATATAGTTCTTATTACGTACACATTTTGACTTTCTGCATACTCACAATGACTAACAATAATTTATTTTAGTATTATATTGCTCAACCTTAATATTCAAACAGAATATGTAATCAGCGATCTAAAATTACATTCACCTCTCATAAATACTTTTATGAGAAGAATTCATTTTTTACATTTATAGATTTATGGTCCTGCAACTCTGATTTAATTTCCGGTCACTGCCCCCAAAAAGGGGTTTTGAAGATAGAATATCTATTGATTTGGCAGAAGGGATTATATGGGACCAACGCATCCACTCTGGGTAACTGGAATTCGGCCACAAACGTACAACCATTTTTCATTTGTTTTCAAAAAGTACAGAATATAAATGAGAAAAAGGGTCGAAACTCGTTTAATAGATTGTGTTTATAATATTTTATTCAATATTCATTTATTGTTTACTGATTTTCCGGAACAATATGCATAGCTTTAATTCTAAATTAAACTAAAGCGTCTTTAGACACGAAATAGAGTTTACTGCAGTGACCTCTTTAGTACTATAGGGTGATCGAAAAGCCACTCCGCAACTATGACTCTATAAGACAAAAATGCAATCATACAAGAAGTTAGATATTTTAATGAAAATTGTACGATATCGTGAAATCTTTAACAAAATATTGGCGAAGTCTAGGCTAGTCTAAGCTAAGTCTTGCTACGGTAGGCTGTATGTATGTATATATATATATATATTATTACTACTACGGAGAGACTTTTCGATCACCCTGTACTTTTCTCTTAGTAGATTGGTTTTGTTTTTTTTGTAATATAACCGAAGCCCGTGTAGCTTTCATATTACGCCAATATGATATATTCTCGGGAACAGGATAGTGTAATTTGCGAGAAAATTTGACCCCAAATTCTCCGTTTTAAATACCAATGAAACCTCAAAATACTAAAACTTTTTAATAACAAATCGGTGGAAATTTTATATTGAAATAAAATTAATAACTTCATTATCGAACTAAATGTTGGGTACAAATTGTTCGTTCGTGTTCGATCGATGCGCATTTGCGTTAGTTGTTATTTAAAAGTTTTGCTGAAATCTTTACCATATTGTAAAATCATTCTTTGATTCAGTGGAATTAATATTTTAGCAAGAGCGACAATTTCATTTCAACGTCTTTGTTTTTCTTCTTTTGATCTTTTATTTATAGCCTGATCCCTCTGGGCACTGCTGCTCGACATCTCTCTTTAGCTCATTCTCTGCCTCTTATATATATTGTGTATATATATATATTGTGTATATATATCGTGTGTGTGTGTATATGTGAGGTGATGTGAGGTGAGGCTTCCTTTGATCATTTCGAGATGATTAAAATGTGTTGGGGTTTAAAATATTTTCTGCGTAACGCCCGAATATGCGACATTATAACGATATTTACGATTACAGTACATTTTTTCATCTTCATATATGCTGTACAAAGCGTAACGTAAACAGATGCCATACGTACATATACAGTGTATATAAAAGTAAATAGACACCTTTGGTTTTTTCATAGTTTTTGATTTGATAATAAAAGTCAATAAATAATAACAGATTTACTGAATCGATATATTTAGAATCGTGTTGCTTTCCTCTTTCAATTATATAAAGGTGACACACACACGTTCTGGCATTACATTGATGAACTTTGTCATTTGTTCTTGAGGACAATCATCGTTGCGTCTCTTTACTTCTGTCAACCCTCCGTATACTGTACAACATCAAACATTTTTTTTTTTTAAAGATAAATTTCTATCTTCAAAGCGCATCTCATTATACATACACGAATACGTACGTGTAATTCCGTACAAGACGTACACACGCACAGGCTTTCACGGCTTATGAAATTATACATTAGGCTTTTAAGATTCTCATCTCGAATGTAGCATTTATAAGAGAAAATAATTTAAATTTCCAGTGAATGGTTTGGGACTGGAGGCATTTCTGACATAAAAGAAATTCATCAAATATCTAGATTTCAATGTACGAAGATAATGATATTGATCGGAAAGTCAGGAACATTATCCGCCCCAAACTTTAGCAATTTCTACAAATTTGTAAATAAAATTACAGAAATTTGAATAACGATATTGTATATTGCAAAAGTGCTTCAAACTTTAAAGGTTTGTCTCTCTCTTTATTTTGGATTTTGTTTTTGTGTTTGGATTTAGTTGGGGGTCATGTCATTACGTTTCTCCTTTCATTCGGAATATCATTGATTCTTATATATATATATATATATATATATATATATATATATATCTCTCTCTCTCTCTCTCTCTCTCTCTCTCTCTGTGGACCTCAATCACCGTTTGGTTATTTCAGATTTATGTCTCTCATTTGCACTGGCTCATTCTTTATTTTCCTAGAAATTCGCGTTGTTTTTAGCGTGGATTAAATTGGGTGTTTTAATCTTGCTAATGTTTTCAGGTTCATTTCAACTACTTTTATCTAATTAAACACAAATTTAAATATTGATTTTATGGTATTAATTATCGATAACCCCAAATTAATTCAAGCCATTTTGCGCAGTTAACTTTGATGAAAGGATATGTCTGTAGTGCGTGGCTTTAAAAAGTAGACACTTTGAAATTTAATTGGTTTTATGTACCGTGATTAGTTAATTTTGTTTGTTGCAGTTAAATCAAGTTAGTTTTTTTAGTAATTTGCTGAACAACGCCTTTAACGTGAAAGAATCAGTGAACGTTGGTCGGTTTTATATAACTATGTGAGAAAATAGTTTTAGTTCTGATTTTCGCTTCCTTGTGGTGTGTGTGTATATATATATATATATATATATATATTATATATATATATATATATATATACCGACATTCATCTTTTAATGAAGTTGTACACAAAACTTCATGAATATCTATGAGAATTTCAGACATTGAATGGAAGTTGAATTTGAAGAATGGCTCCAGAAAACCAATCAAGGATCTATTTGTTTTCTTTTATATTTTAAACAATAGATAGGAGTATCTTCGGATGCTGTGACGTACTGTGTTTGTTTACATATCACAGATCGTAAACGCCATAGCCCCGACATCGCTAGCGAAGCAGAGAGTACCTGGTCGGATCAGCGATTCCGGCAGTTTCTCTTTTGGTTGTTTGAATGGTCAGAGAGACACGTTTTCTGATAACATTTCTAAACAAAAACTTTGTTGGATCTTCAGTGTGAGTTTCGTTGATTTGAATGTATTGGTTTTGCAGTGTTGGTTTCCGCTTAATTAATTTTATTAATCATTAATATTTAATTAACACGCAATATTTTTTACATAACGTATATGCTCTTCAAGTAGAGCTGACATATCAAAGTTTGTGTACACAGTTTTTGTGAAATTTTCTCTGATACACTCGGTAACTGTCTTCATCATAATATACCTTCATCATTGTATACATATAGAGGTTAATTTAAATACAAGGCTTCCACAAATGTTTTCTGTGATTTTAACAGTGTCGTGGCGATCGTACAATGCTTGTTTTGGTTAGCTAAATTTAAGTAAGCTATCACTGTTCAACGTAACTTTTGGCATATTTCTGGGAAGGAACCTCTAAAGGCGGGTTTACATTTGACACTTTTCTGTCGACACTTACCCCGATACTTCTGTCAGAGTCATTATATCAGAAAGAAATATTTTGAGAGTGTCCATACTTCTCTGAGAGAAGCTCTCAGAAAAAAATATCAACACTTCCTCCAAATTATTTACACTATTCTCTCAGACACTATTCTGCCAAACACAAGTGCATCTTCCACTACCAGTTTGGGTCAGGATGGATCCCTGAATTACCGTTTCCTATAAGCGAAGTGAAAACATTGAGATCAGGGTTTGAATCCCGATGGAAAACTCAGTAAATCAATTCTCTCTTATATCAAGTCAAGGCTTAGAGGGAGGACAGAGGTCTCGAGAGGGAGAGTGAGAGTGAGTGTGTGTGTGTGTGTGTGTGTGTGTGTGTGTGTGTGTGTGTGTGTGTGTGTGTGTGTGTGTGTTTTTAGGGCACACCTGTGCAGACTATCAAACTATGTATTATAATGGATTTTAGTTCACCGGTGATAACTTTGATCAATTGAAGCGAGGGATTGGTAGTCACCTTTAATAAACTTACAAATAAATATTTTCCAATATAATATTGAAATACTGTATAACAGTTATTTAGTAGACGGTGATGGGAATGAAAACTAAATGTTATTAATAACATATAATTTGGTTCATTTACTAAAAGCCTATTTCAGTAATAATAATAATAATAATAATAATAATAATAAATGTTAACAAGGCGTTTACGTTGTGTAAAAAATATTCTCCGGCTTCTCTCTTAAAAAAAATCAAATAATTAATCAATGTCGACCATTATCAACCTTAATGACTATCTTACATAAGAAAAAGTCCGTCAGGGGCTGCAGGGGACTCCGACCAACGTCAAAAGTGGCTCCATGGGGCTTCGGCCTACGTTAGAGCTGGCTCCATGGGGCTCCGACCCCCCCCTGTAACGATGGATGCGTACTGCAATATACTGGAAATAGTTGTTGAGATGGGTCGAAAACATAGAACTCGTTTCTATTTTTGAGAGATGTGTAAGGACAAGTTGAGACTTGCTCTCCAACCCACTTACTGTACATTAGAACATTAAAATAAAAGCAAGATAGTTCGCGCGTCGGGAGATAAATCAGCTGCTGTCGGAGAGTTACTTCCAAACCGTTTACACTATGAAAGTTTTCTCTCAAGAGTAAAGTGTCGACAGAAAATTGTTAAATGTAAACGAGGTTTTACCCATAAAATAATCACAATGTAGCATAAACAGTTCAAGGAAACCGAGAGTATCTTGCCAAAGAAATCATCAAATAGACCACGAATGAAGACCAGATGAAGATGTCGAGCGCGTAACACAATCATTTTTGCATATCTCAAAAAAGTTGATGCCACAATATAGCCGCGAACTGGACACTTTTAAATCAACAGTTCAAAAAATTCTGCTTAAAAGACTGCGTCTAAACGCTTATGAATTCCTACTTGCGCAAGAAATTAAACCCTGGAACGTTTCACACAAGCAGGAAGAGCTCAGGAAGGTAAATCGCCACAACTGTAGAGTCTGGGGTTCAGAGCATCCACGTGCTACCATCGAATACGTGGGTAACAGCCTCAAAATGAATGTGTAGTGTGGGCTAATGCATAACGGGGTTTTAGGTATTTTATGGTATTATGATAAACTTACGGTATTTTATTTTACACTAAAGCATACTGCATAATCTTACCTCTTTCTGCATTATGAAATATAGCTTGTTAAAGTCACGGAGAACATTTGTGGAAACTCTGTAATTCAAGAAATCGGTCTTACGTGTAAAATCGTAAAAAAAGAGTGTTTGCTTCACGCTAATGCCAATGCCAATACTTAAATGGATACGGTCAAAGCAGTTTTGATGAGGTAACTAAAGGATTTTCCGCATATACAAGTAATGTGTGTGTGTGTGTGTGTGTGTGTGTGTAAATTATATATAAATTATAGCATCCACAGTAAGCAGCTCAGCCGGCTGTTCATCTTTTCTTTGGTTGATAGATGAATGAGTACCAGAAAAATCACCTAATTGAGACGGGATGTTGCAAAGGGATTGAACATTTGTTCAAAATCCACCAAATATGAACTCGAATATTATAAATTTAATGGTGAAGAGGAAATGTCAGTTCCGATCCTAAAATGTGGTCACTTCTTTTTCATCACGAAATAATCCAATCTATATTCCTTATTCTTCTAGAAAATGTTCACTTAACGATGACAAACTTCGATGGAGAGAGAATATTGACGCTATTACAGAATTTGCCACAAACCATTCTGAAATTAAATAACAACTTCATTTAGGAACCCGCTGATCCAAGAAGTGAGAATGTCTAACGTCGGTGAACACACAACCAAATCGTTTAAATTGAACTCTCTCTCTCTCTCTCTCTCTCTCTCTCTCTCTCTCTCTCTCTCTCTCTCTCTATATATATATATATATATATATATATATATATAATATATATATATATATATATATATATATAAAGAGGGTATTCAGTAAACCTTTTTTTAAGTTTTTTGGCCTGAATTTTCCTTTTAGTGAGTATAACAGTGTCCGAAGATGTAAATATAGGCAGTTTCCTTCTCTCGTTTCGGTAGGACTCGAAATTGACTTTAATATTCATGAAAGAAACATTTAACGCCCTCCGAAGTGCTTCCGATAAACAATTTAATTCAGGGCGGAATAAAGCAATCGTGGCTCTGATGAACACGACAGGAAAAATAGAGCAAAATATGGAGGGTGAAACCGATGGAGGCCAATTCCAGCCATTATTTACCTTTGTGTCTTTACGTTCATTCTTCGAATGGCTTTGCTATAAAGTACCAAATGCTGTTAACGCAGAAAAATTTATTTATATATATATATATATATATATAGATATAGGCATATGGGATGATGATGTTTGTTCTCATACGCATAAACAGCTAGGGTAATCTGCACCAAATTTAGTATACACATTAAAGGAGAACTAGGGAAGATTTTAGTTACATAGCCCCCCCCCCCTTCCAGTCCCCCCCCCCCATAGGTTGTGTTTATGGGGATTTTGCTGCGCAAGGCCCAGCGAGCGTTTTAGTGTATATATATGTGTGTATATATATATATATATATGTATATATATTCGGTTTGGCCACAGCTCCGCTCCAAAGGCGGAGCTGGGTTTGTCGGAGCGGAGAGGAGCCGAGCCGGAGTTGAAAAATTCCAAATTAACGGAGCTAGAGCTGAGTGGGAGGGGGGTTCGATAGAGCTGGAGCAAAGCTGGAGCAAGGGTATTTGAAACTGAAGCAAAACCTTTGGAGCCTGCTGTGAAAATTTTACTCTTTTAAACCTTTTGTGTTATTGGCTTCTTAATGCTGTAACAGTATCATTTTAATTTATAACATCATAATGAACTACGGTTCTTCAATCTTATGAACAAAGGCCTAACTACGATTATTTCTGTATTACAGCCTACAAAAGCCTTCTTCGGCAAAACTTCAAATTCAAACATATACAGTATATACAATACAATGGCGCTCATAAGTATTCGTACAGAGAAATATTTCGGTTATATTTGTTCTTATCTTTTGGACCGTGCGTAGGATAGTTATGAGAAGTTTAACGTTCGTTTGGAAAAATTTAACAAGTAAAAAAATTAGTTCAACTCCATCATATAATGTCAAACATCAAGAATTTGAAGAAAATAAAGAAAAGTTAAAATACAAAGTTTCCGTGCATTTATTTACAAAATTATTTAATACTTTGTGTGTCCACCTAAGGCATGAAGAACTATAAATTTTTATCAGTAGTTGGCTGTTTATTGATTGGAGGCTCTTGCAATTCTGAATTCTAGAATTTTCTCTTTGAATCTTTATGGAAGACTGATGACTGTACAATCCATTAGTAAGCAATGGGTCGTCATGGTAAGAGCTGTCTACAGATCTTAAGAGATGTGTTATCGCTGCACACGAGTCTGAAAAGAGTTATAGCAAGACAGGAGAAGAACTTCGAATTCCATTTACGACAGTTGCTTCAATAAAGAAATGGAAAGGCTTTGGAACAATCAAAAAATCCAAAGTGTGGACGACCTCGTAAGATTTCAGAATGTACAGCCAAACGGATTGAAAGAATGGCTGCTGTGAATCCAAGAGTGACTGCGGGTGATATTTGCCAAACATTAAGACTATCTAAGATCGATGTCCATTCCTCTACTGTACGTCGTACATTAAGAAAGAATGGTCTGCATGGAAGAGTCGCACGAAGTAAATCTCTGCTACGAAAAGCGCACGAAGAAGTTCGTTTAAAGTACGCCAAGGATCATCAAAATGATGGATTTGCATTCTGGAAGAAAGTTCTTTGGACAGATGAGGCTAAAATTTAATTATTCGGGAACAACGAGCAAAGGTATGTTTGGCGAAAATCAAATACTGCATTCGAGAAAAAACATCCTTCCTACGGTTAAACATGGCGGTGGTAGCTTGCTTCTTTGGGGATGCTTTAGTGCTTCTGGTCCAGGAAGGCTTGTTGCATCAATAGAATCATGAATTCGAAGCAATATCAGGAAATTTTAGAAGAAAATGTATTGCCTTCAGTTCAGGAGTTGCGAATGGGTCGCAAGTCGTACTCTAACAATCTAATGATCCAAAACATAAAAGCAAGAGCACCATGAAATGGTTTCAACAAAAGAATTTCAAGCTTCTCGAGTGGCCCAGTCAAAGCCCAGACCTCATTGTAATCGACAATTTATGGTTTGATTTGATAAAAGCTGACCGCAAGAGAAACAATCGAAACAATTTTCTTTAGAAGAATGGGCTAACATTTCTACTGAGATATGTCGAAACCTTGTAGAAAATTACCAAAATTAATCATTGAAATCATTTAAGCAAAAGGTGGACAAACGAAGTATTAAATAATTTTGTAAATAAATGTACGAAAACTTTTGCATTTTAACTTTTTTTTAATTTTCCTTAAATTCTTTGATGTTCTACGTTATATGTTGGAGATGAACAAATTTTTTATTTGTTACATTTTCCAAACGAATGGTAACCTTTTCATAACTATCCTATGCATGACAAAAGATAAGGACGAATATAATTGAAATATTTCTCTGTACAAATGCTTATGAGCACCATTGTGTATATAATATTGTCCAGAAGAAAATGGGACGCTGTTTTTACGTTACCATGTAAAGGAATTTTTAGATATATACTCGTATTATATTTAGGACTTAAAGTATGCCAAGGAAGTGTTTTTACTCTAACTTTGTGTGACCCTCTTTGCTTTTAAAACGTCTTCAACTCGCATTGGCATCGACTTTCACTAGTGATTTACAAATTATAGTAATTTTGGCAAGCAGCACTCATGAAGGCATCTCATAAGAGTTTCCTTCGCGGAAATGTCTTCCATTTGCATTCATCTCTTTCAAACTGACCAAAGATTTTCCACTGGATTCAGATCTGGTGAATTTCAGGAACAATCTAATTATACTTCAATGCCGTTTTCCTAAAAAATCTTCTTCACAACATTTGCTCTATAACATAATACAAATCTTTTGGAACAATCATTTTTTTTTTTTTTTTTTTTTTTGTCCAAACCAGCTGTTAGCGAAAGGTAACTTTTCTTTCAATATTGGTGAATATATTTTTGCCTATTCATCATTCCATTCACAAAAATAAAATCTCCTGTTTGATGGATTCCAAAGCAGGACCAAACCATAACTTTCTAAGGATGCTTCGTGGTGGAAGACAGGTGAATAGTTAATCTCTTGGCACCCTTCATTTTCCTTATGAAAGGTGTTCAAACTCCGGAAACCAGAAAATGAGGCTCATCGCTGAAAATTACCTGATAAAAATTAATTCAAATTCTAACATGTCTCAAGAAAACACAAAACAACATCCAGATAATGAGTGTTACACCTGTGAACATACATATCTGTTTATAGCTAGTAATATTTTTTAAATTTGAAAAATGGGTGTCTAGTATCGTACAACAGCAGAGTTAGTAGGTAACGTTCATCATATTTTTAGATGTGACTGTGAATTGGTTGAATATCTGGATATTTCTGAAAATGAACCAAAACTTTGCATGACTTTCTAGTAAAAGATGTGTACATTCCCGACACCTTACCTGTCTCCTCTCGTCTATAGTGAAGTCTTTGTACTTTCGTGCACAACGCAACCTCTTTGCACGTATATTTGCTATTAACAAATTTCAGATCGTCGAATGCAATCCATGCCACGTTCCTTGAGCCTTCTTCTCACTGCTCTTGCAGAAACTTTCACCTCACAGCTTTTCAACTTTTTGAATGTCATATGATGTCTTCCTTAGGTCTTTCTTATAATTCTTAGAAGTTTGAGTCGTCTGTTGCAGTAGTTATCCCATTTTCCACAATTTCCCATGCTTCTTGTTTACGACAAAGTTGAATCCTCTCTTTCCAGGATCGCCAGTTCTTGCTCAAAGAGTTTAGGAGACTCAGTTAAACTCTTCGTGGAGAGAGAGCCTCTTGCAGGACTCTCTTGCACTAGGGTGGTCTGTGCTGTCACTTGTTGTCCTTGCAGCTCCACAAGTTCTTCGTTGCTGAGCTCTTGAGAATGGAAAGCCAGCAACTCTGCAACATCTTCAGACTCAACCTCCAAGTTAAGTCTGGAAGCTATCTCCACAACTTCTGAAGTGACTTCCTCAACAGGTTTCTCTGGTTCCACGAAACCTTTAAAGTCTTGAACAAAATTAGGACAAAGCTTCTTCCACACTCATTCATATTGGATTCCTTCAGTTCATCCCAAGCTTGGCCTATCATCTTCACAGCATCAAGGATGTTAGACTTCTTCGAGAAGTATATATATATATATATCTATATGAAAATGAAAATGAAAAGGTTGATTGGCAGACTATAGTCCATGTGACATATATTATTAATACAATGTCAGTTCATATACTAAGGACAGAAATATATACAGTTGATTAGAAATGATACAGTAATGTCAGAGTTAAGTGGAGCTACAGACAGACGTTTTCGTACCAAGAATTCCATAGTTTAGAGGATAAACGGCAGGACTCATGGATAGCTTGGATAATTGGGTTGGTTGATTTTTTAATTCTTTGCATCAGACTGAATTGAGCACATCTTGTTACCTCCGGGAAGCTCGGACATTGCGGGTAGAGAAATATTTGCGAAGCTGAGCATCTTGAGGGTAATTTATGTAAGAGTCTAAAAGACCTGTTGTACAGCAAATTTAAGGTTCTGCCAGAACCTTTTTTATGATTCACCCAGTGTTGCTGTCCGTAAATATTACTGCAGAAAGTACGAAAGAGAGTGTCTTTAGCTGCACTTGTACAGAACCGAAAGTTCCTTATAGACATATTCCCTTTAGCGCAGAGGCTTCGAGATTGTTTCTTATATCCGAGTCATCACTCAAAGAGCTTGTAATAGTTTGACCCAACTACTTAAACTCTTGTACTTCCTCAATTACTTCACCTTTCATTTTAAACCTAATATCAGCTGGCTGCTTACAGCTTTTAGGAAGAAATTGCATAACCTTAGTTCTTGTAACATTAAAAAGAATATCATGTTTCTGCGAATACACTTCGTAGACATTTAGTAGCTGATCCAGACCTTTAACAGAGGGACTTATTAAAACCATATCATCGGCATAAACTAAGTTATTGTGTTATCTATACAACATTCCACTGTTGCCTCATTAAGTGACTCAATTAATCCGTCAATATACACATTAAACAGAATAGAGAAGAGCAAGGAGCCTTGTCTCACCCCGCAAGAGGAGGCAAAACATTCGGATAGTACATTGCCCTACCTAACGGTAAAAGATTGGTGGGAATACCAAAATTTCAATAAATTTAATATGTACATGGGAACCTTCCTGTCTTCTAGTTTTTTAAATAAAATATTGTCGTTCACTCTATCATATGCCTTACTTATATCTAGGAAACAGCTATAAATAGTTGAATTACTGTCAATGTATTTAGATAATGTTTCTTTAAGTACATAGATACACAGGTCAGTTGAGTGGGACCTTTTAAAACCAAACTGATTAGATGTCCATAGGTAATCATTTAATCGGAGTAAAAAGAGTTTTTCTAGTAGTTTCGAGAAGCAGGAAGCGACAGCAATAGGCCTGTAATTATTGTTGGACAGAATGTCTCCATACTTATTTTTGGCCAGGGGCAAGATATATAGTTATATACCCTCATGAACTCTGCTGGAATATAGCTATGAGCAAGCATGGCTGATAGGAGCAATGATATATGTAGACATACTACGTTATTGGCATATTTTAAGTGCTCATTCGATAGGTCATCTACCCCTGACGCAGAACTAGTCTTTAACTCTTTAATTAACCTCTTTACTTCAGGAACTGATATCAAAGTATTTGCCTTTGTCCCTCCCACAGTCGTTTCGCTGCAATCTATCTTAAGAGATTATTCCTACTCACACTGTTAAGAATCGTAGGCGCCTTTCGATTCCCTCTTCAGGGGGGCAATAAAATCATTCCATCCAGGAATAATGTTAGTATGATAGTTGTAAGATTTAATCAGGGGGCTTCCTGCTTCTCTTAACAGGGATAGTATCTTACTATAATACCTATCTATGAGTTTACAGTGAGAATCATTTGAGCAAGGATTACTACAGGCTCGATGCAAAATTTCTAAATTATTAAAGAGGTGACCTGTTCTGTCTTTGTATTCTATTCTCTGTTGCATATTAACATTAGACCAATCGACGCGATTGTTCTTACCTATTGAGTTCATGTTATGTCGTGTTGCCCATAAATTGGTGAAATTAATTAATAGTTCTAATGATCTATGATCAGAAAGAAGAAAATCATGCAGAATATGAACTCTAACAATTCGATCCTTTAGATTATTACTAGTGAGACAATGATCGATCCACCTGGTGGTACCACTCATATCACTAACGTATGTAAAATTACCACTGGTTACTCCTAATACATCTACATCACTTACACTTAATTTGGCCGACTCGCACATGTTAGCCAACTCTACAAAAATTCCGTGTTCACATGCGCGTTAAAGTCCCCCATTATTATACAGTGAGAATATTTGGGGTTATCTGATAATGACTTAATTTTATACAGCAAATCAATGTATTTATCTAGATTTCTGCCGTTGTTGTATGGTAAATAGCAGTTTACAATTAATATGCAATCATTGTTCACTTGTAATTCAATGCTTAACAATTTTACATTATCGCTTGTTAAAATTTATATATATATAATGCCTAAAAATTTCAAGCATTTCGCGTAATACTTGTGACCCTTAAACACAGGTAATACGCATTACTAATCTAACCTAACCTAACCATTAGGACTAACTTAACCTTCACGAAGTCGTTAATCGCTTAATCGAATTACGCGAAATGCCTGAAGCTTTTAGACATTACGTGAAATGACTGGTTTCACACATTGACTGTAATATATATATATATGCGCCTCGGTAGTGTAGTAGTTAGCGTCGCTGACTATGAATCCATCGGCCCCGAGTTCGAGACCCGATGATGGCAGCCGGCGCGCAGCAAAACCCAGCTGTTCATCCTTCCATACAATAAAGAAAGTGGTTGGTAGATAAATGGGTACCTTGGGTGGCCTAGTGGTTAAGACGCTGGGTGCTGGTGGAGCGTGGTTCGGATTCCACGTTAAACTGTAGGTGTAGTGAAAAGCTTGACCTTCGTCAGAATGAACAATTCGGGCGGAAGCTAACAAAAGGTGTGTGTGTGTTTAATATATATATATATATATATATATATATATGTCCAATCAGCTATTCGACTTAAAAATGGCTAAAGGTAAAACAGATCATGTAAATTCAATACAAAACCAACCAACCAACCAGCCAATTTCACTCCGAACTGAATTTCTTCATTGAAACAGAATAAAATTAACTTAAAATTAACTTATTTAGAAATAATTTTTTTCTGTTTGAAAAAAAAATCGTTTTTTTTTTTAGAATTTAGAAGCGTAAAACGAAACATTCTTTCTGTTTAAGTTCGAATTAATCGAATTAAGTTATTCAAAGTTTGACCATTCTTTAGGCTTATTAAATGCCAATTTTAGTAATTTTAATTTGCGCAATATTACAGCAATATAATTAAAATTAGGAATTAAAATTAATACGTTTATTGATTCAAATTTGAAGGTGGTAAAATTATATAAATTTATTCCAAACAAGGCTGAATAAAATTAGGAATTGAGGTCAGTTGCCTCGAGTAAATAAGAATAAATTAAAATAAAATAATAGCAAAGAATGAATGAAATAAATGATAAAAGATAGATTATCCGTTAATATACATGGTGGCCACAAAGTCCCTTTGCAGTGACATTACTGCATATCTCTCTATGTTGCCCTTGTTTTTCATGCAAAGGGACTTTGTGTACACCCTATAAAATAAATCCAGAATAACACTAACTTATCAGCTTAAGTTGATATTCCTAAATTAATTAATAACTCGAATAAGGATCAGGGCTTAAGATGACATTCTCTATGTCATTCACGGATTACATGAACAAAATTGAATTTTATAATGTTGACGTTTGACATTATGCGAGTCGATTTTATTCCAGTTTGACCTTATGCAGGTCGATCTTATTCCACTTCGACCTTATGCAGGTCGATCTTATTCCACTTCGACCGTATGCAATTCAGATATTTAAGATTTACTTTAAAATAAAGAGTTTTGGTGCTCTTCCAATATGTGCTCTACCGCGAAACTGTGATCTACCATATTCCAACTAATATTCCATATTCCAGGCTAACTAACGAAATATCACGACTTAACCTAACCAATCGTCAAGGGCGTATAGTTGACCTAACGATTGGTTAGGTTAAGTCATGCAGGTCGATCTTATTCCACTTCGACCGTATGCAATTCAGATATTTAAGATTTACTTTAAATAAAAAGTTTTGGTGCTCTTCCAATATGTGCTCTACCGCGAAACTGTGATCTACCATATTCCAACTAATATTCCATATTCCAGGCTAACTAACGAAAATATCACGACTTAACCTAACCAATCGTCAAGGGCGTATAGTTGACCTAACGATTGGTTAGGTTAAGTCATGATATTTTCGTTAGTTAGCCTTATAAGGCTAGTTTCACGGTAGAGCACGTATTGGAATATGGTAGATCACAGTTTGGTGGTAGAGCACATATTGGAAGAGCACCAAAGTTTTTTCGGTATTTTAATTGAAAGTGACCAACCTATGTATACATTTCAGATTTTGGAGCTATTGAAGAATAAGGACCCAGCCTTCTTTAGTTAGGCTTATAAGGCTAACTAACGAAAATATCACGACCTAACCTAACCAATCGTTAGGTTAACTGTACGCCCTTGACGATTGGTTAGGTTAGGTCATGATATTTTCGTTAGTTAGCCTTATAAAGCTAAGTAAAGAAGGCTGGGGTCCCTATTCTTCAATAGCTCCCAGATTTTAAATGTAAATTACTAACCTAACGTAGCAAGACCTAACTTAACCTAGCGTAACCTAACCAAACTGGACCTAACATGACCTAATTTAAATTAACTTGAATGAAATCGACCCGCGTAATGCTGAAAGATTTGACTTTAAGCAAGTTCAACTACATTACGTGCAGCGGGCTCGTTACTGCATCTCTCCCCACTCCTCATCTCTCAGACTGGCTTGGGATAGTCTATATGTATGGGGTTAACTTGGGTTTTATTTTAGCCCAGCTAGAGATTTGTCATTTGGTTGGTTAGGCAACCTCAAAATTTTAAAACGCGATTGCGAATTACAAAACATAATAATTACATAATTACATTACAGCAGTACATTAAATTGTGCTTTTGTTACATTTGTACTATACACTATTTACAAAAATATTATTTTTTGTACAGTTACTCTCCTAATGTTTTAAGTCTTAATGAAGAGAATCTATTTTACATATTTTTAATTATAAATTATGATACTTTTGCATTATCTTCCCAACACTAATTTTTTTTTATAATGGAAGGAAAATAAAGTACGTTAGCAAAACACTTGCGGCGGGCTGTTTTTAACCTAACCTAACCTAACCTAATCCCAACACTAATTTTTTTTATAATGGAAGGAAAATAAAGTACGTTAGCAAAACACTTTTAATTTGAAATTACATCATTAGTTATATGAATAAATATTCTTAACCTAACCTAACCTAACCTAACTTGAAGCCGGCTAACGCCTGCGGCGGGCTGTTTTTAACCTAACCTAACCTAATCCCAACACTAATTTTTTTATAATGGAAGGAAAATAAAGGGTGCTGGTTAAGTGTGCGGTCTACGTACGATTGGTTAGGTTTAATCATGATATTTTCGTTAAAACTAACGAAAATATCATGACTAAACCTAACCAATCGTCAAGGGCGATTGACAATGGGATGTAAACAAACAATTAGTAAACAAGATAGGAAGCTATAATTAAAAGGTAGACCGCCGAATCGTAGGTAGACCGCATACTTAACCAGCACCAAATAAAGTACCATAACCAAAACCAAACCAACATTATATAAAAAAATTAGTGTTGGGAGGATAATGCAAAAGAACCTAAATTATTATTTTTATTATTATAATTTATACTTTCAAAGTGGATGTAAACAAGCTGAATTTTCAAAAATATAGTGTACTCGTATACTAATTTTATACAACGAGAGCTTCTTTCCAATTAACATTCATTTCCTGTGGTTCAGAGTAAATTTTCAACGTGGATTTAATTTTACTAATATATTTCTCAGTAATGTGAGAAAATGTGAATGAGTAGGGAATGAAAGAAAAATGTGAAAGAAGGGAATGAAAACTGGTATAATATAGAATTAGTTTATTTAAGGGGCAGACTACCCAGTGGCCATGTCGCAACACTGCTTTCCATTAGGTTAGCGAGGTGAAGCGACTTTGGGTCTGATGGGTGACCGTCATCTGCCAGATAATCCGTCAGATGATGTAATGACCAGTTATGTAAAGATGTAGGTCCTCCCCGTCACGTCATCTTTGCTGTTATGAAGGAGGTTATACAACCACAGATATTATTATATTATTTAAGGTACATGAGCTTTCGACCATTATAGAATTGATTAAAAGCACATTCACCCTAAAAAATAACCCGAGTCTAATTTATGGTCGCTTTTATCCCCTACACAGATTTATATATTATGTTTCTGATACGTAATAACTGCTTCTAGAAATCAAAAACTTTATGCAAGTTGTACATATATTTCCCTACTTCAATTAATTTGGTTATTTACAATATAATAATATCGGTACTTTCCTGTTATCCCGGACCACAGACTTTTTGCCAGTTGCCAGACTTCAATTTTGACACAGAAATTTTCGTTAAAACTAACGAAAATATCACGACTTAACCTAACCAATTATCAAGGGCGTACAGTTTACCTAACCGGGCATTCAATTAACCTAATTAGTTGGTAGGGTTAGGTTGAGTCGTGATATTTTCGTTAGTTTTAACGAAAATATTCTGTGTCAAAATTGAAGTCTGGCAACTGGCAAAAAGTCTGGGGTCCGGGATAACAGGAAAGTACCATAATATCTTATAATTCACTACAATTTTCATCCTAAAGGAGAGTAAACTTGCAAAAAATACAGGGTGTACACAAAGTCCTTTCCCGATTATAAACTTTAATTACGTGAAATCCAAAGTAGATTCAGTAATGCATTGTTTTGCATGTTGTTGCATAACACATCAAGTTTATTATGTTTCTCATTCAGTCTTAACACGTGCGCTGTTAGTGACACGCAGCACATCCAAGTGAAATATGAGTTCACGCCATACGTTCGCTAGCATATCTCTCGTGACGCTGTTGATACCATCGCAAGTCCTCGCACGAAGAGTGTCAATGTCAGCAACAGGAATATGGTACACATCTTCCTTTACGTATCCCCATAGGGAGAAGTACAGGGTAATCACGAACTTTGACTTCGCAAACCAAACAACAATTTTGCTTCCTCATGCGGAGTTGCCATTTTGTTTCGGTCAATCACCAATGGCTTCCAATTAGGCACAACAGGATCTACAAATGAGATAATAAAAAACTTGATGTGTTATGCAACAACATGCAAAACAAAGCATTACTGCGTCTTCTTTGGATTTTATGTAATAAAGTTTATAATCGGGAAAGGACATTGTGTACACCCGATATATCCATTACATTTCAGAGCAAAAAATTTCTCCACATTTTCTACAATTTTCCTTTTTTCAATTTTTTTTTTTTTTTTTTTTTACAGAATGGTTACTTAGATCAAATTAATTTATTTTTCATTTCATTACACCCTGCAGGTATATCCCTAAAATGTTAAAATTTACACACACACATATATATGTGTGTGGTGTGTGTAAATTTTAACATTTTAGGGATATACCTGCAGGGTGTAATGAAATGAAAAATAAATATATATATATATATATATATATATATATATATATATATATATATATATATGATGAATAAAACCACGAAGGAAAGGAAACACAGAATGGTGCTCAAGCGCTTTCGTCTAATGACATCCTCAGGAACACTGAGGATGTCATTAGACGAAAGCGCTTGAGCACCATTCTGTGTTTCCTTTCCTTCGTGGTTTTATTCATCATAAATATTTTTCACGTGTTACTTTCGTGAAATAATTTTCATATATATATATATATATATATATATATATATATATATATATACAGTGTGTATATATATATATATATATAATATTAATATATATTATATATATATATATATATATATATATATATATACAGTATATATATATATATATATATATATATATATATATATATAATATAATATATATATATATATAAGAGAGAGAGAGAGAGAGATGTGTTAACGAAAGGATAGTTAATAGAAAATATTTTTTTTAAATAAAGCAATGCTTCTTTATTTCTGTTTTGAAGGACTTTTTATTTTGAGAAATGAAACATTTCAACATTTATAACTTGATTTCTTCAAAATATTCACATATTTTTATTCAGTTTGTAAATTCAAATTTTAGATCAAAATCCTACCCAGGTGTTACACCCTCACATAAGCATTGCATACACACCCAGTACACACACACACACACACACACACACCACACACACACACACATGCACACACACACACACGCACACACATGCACACACACACACACACACACACACATATATATATATATATATATATATATAAGTTAATGGTGACATGTTCAATTAAGTGGGAAATGGAATGCCAAATTTGCTTCTTTAACATTTAAAATGATGATTATGAGGAGGGCACAGTTGGGTGATTTTTGAGTGAATTTTCATTTCATTACACTTCTTCTCTTCTGTTGTTAACGATTAATACAAAAAAAAATTGAAAATGAAGTTGAAAAACATAATAGTTAAAGCTTTAATGTTCTACGAAATAGAAATACGTGTAGGTCACACGAAATGGCTCCCTTTTCTTTGCTTCTTATATTAACTACATTTAAATCATCGATGTAGTCCTTTTAAGACCATCCAACCGTTGAATATAGTAATTTTAATAATCGGGATTTCGACAAATGATCGACTTTATATTCTATCGACAAGTATAGTGTGGGTTACATTAAGTTAGGTTAGCATAGGTTAGTTAGGGTAAGTTAAGTTAGGTTAAGTTAGTTTTTTATAGTGTCGATGCTATTGTCTTATCAATCCGATGGGTATAGGTCCTCTTTAGCCACTGGATCGGAGCTTATATAAAACAAATGATGGGTCAAAACAAATAACTATTTTCATAGAATGGTTTGATATTAGTTAAATGTTGCTTTATGAAACATTTTGAAGGTATTTCAGGTTTCTTCAGTTCAAAACATAAAAAAAACTATGAATTAGTGTAAAATGATGGTTCATTATTGTGTATATATATTTTTTGTTGCTGTTGCCATTCACGATATATAGTCATTATAACATTAATTGCATCTAATAATGAATAAAAAATAGTTGGACAAACTGTGACGCCAGAATATACTTCTCACGCCTACTTTATTAACAAGGCAAACGAAACCCCGGAGAGGACCGCCAAACTGATCAGCTACCCTGAACCCGTGTACCTTTGGCCAAAAAACAAAAAATTTACGGATTCGATACGTGGAGCAAATGCAGATTTAACGGTGCTACTGTAGTATGCGGTCTACGTACGATTGGTTAGGTTTAATCATGATATTTTCGTTAAAACTAACGAAAATATCATGACTAAACCTAACCAATCGTCAAGGGCGATTGACAATGGGATGTAAACAAACAATTAGTAAACAAGATAAGAAGCTATAATTAAAAGGTAGACCGCCGAATCGTAGGTAGACCGCATACTACAGTAGCACCGATTTAACTTTCAACCTTCATTACATTTTTTTTAAATTCATTTCAACGCTTCTTCAATTGCTGGACTCAGCTTAAAATTTGGTTAACATATTTGATTCAATGACATTTGTAAGTTTTAAGTTTGTTGAACCGTTCGTATTTACTCTCACTTCTTGTTGAAAAACTGAAAGAACACTAAAACACTACCGAGAAGGAATCAAAGACCGAAGGATATTCAGCGCATATATTTAAATATAACAATTATTTAAATATAAAAAAATGGTACACTTTCCTATTCCCAGCCGTAATTCACGAATGGCAGTGCTCGAATTAGGAAGACCATATCTGGGAAAAGAGTTTGGGGTTTGGAATTTCGGATCTGGAAAAGGATAAACAAAATGGAGCTGTGACTTAATTTCAGTCGCGAGGGGTATTTTCTGTTAACAACTCTAACTTAAAGCGAGAAATCCTACATTTAGAATGAGAATGGATCGACTTGAAATGACCCCAGTTGAGATTATTACTTCCGGATTTCTCACTCTTGGCCAAAGGTTGAAACGGGAACGAGTGGGAAGAGACCCTCGCAATTAACCTATCATCGATAACATTATAAAAAGCTTGAATTTGAAGCTTATAATTAATGGAAGATTTTTAAACGTATCGGGGAAACGAGTGATTAACTGATATCAAATCAGTGAAATTCAGACAAGTACAGAAGCCAGATCGAGCAACAAGTTTTATCGAACGCTCAAATGACATTCATCAAGGGGAGTCAGAGATGGTAACTGGATTGGTCTTGTCCGCCTTCTAGTAATGGGCTGCCCTGTGGGCTAATTTAATGCGAGTCCGCCATTTAAAACCAATATTCAAAATCAATGTTTCCGAAACCAACTCCCTTCAGAAGGGGTCGTAAAATCCAATAAATTATTCAATCCATTTCACGAGAGAAAATAACCAAAATGTACAAAACAAGTTTTGTACATATTTTAAATAACTTTATGAAATAATTTCCACTTAATGCTTTTAACAGTATATCCTGTTTTTCAAACTTTCTTCTCGCGGTCGTTATTGTGTGATCCCCTCCACAAACCAAAAACAAACCTCTTTTGAGGATTACTTTCAAACACAAAACATTTCGCCCGTATGCGGGGGTACCATACGTACACTCACGCTCGTGGGAAATTACGGTTTGCATTCTGATATCTAAAAAAAAACCACAATAACGCAGAATTATGAGGATAACAGGATTAAGTACTTCGAGAACATATTGGTAAATTTCTGCACTTAAAAGAAGGAGAAAAGATAAAATTGAAAAGAGAGAAAAGAAAGCGGATCCCTTTCCATTTTATAACGAAGTAAATCTACATTTAAACATTAAAAAAATTTAAATTTACATTTGCTTAATGTTGTGTTCAGAAGTGAAAGATTTTGTTTCATGTTACAAGATCATAATTTGGTAAGAAGAAGAAGAAAATGCAGAAAAAAATTCCATAATTTGAAAAAGTTATCCTCCCAACGTATAATGGCCATGTCCTGTCTGTTGCTTCTAAGAAATATCGCGTAAAAACAGAAATATGCGCCTTGTGTCGTATACTCTGTATCCTCCCTCGCGTGTTTTTATTATAGAAAAATTGCGGCGTTACATCACGATATAGCTGAGAATTTAATGTTTACCAATTCTATAAATAAAGGCAACACGCGGATACCTAATTTATTGCAGATAAAGCCCGAAATTTATTTGACACTCCAAATCACATTTCAGTTACCAAAATACACCAAGTTTCAAATTGAATTAATTCAGGGGAGTAGTTTTATCCCAAATTTATGCTAATAAACGAATATATTTTTTTTCATTCGCAATTTTCTCTGCTGTAACTTAGTCATTAACATACCTGTGTTATTTTACGTAATTTCAAAGTTACGGTGAAAGATTGATTTTTGTAATTTTCGTAAAAAAAAAAAAAAAAAACTGCATAAATATTTTATTAATTTTTTTCAATATGCGAGTTAGTCCTTACAAAATATTATTAAAATTTTTAATATTTTTTTATAAATAATTATAATTAATTCAAATGAGGTCGATTGTAGATTTTACTAATCCTAATTTTAAGTATTCGCGCATCGTAATACATTTGTAATTATAAACTTTATTCTAAATTTCAGCTATGATAAATTTACATCTGATGAATCCAATTACGGATAATTATTGCGCGTGAATTAATTCATTTGCTCTTCAATTAAAATTAAAATTTTAATTCAAACGTTCTATGATAATTAATTTCGAGAGATATACTAAATGTATATTTTTTTAAATGTTTAAAAAGGTATGATACCAACGTGGCATCAATCTTACATTTGATTTTTCACTTTTAACAGTTTTTATTGATAAGTTTTACGAGATATTTTTTTTTGGGGGGGGAAGAGATGGGTTAATTCTAGATCTTTAAATGGATTCCTTTTGTTCATTTATTTTATTGTGAAGAAAATAAAGTCGAATTAAGACTTAATTCAACCGACAATTTGGTTTGGTTTTGTGATTTCGTGTCTGAGATTATGATGATGTCAATTTCATACAAATTAATTGAGTTTTATGTTATTTGTTTAATTGTATTCAGCATTGAAACGTTTTTTCGTCCGTACGACAAAATGAAAGGTCCAAATAGGTTTCCTTTCTAAATCTCTCTCTCTCTCTCTCTCTCTCTCTCTCGACTTTAGAAAAACATTCAAATCTAACAAACATAGGGGAATAAAAGAAAGCTATTCTGGGTAATATATATATATATATTAGTGATGTAGCGGATGTCATTTTTTTCACATCCGCGGATGCGGATGCGGATGAGGATGTTTGATTTCAACATCCGCGGATGCGGATGCGGATGTCTACATTTTCGTTATTTTTTCGGATATATTCGAGATTTGTTGTGTTTAACGTATATAATAAGTTATTATATAGAGAGAGCTGTAGCTATAATGTAGTATAATTGATTAATTGTACAATAATTGCTGTACTTTTCTCTGAACATATAAAATAATAGCAAGCATCTAACTATATAGAAATCAATTAGTGAATTCGTCCGCAAATAAATTCGTTATATTTTGTTGAGTTTCAGCCACAATTAGAAACCATAATTGTGTTACCAGGATGCGGACGTGAACCCAACTCAAATGCACCCCACCGACCTCTTTCCCCAACCCCCTTATAGAAAGAGATCTTTAATTAGCTTGATAACTATTTATATTAAGTTTAAAGTTTTATTAGGCATATTTATAAATGAGTAATTAAAATAAAGTAAACTAAGATGTTCATCGTTTAATGTTCAAACTTAATTATAGGAAGGTTATGCTTAAGGAACATTAATTTTTCTGCCTTTTCTGCTGCCAGTCTGTTTCTCTTTTCATCATATATTAATCCAGCACTGTTAAATAATCTCTCGCTTGGTACGTTTGTTGGAGGACAGGCTAAATGTTTCCTTGCAAGTTTACTCAAGTATGGATAGATATTCTGCGTATTTTTCCACCAACTAATAGGATTGTCATATGCAGCCAGGCGTTTTTTTGGTGATAGCTCTCGATCATTTTTACTACATCTTTTGACATCGCGTAGGTCTCGTCATTGCTGCTTGACTCAAGAAACTGAGAGACAGATTCTGTGATAGATTTGCTTGTTGAAGGTGTTGGTTCTGTCACTGAAACTTTTATTCTTTGGTGGGTGGCGAAGCGACAGATTCAAGAGATTGAAGCTCTTCAACTGCTTTGCCAAGTGATGATTTAACTCGTTCTAATGTACTAGGTGAAAATAACTTAGCTTTGTAACGTGGATCTAAGTAGGTTGCAAGAGAGTAACTTCATACAAGAACAGCCTCTCGTCTTGTCGCTTGCATCACTTTTGCGCACAATGAACTAGTTCTATTAATATAGTAGAATTTGATAATTTCCGCTTATTAATGACGTTTTATCTCAACGGTCCACATCCGCACGACATCCGCAGTCCAAAGTGCGGATGCGGACGCGGATGCGGATGCGAGAAAATGTGCGGATGTTCCGCGGATGCGGATGCGGATGTGACCTACATCACTAATATATATATATATATATATATATATATATATATATACTGTATATAGTACAATAGCTTTCAATCTCCCTTTTCAATGTTCGAAAATTGATAGGTCTTGAGGGAGACGTAATGGCAGACTCCTTCAGTTTACAATTTCTCATTTTATTTTATTTTATTTTTTATTTTTTTAGCTTTAAAGATCTTTTAGTTTTTTTAGCCACTTGGGTTGTAATTTAAATCTCATCTTGCTTTTAAGATGATGGTAAAAATGGTTCCGATTCGTTTAGTTGTTTTTAGTTATTGGAATCGAACTTTGTTTCAATTTCATCTCATTTCCTATTTTTTTAGTTCCATTTCCCAATTATTTTTACTTCTTATATTTTATGGTACTTATTCTGGTCTCGTTTTCTTTTATCTTACTTACGTTTTAGTGGTGGACTATTTTAGTTATTTTTTTAAATTTGACGACCTTTCAATTCATTTAGTTTTAGTTCTTAATATAACCTTAAAAATATTTAGTTTCGAGTTTTGTTTTATTTTAGTTTAGAGAGAGAGAGAGAGAGAGAGAGAGAGAGAGAAGGAGAGAGAGAGAGAGAGTTGTATTCTCTGTTGCAAGGCCAATCCCTGTATGATTTTTGTATCCTTTTAAAATTCGACGCTTTCCCAGACACGTTTGGATTGATTGATGATGCCTTCCAGAAAGCAAAATTGATGCATTGTAAAGGTGTTGTGTCTACGAGAACAGGTAAAACAAGATGTATAGATTTTACTTAGCTCACTTACGTATTATTTCGTAAAGGATTGCCGGTTTTGCTTGCTTTAAAAGAGGACTAACCTTTCGTTGTTTTACGAGGAGAAACAACACAAAATAAAAGAGATTGGGTTATTATATATATATATATATATTATATATATGGTCAGGGCCTATCAGAGGAGGGGTTAGGAGGGTCATTTAGCCTGGGCCTCATCAAGCTTAAGGGGGGCCTCAAATTTAGAAACTTTCAGGTTTGAACAAAATGTTTTGCAGTGAAAGTAATAATTGGATTTAGCTATGGGCCTCAAAAGCTAGAAGTGGTCCGGGCCTCTCTGGACTTCTGAGAGGGCATGTATATAGTATATATACAGGGTGGGTAAAAAAAGTGACCCCTTAGAGGTAAACTGTCATATTAAAAAAAGTAAGGGGACTAGAGCTCCCAAACTTCATAGATGCTTACCTTAGCATGTTGTTCGTCTTAATTGAGAAATTGGTTGATGTGTCTCCTTCCTGCTCAACGCAGGCCTCCAAACGTGGACGCCACTGATCAATACACCTGTTTACATATAGTTGAGACACCTTCTCCCAGCCGAGGAGAATTCTTTCGCGTAGTTCATCTATGTCTCTTATATTGGTACCAGGGATGTAAGCTTTGGACTTCAGGGCTTCCCAAACACCATAATCTAGCCGGCCACATATTGGGTTTGATAAAATCCAGTGTTTCGTTCTCAAGGAATGTGACAGTTTGGCGTGCTCTGTGAGCAGGGGCTCCATCTTGTTGGAAAGTATATCTTTCACCACTAATTCGTCGAATATCAGATAGAGTGGTAAAACATTTGAATATGCTTTCCAACAAGGTGGAGCCCCTGCTCACTGAGCACGCCAAACTGTTACATTCCTTGAGAACGAAACACCGGATTTTATCGAACCCAATATGTGGCCAGCTAGTAGCCCTGATCTTTCACCACTAGATTATGGTGTTTGGGAAACCTTGAAGTCCAAAGTTTACATCCCTAGTACCAATATAAGAGACATAGATGAACTACGAGAAAGAATTCTGCTCGGCTGGGAGAAGGTGTCTCAACGATATGTAAACAGGTGTATTGATCAGTGGCATCCACGTTTGGAGGCCTGCGTTGAGCAGGAAGGAGGACACATCAAGCAACTTCTCAATTAAGACTAACAACATGCTAAGGTAAGCATCTATGAAGTTTGGGAGCTCTTGTCCCCTTACTTTTTTTAATATGACAGTTTACCTCTAAGGGGTCACTTTTTTTTACCTACCCTGTATATATATATATATATATATATATATATATATATATAAAATTCAGTTATATTATTTATTATTTAATAATTTTAAATGATAAAAGTAAATGACAATGGGAATTTTATTCTTTTTTTGCCTTTAGATATCAGAATTAAATATTACATTTCCCATATCATTTTTAATGACAAACTAAAATGGTATACATTTCTGAAATCATTATTATATCTTCACTGTAAAAAAATATTTCATTTCATGTACAATAAAGAAAGATGATAACATGCTATATATATATATAAGAAACCCAGAGGATATAGGATCTCTACAAACAGACATGAACAGAATCTACGAGTAGACGGAAGACAACAATATGAAGTTTAAAACTGAGAAATTTCAACTGTTACGGTACGGAAAAAGGGACGACCTAAAATCCGTGGAATACTATACCCCAAGTGGACAGGAAATTCAGAGAAATTCTAAAGCAAAAGATTCAGGAGTTGCAATGACTGACGATGCGAAATTTGAAACACAAAATAAGATAGCAGTAAACAGGGCAGAGAGAGTAACTGGGCAGATACTGAGAACCTTTAAACGAAGAGATAAGAATATAATGATTTCTCTACTGAAAACACTGATCATACCCAAATTGGAATACTGCTCGGTCCTAACATCCCCATATAAAAAAGAAGACATTAGACAGCTAGAAGGGATTCAGAGAAGCTTCACAGCCAAGATCAATGGGTGCAAAGAACTAAATTACTGGGAAAGGTTACGCGAATTAAACCTATATTCACTGGAAAGGAGAAGAGAGAGATACACCATTATTTACACTTGGAAAATAATGGAGGAACTAGTCCCTAATCTTACTCTGAACCCTATACCTCCCCAAACAACAGTGGAAAGTAGAAAAGGAGGACTCTGTCGTGTTCCAAAATTAAAGGCTAGACAGGAAACATCCTTAACCCTGAAAGAAAATAGTTTTGTTGTGAGAGGACCAAGACTGTTTAATCAGCTGCCCAAAGAACTAAGGAACACGAGTTGCGTGCGGTGGACTTCTTAAAAAGAAGATTAGACGCCTGGCTCAGAACAATCCCCGATGAGCCGGGCGTACCTGGCTTTGTGAGGTGGAGAGTACAAGAAACCAACTCACTACTTCACCATGCCAACTCGAGAGGAGGGGCGACAAGCTTGACCTTCGTGAAATGAGGAATCATCGCACGGAACATTTGAAAAGTTGAAAGGAAAGGTGTGTATATGTATATATATATAATATATAGGGGAGGGTGGGGTAATGGGGAGGGGTGGGGTAAGTGGGAGAGAGGGGTGGGGGTAAGTGGGGCAGGGGTGGGGGTAATGGGGGAGGGGGTTAGCCCCCAAGTTGCATAAAGGGGTGAGGGAGTTTGGGGGATATCTTATATATAATTTGGCCTGTCTGTTTGTTGTCTGAGCCTGTCTGTCTGTTTGTATGTTTGTGAAATTTATCCCGGGCAACGCCGGGTACCTCACCTAGTATATATATATATATATATATATATATGTGTGTGTGTGTGTGTGTGTATATGAAATACATAATTCAGTTCTTGATTTTCTGATTGAAATACCGGAAATTGTACAAGTAACGGATTTTTATATAAATTTGAAGCTTGATTTGTATATGCAAAGAATAAAGTCGGTGGAATTGTGTTTGTATGTTTTTGGATATGTTTCTACAGGGTGTTCGAAAAGTCCCGTCACCCCCTACAAAATGTATATATTGTAATACCAATTTTATTTTTGTGTGATTATTTGAATTTATACGTGATTCATTGACATTTTTTTTTCTTTTCCAAGTATTAGAGTTGTGTGAACAATGGCAGACCAGTCCACTGACACTCTGGAGGAAAGGATAGTGATGAGCACATGGGTCTCATGAAAGGTCACATACTGGCAAAACGATGCATGATATCTAGAATGATTTCAACACCAGATTCAATAAGGCTGCACCACCAAACAAGACGTTATTACGCTGGGAGAAAAAGCTGTTTGAAACTGGTTCCATCAAGGGCAGACCACGGTTGGGAAGACCAACAAAGCGAGCAGAACAATGCGAAGACGTGATTGCATCGGTGGCTCGTTCACCAAAAAAATCACTTCGGAAACGATCACAAGAATTTGCAGTCCCCATGTCCACAATGAGAGATCACATGACAAAAGATCTCGGCATGAAACTATACAGCCCGTGCACACACAGATATTATTGATTAGTAACTGTAATTAGTAACTGTATTTACTGTAATTAAAGTAATTGTTGCCAGTGACTTGTTTCTTAAATTACACCTACCACATATAAATACAATTAATCACACAAAAATGAAATTGATATTACAATATGTACATTTTGTAGGGGGGTGACGGGACTTTTCGAACACCCTGTACATATTTTTTTAAGATAAAATTTTTGGTTTTAGAAATACTTGCCGGGTTTACAACGACTGCAGCGTTATTGTAAATGCATCGTCAGTGCGAATGTAAAATTGAAATGAGGAGAAAATTCGTGTTAAAAATTTTCTTTGATAATCTTTTCAGGGACGTTCGAAAAGACCCGAACGAGTTTTCCATAGTCTTTGCTCTTTAATGATGTTAATCTTTCATGATCCAAGAACTTGCTTGTCGCGTTCGCGAATGGAAGGCGTTAGAATAGCGTTAAAGAGCGGTTATAATAACTTCGATTTTCAGAGCGCATCCGCGGCTGGTTCTAATGAGGTCTGGTGGTTGTCTAAAAGCTTATGTATATCATAGATACATTTGATTAAATAAGTTTAAAAAGGATGAAAAAGTGTTCGCCTCTTATTACTCGTTAATACTGTGCTCGTTAATGTCTGTATTTCGAGAGCTTTGCGTACATCGCAAAAACAGACAGGTCAGTTGTCTGTGTATTTCGTGGAAGTGATATATTATAGGTCCCTTCTGCCATACAGCTTTAGATTACTTTATTTTCTAAAAACTACAATAATAAAGAGATTAATGCAGTCTACGAGTAAAAACAGCTCCTTTATTTAAAAGAAAAGTTTATGCAGACAAATACAAATTATACAAATTATACAAATTATACAATTATACAATTATAATTATACAAATTATACGCTTTTTATAAGAGTATGTTGGAAAAATTTTCTTTTGTTGCTGGGATGGTGAAGAGGGAGAATTATGAAGGTCGCCAATGATTACTATTTCATATTGAGATATGATGTTGCAGAATTGACTGTTTAGTTACTGAAAAGGGGTTCTTCGTAGTTTTGGGTTTAAAAGTTCATTCTGTTCCTTATTCTCTAAAGGATTTAGTGTAAAGGATCTAAAGGATTTACTCTTTAAAGGACTTTTTACTGTTCTTGCCCCTTTGTGTTTATATTTTTTATTCATGAATTCATGTGAATATTTTGGCAGTTTTCTCTTCCCGCAAATAAAAAATGCATCCTAATTTAAACAGATTTGTATTCAAGCTATCTCAGACATTTTAATTCTTCGCCATGTTTCGATGGTATATATATATATATATATATATATATATATATATATATATATTTTAATATGTTTTACATTTAAATCAGATATAGGAAACACTCCCATGCAATAACTTAAACAGCGGCGCTGATCTTTCACGCCGATGAGTCCTGACAATAGCACATCACCATACGCAGTAAAGCCCTATTGAATTCTGCCTTTCATATGGATCGCGGGTTTTTATGCTCTGACAGACTGAGCACCCAATCAGTTAGAACGCTGTTATGGACTATGAAAGGGCAAGTATTCCATCATATTTATTGAAAAGTGTTGTTCCAAGTGGTTTATATATATATATATATATAAAATGTAAACCCACCTATTCATTCATTTCACGTGTTTAATTGTGAAATTCATCCCATATATATATATATATATATATATATATATATATATATATATATATATATATATATATATATATTAGGAAGAGAGAGAGAGAGAGAGAGATTAATTATTTAATTATTTATATGGTAACTTTTTATTACTTTCACACATTTTTATAATTTTAATAAATCCTTATTTGAATGGCGAAAACTGAATGATTGATATAGTTATCATTTGAATACAGATGTACGAGGTGGTGTAAAATTAAAGTTCTTTGTTTAGACTTCAGAGCATTCCGTTGGCATTTATTTTATGGCGCTGAAATTTATAAAATGAATAATATATAAATATATCGAATTTTATTCTATTAAAACTTAACTAAGATAGCTTATCACAAGTAGAAGTCAATTTATAAAAGTTTCGTAACAGAATTTAAAAATAAAGTTTCAAAAAATAAAAAGTAAGATCTGAACAGATGATGTCTGTCTTCTCTCTAATCGTCCACTTCGCGGACTGCTCTGCTGAAGGCTGTAAGAAATTAGACCACACGCACTTTACACCAAAAGATAGAGGACGTCGTCGCGAATAATTTTACGTAAACATCAAACAAATTCGTTCACTACAAAAATTTTTTAGAGCAAAGTTTATGCGCCCAAAATGTTGTTCAGCCGAATAAGGAAGGTGTCCTTCGTATAAAGACGGGCGGAACTTATTCGTCACGAATTCTAAACTCCGCCCAACGAAGCTAATTTACAATTTGTGTTGTTTGTGGTAAAACAAAAATAATTTTGTGCATCTAGTCAGATCACGATTGTACAAAATTTCATACTTTTTTGTGAACTTGAGGAAAAGCAAGTCAGTCCCTAAATTTACAAATAATACCATATCCATAAAAATTTTGAGCTTGACATCCAAAGCTAGTTAAACCAAATTTGTGAAGCCCCACTCAAAATGTAAGTGGTTTGTGAGTTTAAAGTAATTGCTAAGTTCTCATTGGATTAAAAACTTCTGTTCAAAAGGTAGGATGAGCGCTAATTTTGTACAAAATTTGTGTTTTAAACAAAACTCATGGCCTAGTCCGAAAAATACGTCCTGCAAAAAAAAAGGAAGGAATGGCTGATGAAAACGCAAGGTAAATGAAAGGTATGAGTATGTTAGTGAGTTACTGTTACTTAAGTATTCTGATCAGCTAAGTATTAATCCATATGTTATACTTATTTTTATTTGATGTTTGATAAGTTACAAAAATGTTGCATTTACTTGTTCCTTTATAGTTCAATAGACAGAGTAAGTAAAACACTAAGATTTTATTTCTTAACACATTCACCGCCAGCATTTTTGTAAGTTTTTACTCAACTACGAGGTCTCACCAAAAATGTAAACAAAAATTAAAAGTAAAGATATCTCTAAACAAAATATACCAAAATAAAACTCGTAATGTATACGTTCGAGGCGAGATTTCTCGTCTTTGGCTGTGAATGTGTTAAATACTTTGCACAGATTCCAAAGGTATAATATCATTAAGTGAAATATTGTGAAATACATCTATGGTTTGTTATTCAGGGTCGTAAAGTGAGACAAGAAAAGGCAAAGAAACCCCTTTTCTCATTTTTTATTGTTAGGGCTGTAAATTGAAAATATAGATGTGGGTCTACAAAATGAGATAAGTTGGACTTTCCGCACTCGTTCACTGTTTCTATGTACATTCATCTCAACTTCTTATTTCTGAGTCTGTACCTTGAACGTTTCATAAACCAGCAACTGTAACTTTCAAATAGAGAGCATTATTACATAATTACAACATAATGTACGTAAATGTACGGGGCTCCAATAAACCTTAGCCCCCTCCGCCCATGGCCTAAACCATTAGAGGTACAGTAAAACTAAATATACCTTACAAAAGATAATTTAATCCTGCATTTAATGAGAAACAATTAAACCTTGGTGTTCCCGCCATTGGCTTCCAAGATAGCCTGAATTCGCTTTGGGTAGCTTGCCAAAAGTGACGTGAATAGATCTTGATCGTTACGCAAATTTGCTAAAACAGTTTCAATGTGTTGCGTCATTGTATCCTTCGAAAATCGATTTGCTGCAGGTTCTTGAAACAAGAGACATTCAACCTTGTCCTTTATAACTGATCCAATGTGTTCACAGACGTTCAGGTCAGGAGAATTTCCTGGCCATTCTTCATTTCCAAAGAAATCGATCTCATGGTTCCGCAACAATTGTTGAGTGGCTAATGCCTTAAAGCAGGGGGCCTTGTCGTGCAGAAGTGTGACCTGATCGACATCCATAACATTGCTTGAGTTTCTTAGAAAAGGAATGACATGCTGGGATAGAATAATATCACGAAAATACTGTCCATCCCAACTCTGACCATTTGGCTTCAGCACCCACATGAGCTTCTTTGCAGTGAACAAAACAAACACACCAACACAGTCTGGACTTTTTAATAATTCGCGATAATGTTCATTGTCATCGATTTCATCTGGTGTTGTGGCCCACACTCGATCATTTTGGTACTTAGGCCGACGTGTTACGTAAACAAAAAATTAATCGGAGACAGCTAAATGCATGAAATCATCCACATCCCAATCTTCAAGATAATGGGCAAACCACGTTCTGTTTAGCACAGCTGTTTTTCCGCTTACGCGTACCGCTTTCAATGATGTCCTTTGTTTCCTGAGAGAGTGGCAAATTTGGGCGCCCAGATTTCGTTGTATCCATTTCACATTCATCCAAAGTTTTATTCCAATTTCTTTTGACGAAGTCCTCACTTCTTCACAACTTTTTGGCAACCCATGAACGTGTTATAAAGGTGGCTCCAGCATCACGAGCTTCCCGAAATGTTATTGCTCGTATGCGATCTATCACACGTTGCCTCTCCGTACCACCAATTAATTGAGAAGCCACTATATTATCACTTTATCAGCTAGAGTAATTTTAATACTGCAATAAATAAATAATTTTATATATTTTTATAATCACTAAAAACTATTTCGATATAAGTAAACATGTAAGCTGCAAATGGGGGGGCTAAGGTTTTTTGGAACCCCTTATTACTAGTCTGAAAACGCGTGCTGCAAAAAGGTAAATCTTTTTTTATGTGCATAGTAATAAACCTTAAAAAGAAAAGGACAAGAATAACACAAAAAAGAAAACATTTGCCACTAAAAATTTAAAGTTAAAGAACAAAAAATATTTAACGGCAGCGGTTAATATTCCATTGAACTCAAACCAACACCTTAACATGACAACATAACATTCTGAATCGTTACGAAAGATAACGTGGGAAATTATGTTTTATATAGTGTGCAAATGATTATAAAGCAATAAATAATTATAATGCTTTGGCCAACGTCATATATACAGGGCGTCCCAAAAAAATGTATACACACTTTAAATACTTATAAAGGCAGTGTTTATTAAAATACATTTCATTTTCAAAATGTAATAGAATCTACAGACATTATGTAATTGTTTTGTCAACGCCTGTTTTCAAACTGACGTCCGTTCTGGTCCGGGCACTGCTGATAACGCGAAGCAATGGAATCGCAAACATCACGAAACATTTCGTTTGGTATTTGTGTGCATTCTCGTTCAATTGCTGCTCTCAATTCAGCGACTGTTGCAGGTTTTATAGCGTAGACTTTGTCTTTTAAGTATCCCAATAAAAAAAAGTCTAGTGGTGTGAGGTCTGGTGAACGCGGAGGGTATTCTACGAAACCCCTTCGTCCAATCCACATCCACATCGTGCCAAGTACCACTCGCAATACTCCACTCTTCGGTCCGGATCATCTTCATTAATAGAATGGACTAATCTTGGAATGTAACTTTTCCATTGACAGCGCTTCAAAATGCGTTGGACAGACGATTCTGAAATTCCTACCTCACGACTCGCTTGCCGCACAGATTTTCTTGGACTTTGGTGATACGTTTCCAGTACTCTTTCTTGCTTTGTGGCTTGTCGATGTCCGTGGTCTTCCGGAACGCTTCTTGTGGACATTCTGAACAGTTCCATCGGCTTCAAACTTATCTCTAATTCGAGTGATGGTAAGTCGCGTTGGTGGATCTGTTTGAAACTCCCTCCTAAACTGTCTTTGCACTTCAACTGCGTTTTCACACTTCCAGTAGCATTTTAGAATGAATTTCCTTTGTTCAAAGCTTAGTCTGACTGCCATTATTAATTCTAATGGGTTTAACTTGGAAAGAAAGAAACATCAATTGAGCTATCAGCTGTTAAAGTGTGTATACATTTTTTTGGGACGCCCTGTATATGTATTGCCTAGGTGTGGTTAGGTTAGATTTGGTTAGGTTTGGTTTGGTCAGGTTTGGTTTGGTCATGTTAGGTTAGAGTGTTAGGGTTAGGTTAGGTCCTGTTACGTTATGGTTAGAAAATTAGGTTACGTGTGGTTAGGTTACGTTGTGCCCTCATCTTTAAATATTTTTCTGGTTAATTCTGATGTACAGTATTTTGAAGGAATTTGACCTCTGCTTCGTTTTCAAATTTGCGATGTTTCAAACAAGAAACCCGAAAATATCTCACAAGGTGCTAATTTGCACAAGAAACGGCTGTCAGATTTTTTGAAGCACATCAAAATTAACCATAAAAATATCTTCTGGTCATTACTTGCCGGCTTAAGTTCAGCGGAATATTTACCGCGGCGCTCTGATAAAATATATATATATATATATATAGACAGTTATTAGACACTGTATATAGAACAGTATACGTATTAAAATATATATATTGAAACCAATGCGAAAGAGTATATATATATATACAAAACTCTCTTAGCACGTCTTAATGTTTCATGGCCGAGTCGGTAACCTGGCTGATCGAAAAATTCGAATTTTCAGTGGCATTGTTCGAATCTCACTGAAGTAAGATAAATTTATTTTTTATTTATTTAATCTTAAACGTACATTGCTGTTACTTTACTGTTCCTGATTAACATAAAATTGATATGCATGTAATTATACTCGTTTAATGAAAACAAACTGAAATGGTAATTCACTGATATTTCCTCCAATAGATGGCGCCACCCACTTCGATTAAATTGGTTTTTAATGAATCAGTTACCCGAAAAGTATTTCATCAAGCATCAAAGTTTGATGACATTACTGTCATCACCTGATGATACTTGTTCGACGAAAGAATTTCCTACATCTTAATGAAAATTCTAGTCTCAGTGTACATGTTAACTAAATATTTTTAGTTTTTTAACTTTGAATTTTTAACGCCAAATTTTTTTTATTATTCTTGTCCTGTTCTTTTTAAGGTTTATTATTATGCACACAAAAAAGATGTCTTTTTCACAGAACGCATTTTTCAGACTAGTAGAAGACTATAGGATTACGACGCGCATGCGTATCAGATTTAGACATGCACTGTAATGGCTATTGTGAGGCTGTGAGCGTGAATTAAATCAATATCTTTTGTTTAGAGTACTTTTATTATTTTGATCCGGTTTAGCTTTTCTCAAAAAAAAGTTTCCGAAGCTTTGTGAATATGTTAGCAAAAAGCTATCTTGTTATTATCAAAACATGTTTGGAAGAGAAGGGATGGCACAGTAAAAGAAGAGACTGAGTTTCCAGGTAAACACTGGAATGCAAGCTCCGTTAATAGTGCGATTCAGTGTCTGGAAACAACAGTTTCTGTTGCCACGAATAAACAGATCGTGGCCGATCACAGACAGCCTGAACACACCAAAATTAAGAGTAATGCACAAGAAGCTCTATCAAATACTCATTTGTCACAAAGCCATAGCACGTAATTTAGGAGTTTCCAGACTCTCTGAACCCTAGCATTATCCTAGCTAGCCACGAAACTGTGACAGTTGACCAATTTCTGCGCAGTATATCGGAGATTTTCCCACGATGTTGCAAAACAAATGTTCTTCCAAGACAGAAAATATTTAACTTTACCAGTTCCGACAGATGATCAAAGCAACCAAGTTTATTCTACATATCCGAAAAATAATGTTAATCCACAGCACCTTTATTATGAAAGATTGTGACTTTCCTTAAAAATTATGGTTTCATGTTGTTTCCTGAGCAGGGAAAACCAGATTATTTTTCATCAACCCTCAAGATTTAAAATTAAATGTGGATACATACTGTATGTACAACATTTGATTCATCTGCTCACAGAACGACTATATCCCGGTGATGATTTAATTTTCGTACAGGACAGTGCCCCTTCACACCATGCAGTTGTAACTCATCAATATTTCTCTGAAAATGTTCCTCATTTCTTCATCGGAAATGACTGGCCTCCATCCAAACCTCAACCCTCTAGAGTCTAGACCAGTGGTGGCCAACCTTTTACATACCAAGCGCCATTTTTTTGTGCCTGAGTTCCGATGCGCCAAAAAAATCTTAAAGTGACAACAAATGCATATAGTATAATAAAAAAATTAAGCTTACCTTTAATGAGATTTTTGAGTTTGTTTTAATCCCGCCAACTTGTCTATATTGGGCTTTAAATCTGTTGTTGAAAGTAAAAGCAGATTTTTCAGATTGGGGTCAGTGAGTCGTGACCGTTGTTTATTTTTTATCAGTTTCATAGATGAGAATGCTTGCTCACACCGGTATGTGCTTGCAAATCGACAGATGTAACCCTGAGCAAATTTTCTAAGGTTTGGAAATTGTTCGCAAGGCAATATTTTCAAAAAATTGATCATGTCGGCAGCCTTAGGGATCGGAGGAAGCTCATCAAATTTAGTTTTAATTATGAAATTTGTTTTTAAATCTAACTTCCATCTGTATACTAGTAAGCAAGTCGCTGATTTTTAATATTTAGTGTTAGAAGTGAAAATTTAGCACAATTCATACTAGACCTCGATGCGCCACTTCAAAGTACTTGATGCGCCACCTTTGGCGCAATGCGCCGCGGTTGGCCATCACTGGTCTAGACTATTCTCTCTGGAATACGATGTAAAAAAAAAAGAAGAGTTTACACTATGTAAGCCACCAGACACCAAGAGCTCCAGCAATGCATCGAAGAATGTTGGCAGCACAGAAGTACAGTATATGGGATCACAGTGTAGGTATATACAGTATATCTAATTATATATGTGTGTGTGTGTGTGTGTGCGTGTGTGTGTGTGTATGTTACAGGGAATCTGTGTAACTAGAGATTCCATGCAATCCCTAAAATGTTCAGGAACTTCATGTAAGGTGGTATTTTCGTTAGTTTTAACGAAAATATCACGACTTAACCTAGTTACACAGATTCCCTGTAACATATATATATATATATATATTCAACTGCAAAGAACACGCAGTATAAATAACGTAAAGAACGACGCTTGTATAGGAGATATTCCGCGCAAGACGAGAGAGAGAGAACGAAACAAATGAAAAAATGAGGTAACCACCGGGTGGTTACCTCATTTTTTCATTTGTTTCGTTCTCTCTCTCTCGTCTTGCGCGGAATATCTCCTATACAAGCGTCGTTCTTTACGATATATATATATATATATATATATATATATGTATGTGTGTGTGTATGTATATATATAGTGTCAGGCTTCCAGCATTTTCAGCCTACGCGGAAATACAATATGTATGAGTCACTATGGAGTCAGCAACAGCCGTTCGATTGCTTAGTGATTCTTGACTCCGCTCCTCCAAAGAAGAACCACCGTTCCCCCGTTTTCTTTTTACGTCATTGGTGAAATTATTACTTAAATTATTTGCCTTCAAAGAGGTCATATATATAATTATATATATATATTATATATATATATATATATCAACTAATTTTAAATGCTCTGACTATGTCTCCGACTCCATCGATTTTGAATTTACAGTTGAGTCATTACATCATCAATCTGCAGCATCAATGACTGGTTGAAAAAATATCCCCTGCTGAGTTTCAGGATTATACTATTGCAATTGTTAAGAATATGAGTTGAATAAGAAATTATAAATTACTGTAAATACATGATTTTACAAAAATAAATTTATTACTTTGAAATTACATAATAAAAATTGCCTGATTCACCCTAATTTTAAAAACGTATATACCTATTGGTGGTTAAAAGCGCAGGCAGGCATTTTCACAAGAATAGTTCCCCAGACTATATATATATATATATATATGGACTATGATTCAGCCCAAAACCGTGGGATTTCAAGCCCTGTGTTTTAGACTTTACCCAAAACTTTATATTTATGATGTAATAATGTAACAATAATGTTATAATTATAACTTTTAAACAAAATATTTATTAGTTAATTGTTTTTTCGCAAATTATTATTATTATTATTATTATTTTGTAAAGGCTACAGACTTTGCTTTTTATCAGATCTTCATGAAACTTGATGTAAATGTTGTCACTATGACTGGCTCTGGAATTTCCCCAAATCAGCTGGTTTTCACTACTTTTTTTCATAGGTCAGTGTATCAACTCCAAAAATATTGCGCGCGCGAACCAAAGTGATAAAAGGTAAAAAAACTCTACTCGAAACACAAACTAATAATTTTATCTCAAAATATTGCTATTACTAATGTAATAGCAATATCAGTAATAGCGATAATTTCTAAAATTGTCGCTTTTCAACCAATCGTGATGATACGTGCCAGGAATATTAAAAGAGAAATTTTCTTTGGAATGCTCGCTATTTCGGCTAAATTCCTTATTATACCAATTCAGGGCATCCCATCAAAGTGCGAAAAACGTCGCCAAAGATAACGAAAAGGAAAAATCTTAAAATATTTTCAAACAAAATTTTAGATATGCTCCTCTACTTTCCACAAAATCATGTAGAATGTCTTAGCTATGCGCAGTTTATGACGCATTTCCTTTTAAAGTTGATCCCCCTGTCATGAAACGCCTTTAATTTTTACAGTATTTATTTTTCTTTAATTTTACGTTATCTGCGTTATTTTCAATCTTAATTAATACATATTTTCACACTGATTTCTAAATTCTCTGAAACTGCAAACGGGTAGTTGGTTCTCAACTGGGACATCGAGCCTGTAGCCGACATTTTTCTGAACAAAGCGAGGGAGTGGAAAATAATGACGATTATCACTATTTTCTTATTTATTTTGTTAAGACAATAAACAGAACGGGGAAGGCGAGCGTGAATTCGTAATTTTAATAGTTGATCGTGGGGAGAGAGTTTCTAGTTAACTTTTAAATCACAATTACATCTTAATCAAACCAATAAACCACCTTTCTTCTACTACTTCTTTCACCACCTTTCTCTACAAAAAAAAAAAAAAAATGGTGTCAATAATCCAGCAGGGTTGAAAGCACCTTAAACAGAAAAAACAAACAACAACAAACAATACTCCTTATCTTCATTGGCCGCTCCCGAGACTAACTTTTGGGTATGCCTCCGGCCTAATCTTTCTCTATGTTGCCAATTAGTGTTTTATATTTCAAATAGCTATATTTTACATATGTTAATTTTATACAGTTAAATCTGTTTACTACACTCCAAAAAATTATCATTTTACTGCACTTCAAAAAATATAAATTTCCTACTTAACCAATACACCACACACACACACACACACACACACACAATGCCTATTTTCTATTATTGCTCGTGGAACAATATCTATTTTAACTATATGGCCGAGTATAGTGTTCTTCGAAAGGACTTACAGAGCCCTAAAACCTTAACATCTTTAAAATTTAAAATATTCGTTCATAAACCCGTCAGCTTCAATTATATGTTTTCCTGAAGTACTATGTAACGCAAAAAAGTTAATTAAAACTCGAAATATTATACTCACCAAAAAATGTATAGAACAATAATTATATAAAAATCCATCCTCTTTAAAATGATGCTGATTTTGTGTTATTTGCATTGAAGTGAGCACGGGTCGAAAACCACAAATTCGAAAAATATTCACAGACAGTTCATTACAGAAGTCACTATAGTGTTCTTCGAAAGGACTTACAGAGCCCTAAAACCTTAACATCTTTAAAATTTAAAATATTCGTTCATAAACCCGTCAGCTTCAATTATATGTTTTCCTGAAGTACTATGTACGCAAAAAAGTTAATTAAAACTCGAAATATTATACTCACCAAAAAATGTATAGAACAATAATTATATAAAAATCCATCCTCTTTAAAATGATGCTGATTTTGTGTTATTTGCATTGAAGTGAGCACGGGTCGAAAACCACAAATTCGAAAAATATTCACAGACAGTTCATTACAGAAGTCACTTGACCGACATATATACCATTATAAAGCTCGTCAAAATCTCTATCGGATGCAGTAATTTAAAATTTGAACTCGTATTTTAGAAAGGAGTAAATAATAAAAAATCAAATTTCAAAAAAGAAGTGGTCATAAAATAATAAATTCTTAACATAGCGAGTTTATTTTTGTACCGTTATATAGACGATGTATAGCTGCATATATGGTAAAAATTTCAAGTTCATACCTTCCTTAGTTTTTATTTGACGATGTAATGAACATCATCGTTATGTTACATTTTGCGGTGTAGACAAGTTATATTTGCAGTGAAGTTATAGTAGAATTTTTGAAAATTTCGTAGGGGACAAAAGCTTATAGACAGCTAACTAAAAATATTACAGCTTCCATATATAACATTAAAAAGGGCTGAGAATTTCATGAGAATTAGTTAAAAAATATAATTTTTATTTTTTAATGGCTTAATAGTAAGGAAAATTTAAATTCCTGTAACATAAGAAATCCTTAATGAAGGACTTTCAATTTTCATATCATTCTGTAGGCAATCATTTCATCTATGTATGGTATGAAATTCATGTTTATACCTTACATATGTATTGTTTTATTAATATTTGAAGACCAATGTTCGTATGAATCTGAAGTTTTAGACTTTAAGCTTAAATTGAAATTTGCGAGAGAATTCCTTTGCGGAGACCACCTTTTTATCTTCTTCTTCTTTCTCTTCGCCCGTTCCCGCCTCTATGCGGGGTCGGCGTTTCTGACCAGCCTCCTCCACACAGCCCGGTCCTGGGCTTCTTCCTCCGACAAACCCTTCTCCCTCAAATCGTCCCTCACCTTCTCCATCCACCTTCGCTTCGGTCTGCCTCTCTTTCTCCTGCCATGCACCTCCATATTCATCGTTCTCTTACCTACATAATCTTCGTCCCCTCTCATCACATGTCCATACCATTTCAGTCTACTTTCTTGTATCTTCCTCGAGATTTCTCCAACCTTTGTTGTGCCCCTTATCCTTTCATTCCTTACTCTATCCAACCTTGTCACTCCGCACATCCATCTCAGCATTCTCATCTCCGTTACATCTAGTCTTTTCTCATGATCTTTCTTTATAGCCCAAGACTCAGCCCCGTACATCATAGCCGGTCTTACCACAGTCTTATACACCTTTCCCTTAACCCTTGCGCCTATTCTTCGGTCACACAACACCCCTGAAACTTTCTTCCAATTTTTCCAACCAGATTGCACTCTGTGTGTTATTTCTGTGTCCAGCTCACCGTCCTCAGCCACTGTCGATCCCAAGTACGTAAACTTACTTACTCTCTTTAACCTCGCTCCCTCTAAACTAATTTCTGAGTCTTGATTTTCGTAGAACCTCAGGTACTCCGTTTTCTTTCTGCTGATTTTCAACCCTCTGTCTTCAAAAGCCCTCCTCCATTCCTCCAATTTTCTTTCTACTACTTCTCTCTCCTGTTGCTGCACAGAACAATATCGTCTGCAAAGAGCATACACCAAGGGGATTGATCTTTTATCCCCTGGGCCAACACATCCATAATCAAACAAAAAGGTACGGGCTCAAAGAAGATCCCTGATGTAGACCAACCCTCACGGGGAACCATTCCGTTACACCTACACTACTCCTAACCCGGGTCCTTGCTCCTTCATACATACTTTGCACCAACCTAACGTACTTCTCCGGCACACCTTTCTCTCTCATACACCTCCAAACCTCCTGGCGTGGCACTCTATCATATGCTTTCTCTAGGTCGATGAAAACCATGTGCAGTCCCTTTTGTCGCTCCCGGTGTTTCTCCATCAACTGCCTCAGTGCAAAAATCGCATCAGTTGTTCCCCTACCTGGCATAAAACCCAACTGCTCTTCCCCCACGGTTGTCTCTTCTCTTAACCTTTTCTCTATAATCCTTTCCCAAACCTTCATCGTGTGTGACATAAGCTTTATTCCCCTATAATTTCCACAATCCTGTTAAAGGCCAAGAAAATGTCTATTGGGGCAGAGAAAACCTTTGGCTTTCAATGCCTCAAAAACTCAGTTCCTCCATCTGTCTACTCGTCACAATCTTCCACACGACTATCCCCTTACCTTCAACAATACGCAACTCAATCCTTCATCTTCTCTTAACAGTCTTGGCGTTTCCTTTTCTCGTGATCTTTCCTGGAAAGATCACATATACTCTTTTTCTAAAACAGCTTCTAAGAGGTTAGGTGTGCTGTACTGCCTCCGCGGTTTCTTCACTCCCACTCAGTTGTTGTCTCTGTCTCTGTACAGGGATCTTGTTCGCCCCTGTATAGAGTATGGTTCTCATGTGTGGGGTGGTTTAACCCACACAGCGGTACTTGACCGGTTGGAATCAAAGGTTTTTCGTCTCATCAATTCTTACTGATGGTCGACATTCAGTCTCTCTCTCTCTCTCTTCGCCGCAATGTTGCCTCACTCTCTCTTTACCATCGCTATCATAACGAATATTGCTCTTCTGAACTCTCTAACTGCATGCCACCTCCTTTAAGGAGGGCACGTAGTACCAGACATTCTACACTTTCTCATTCCTTTTCTGTTCAACTATCTCATGCAAGGGTTAATCAGTATTTTCAGTCTTTCATCTACTCAACTGGTCAACTCTGGAACAATCTTCCTCAATCCATCTTTCCTCCTGTCTATAACCTCCCAGCTTTCAAACGCAGAGTGTCTAGGCATCTCGAAAACCCCGGACCTTGATTATGGCTCTTTTGGCATTTGCCCTTGGCTTCTTCTTCCTGCATAAAAAAATAATACTTATAAGAAGTAGGTGACGGGAATTTATACTGAACATTAAAGTATGCATTATCTCCATGTATGATAAATTTCATGAAATTCTATTGAATTTTTAAATGGGTACTGAACACACGTTCGCAAAAATATTTCACAACAGGTAAGCGGCAACACTTATAATCTTTTAATAGATATAGTATATATCACAACTGGGGATCGAAATTTTAAAAGTTGACCGCACCTATTCAGAGTAGCAACAATGTGAAGCTTGCGTTTTGTTATTTGAATGTGCTGTAAAAAGGAAACTCTCTCGCTCTATTACACACACACACACACACACACACACACATACATATATATATATATATATATATATATATATATATACACCCGGGTTCGCGCATCGCTGTTTTGCGTATCCAAGCTTAAGGTTTTATGCACACACCCCTCCTATTGCGGCCTCGGTCACGCTCATTCGCTGGTTTAGTCCGTGGGCCAAAAGGGTAGATCGGTACCACTCGGGGGAACCAAACGTCCTTCATACCAATGATGAAGGATGCTAAGTAGATAATAAAAATGCTTGTTGGACATTTCAAAAGAGTAGCTTTATTGTTTTATCAGCTTTTTAAGTTTGTGCCCAATATTGAAATATTGGGCGCCTATGTTTGATGAAGATTTATACTAAAACGCTATCAGGTACAAATGTCCAGCAAGCATATTTGGAAACTACAGATTATTAGCTTTCCAAAAAGCAATGTTTCATCTGGTTCGCCTTAGTGGTACCGATTGGCCAAAATTTGGGGTCTGGCCCACGAACTATTTATTGCATTTCATTTTTCACAAATTATTTTCCTTATTTTCCAGATATTGCAATTAATTAATAATGCCATTCAAACGCAGCGGTGATGATAATTTAGCTGCGAAAAGGCAGCATAATGTTTTGTCCCTGAGTGATAAAATAAATATGCTTGCTAAGTTAGAAATAGGACAAACCACAGCTTTTCTCGGTCGGCAATATGGCGTGAACGAATCCACGATTCGTTCCATAAAATGAGCACAAAATCAGAGATAGTGTTCGTGAATCTGTCCCTTCAAGTGCTAAAGTAACATTTGTAAGTAGACGAGAACCATTAATGGAAAAGATGGAGAAGTTACTTAATTAATGTGTGGATTCAAGCTCAAACCCAAAAGAAAGCCCCTATCATTGAATATTGAGTTGAATAACCTTTATTAATAATAAAATAAATACAGTGGTCTTACAATTTACACTGACATAAATAATTGTGAAACTGGACTATTTATTTAATTTAATTTGGCCATTAAGATTTAGGCTTAGTGGACTCGTAATCCGCGAAAAGACTGCGGATCTATGAGCATTTGAAGAAGACAGAGGGTGAAACTTCAGAAGGCGGGCCAGAATTTTCTGCCAGTAAAGGCTGCTTTCATCGTTTCGGGAAAAGATACAGCTTGCACAATGCACCAGGACACCATGCCACACTTGACTATGAAGTTATTGACACCTTTAAGTCCTACTACACGAGGCGTAGTTTTAGCCATTTACTGCAGCCTTTCGAATTCAGCTCCTCAACAAGCGTCCTTGATTTCTGGCAATCATTTAACATTCGGGACGCCCTCAGCATCATTAAGGAATCGTGGGACAAGGTCAAGCAATCAATGCTCAATGCCTGTTGGAGGAAACTGTGGCCTGAGTTGGTCAGTGGCTTCCGAGGTTTTCTTACAGTTAAAGGTAAAGTCTCAGAAATTGTTCAATTGGCCACAAATGTTGGAGGGGAAGGCTTTGAAGATGTTCAGGAAGAAGAAATTGAAGAACTGTTAGAATCCCATCAGCAGGACCTTACAAAAGGGGAACTTGTAAAATTAATTCAATCAAGTGAGAGCAATGAGGACAGTGAAAAGGAACCGGAGAAGCCGGATCTTACAGCAAAGGCAGTAGCAGAGATGATTAAGACCATAGAGTCAAGTGTGGAGAAGGTTATAGATATTGACCTCTTTATAGAGAGGAGCTACAAATTCCAACGAGAAATAGAAGCAGCACTGGTTCACAACAGAGAGATCCACAAAATTTAAAGAAAGCCAAGCAGCCTCAAATCACTCTTTCTTCAAACCAGTTCAAGTTGTTGAAGAGGCTGGTCATCCTCAAACGCTCCACGCTCTCCTTCAAAAAATCCTCGTTCCCCTAAGGCTCCAAGCTCCCTAGTGGCAGATGATCCTGACTCTGCGAAGCTCTCCCAAAATTAAGTTCTTCATCTTTGAGATAAGTGCTAAAGTACGAGGGCGGTCAGAAAATAAGTTTACACGGCGTATAATTTCTTAACTAAAGGACCTACATTGGTTATGTTTGTATCAGGTGAATTCGTTAATCATTGTTGGCAACACTGCATGTCGATTCGGCTGCCATCTACCGTACATTGGTTATATGAGTCAGTTGAACATGACGGCTCGATTGGAACAGTGCCTTGTCATTTCTGCAACGATATTCCGAGTCTGTCAGTAGTCAAGAATTTCTCGAGCGCATTGTCACAGGAGACGAGACATGGGTTCATTACCGTACTCCGTAAACAAAACGTGTCAGCATGGAATGGAAACACCCTGGGTACCGGCAACCAAAGAAGTTCAAGATTGTGAGGTTCGCTGGCAAAGTGATGGTTACCGTGTTTTGGGACCACAAAGGCGTTTTGCTCGCAGACTTCATGCAAATAGGCACAACAATCAATGCAGCTGCATACTATTCAACACTGGAACGTTTACGAGCGGCCATTAAAGGTAAACGTCCTGGACTGCTCCGTAGGGCAGGGCATTGCTCCAGTCGAGCCGCCATGTTCAACTGACTCATATGACCAATGTACAGTAGATGGCAGCCGAATCGACGTGCATTGTTGCCAACAATGATTAACGAATTCGCGTGATACAAACATAATCAATGTAGGTCCTTTAGTTACGAAATTATACGCCGTGTAAACTTATTTTCTGACCGCCCCTCGTACTCATCAATTTTGTTTTTATTATTTTTTATTATTGGTAATGTTTTGTATTGATCTAATTATTATATTATGTTTACTGATAAATTAATGTATAGACCTAGGAAACTACAGCCTAAGGGCAATTCCTGGGATCTCCGGAACGTAATCCTATTTTTCCCATTGAATATTAGCCCCGCCGTTCGCGGTTTTCTACATCGTAGTGTTTTGCCGAAACGTAACCGTTTCACACACACACACACACACACATATATATATATTATATATATATATATATATATATATATATATATAATATATATTTCTTTTTTTTTTTTTTAAGTTCGGGAAGAACCGATTCGCCTCTATTTAAAAGGGCATATCTCGGCGGAAAAACAAAGGAAAAGTGAGAGGAAAGACGGAGGAAAAAGAAAGGGCGGAGGGGACAGTCGAAGTGGAAAAAGACCAAGGATGACAAGGACTGCAGGGTCGAGCCCCATCATCCTTGGGTGCTAGGGCCGGGAGGGCGCACGTGAAACCTCCAGGAACAAGCACGTACAAACGAGCACAAAGAGCACTCAAGAGCACGAGCTTAGAACCCCCTTGCGGGGATATATATATATATATATATATATATTTGGTGATCCATATATTGTATATATGAGTATATGTGTTTTCAGGATACAAGTTATTGTAAGTCGACAACATTTATTTAGCTAACCATACAGCCATACAGTACATCAAGGAGTGTATATATAGTATTTACTCCCTGACACTTCTGAATTTGTAGCATCGAAGCTGTAATTTCTGCTTCAGTAATATAAAAAAAAACATTCAAAAAATTAATTAATGGAAAAGCAAAAAAAAAATTCAAGGAATAACTAAAATAAAAGTAAAATTTAAACAAAATCATTTAAAATATTATATACTCATAAATGGGCATAAATACTAAAGAAAAATAAGACTGTATAAATACCACGATCATCACAACGTATACAAGGCTAAATATTATTTAATGGAAAAACAAAAAAATATTTTCGAAGGCTAACTAAAATAAATAGTAAAATTTGAAAAAAAGCATTAAAAATATGATATATTCATAAATGGAATAAATAAAAAATAAGACTATAAATACGACGATCATCACAACGTATGATTAAATAATCATTAATGGAAAAAAGGAAGTTTTTCAAGTGGTGACTAAAATAAAACGTACAATTTTAAAAATTCTTTTAAAATACAATATACTCATAAATGGACCTAAATGCAGGTAGTTAAGGTAGTTTAGTGGTATTCTACTTAAGTCATCTGTTAACCCACTGTAACATTAAAAAGCGATCGAGCGCCGCCGTGAAGCGCGCCACTTCTAGTTATTATTATTATTATTATTATTATTATTATTATTATTATTATCTCTTATATTCTAGTATAAAAATGTTTATGGTAAAAAATAGTTAAACGGTATTTTTAATTATTGTGCCAAATTGAGAGTGCTTCTAATTTGCAGTATTTGGCAACTCTCGGCATTAAGTTAAATAAATTTTCAATCATTTTTATATATTTAGAGATTTATTAAACGGTTTTCCCAAAATTGATTTATTAATATACGCACAATATATTCAAAATTCTAAAATTTACACTAAAAAACAATTACAATTTCATTTTGCGTGAAAATATTTTAAAGTAAAGTTCTACAAATTTTTGTCCGTAAAACCAGTTAAGTTTCTGAGCTCTGTTGACTTTTATAACGTGGCTGCAAAATCTACCCATCAAACAGCTGTTTAAATAACGCGATTTCCAGTCTATCCTATATACTGTAGGTCTGTGATTGGCAGGGGATCTGAAAGAAACATATCCAGGCCGCTGTTCTTCAATGGAAATGACATGTCCAGACTGTGATTATCCAGTATGGACGTCACATCCATCACCTTTTCCGTTAAAATGTAAATAAAATTGATATTACAATGTAGGTTTAAATCTGATGTTTATGTATGCGCGTCGTAACTCCAAACTCCTGTCTCAGAGGACAGACACTACCTGCTCATATCTTACATTTTTCATTCTTGAAAAACTTCATTATTTTAAACGCTAATTTGGAACTTTTATAATTTGACCTCTATTCGTGATATCTTAATAAAATCTTTATGGAATAAATTTAGATAAGGTTTTTATTATTTTTATAAAGTTCAGTGCCCAGAAAAAAAATGCAAGTGGAATTACGGCGTTCTAAATAGAAGACGTTTATTTTGTGCCACCCGGTTATTTATGAAGAAAATTATTTACAAGCAAGTTTCTCGTTAATTTAAGATATATATCTGTATATATTAAAAACCCAAAGGAACTCATTTTAAATACTTTCAAAACAAACTGTTCCCTTTTCAGGAACAGCTTTAAAGCTGAACCTTGAAAAGAGTTTTTGGATATTAAAACAAAGACTGGGAATTTTGTTAAATCACTTCAGCATTATTTGAATAATTTTTAATAAGAGTGTAACGCTACAGTAAAATATAACCCAGTAATTGCAAGAAGAAAATAAGAACTTAAAAAAAGATTCTTGGGCAAAGCAATGAAATAATGTAGCAATTCACTCAACTGAAGCAACTCTTCCATGGCGGTATTGAAACCGACAAAGAAAATAATCCCATTTGGCCTATCACTACTTTTTGCAGTTCTGTAATCCATCTCTATATTTATGGTTCACAAGCAGTAAATTATGTGGATTTAGTTAACAAATTAGAGTAATTAAAATATTAATTAAAAAATAATCTTAAATTGATATGCTGTGACATTATTTCAATTTTTATTAAAGTACCGTTAAATGAATTTGTTGATTACCTGACCACTGAATTGGGACAAAATGAGCTTTCTCTATTATAGCATTTATTGTGTTGATATCATTATATGCCAAGAATACAGGTTTGTCTTTAAGGGCTCCTACTATTGTTTAGTGTTTACATGTTCGATGGGAAATGCATTAATGGAAAACTTATAGAGGAAATTTTATGGGAGACAACTTTTACCCGCGATTCTACCCAGTTTTAGAAATCATTTTTAAATATGTTGATGACATATCTTGTTTTTTCTCTGAGTATACAATCAAAATTAAGAAAGGAATGAATCTATATTGGACTGCTTCTTTATATGTGCATTCTTACATGTCATGAAATAAATGAAACTTTCAGAACCACTTTCCCTTCAGTTCTTCCATTTAGTCCAACCTAAAACTATTATTTAAAAATCTTGGTATTGGCTTTTCGCTAAGTTTCGTAACACTACATAAAATGTACTCTTTAAAGAAGTTCATGTCTTGACTACGTTAGCTCAGGGAGGTTAAGCGACACTGGATATGTTCATTAGCTGTATAAGTGACTATCCTTCGTGTTCAAGTAACGTAGCGACCCGTGGTTTGGATCCCAGATAAAGGTGTAATAAGTCCCCTCCTTTATATGACCTTTGGTGTTACGAAGAAGGTTAAACAACCCTAGAGACAATCGAAAAATAAGTATTTGTCAAACTGAAAATTTTTTTAGTTATAGAAGATGCGAGCAACAACCATAATGGAGAGGCCATGTTTCGAATATCATTTCCAATCACGTAAATCAAAAAAGGAACGGAAGTAACTGGGCCGCTTCTAAAGAACTCTATTTAGTTGGTGATATTCATAAAGAGAAACATTCTTGAGGTTGGTTGCATTATTTTCACAAGTAATTACAACCAATCCTTTTTCTTATGAATTGATGACGTCATCATACGATATGGAAATCGTGTCATGAATTTTAGAAAAAAAATTGATATAATTTAATGTTTCCTATTTGTAGCGTAACACTTTTATTAAACTTATTCATTGCTTTAAAAATCAAGTATAATGTTAATTGATGTGATTTAAGCTAAATTTTCAATCTTTATTATAAAATTAATCGAAAACTCTTTCCAATTAATTATCAGTTTAAAACTGTTCCTAATGATGGAACAGTTAGTCCGGAAATATTTAAAATTATTTTTCTTTTTCTTTGGCCAGTATATATATATATATATATATATATATATATAAACTGGCGGGTAGCACCTCTAATACTGGTAGCATCACAGCTACAGATTCGTGTCTCTCTTTGAAATGTTTGTGTCATTCATACACTTGGTTTTGCTTTAACGATTTATCATCATAAGCTGCTCGTAAAAAATTTTAATTTTCACCAGACGTTTTAGAAGAGAAAACGCAAACTTTGATGGTCGTACGATGTTCATTCAGTTAGCGAAATGACAGAAACACACACACGAAGTAAGGAATGCGACAACTAGTACAGACAGCATGACGCAGTAATGAAAGTAGCACAACCATGTAGTAAGATAATTGACTAATCCTGTACATCAACAATTTCATAATACGCCGAAACCTCGTGCGGTAATGAGATTATTCTTGAACATTTTGAAGCTACCTTTTATATATATATATATATATATATATATATATATATATATATATATTTTTTTTTTTATTTTTTTCCAACCTAATTTTAATACTTTTAATTCAGAGGCGATAATTTATGTCGGATTTATGGGAGATGAATTATAATTTTATCAACCAACTTTCCATATATATATATATATATATATATATATATATATACACGAATATATTAATAAAATTAAAGTCTTTATTCAGAAAAGAATACAAGTGACAAAGTTTTAAAAATTTTAGATGTTTCATACGATATGAATGTATTCACAGTATTCTAATTTGAATATGTCGCTGGAAGCATGGAGGCATTTTAGGCAAAATTAATAGCATTTAGTTTATTTATTACATAAAAATAGTGAAAGTGGCAAGTGATAGCAATAGTGATAACAAAAAAAAAAAAATAATAATAATAATAGCAATAATAAAATAAATAAAACAAAATTTACAAAATGATCCATAATTTTAAATTAAAAAATTCATTGTATTTTTAGTAGAGAATAAATGATGCCTAATAAAGAACTATAAAAATGAATAGATTACGAAATTAAAGGTGCTTAATGAAATTAGCATATTTTAAATAGTTAATTGCAAATTGGAAACTTCATTACTATGGTAAAAATGGCAGTAGTGAACTTATACATCAGTAGGAACTAATGAATGTTTTTTTAGTGATTTCCAAAATACACTCAATGATGAATCCTCTCTGAAATGCATAAGAATTGCCTTTCATACATCTGCTCCTTTGAAAGAGTTTCTATTGTATATTTAGGTTTGTGTATAAAATCTGTGGTCAGTCTGGTGTTATAACGATGGTGTATTTGATGGGGAGGGCGATTGCGCTTTGAATGGGTAAGGTATGTTGACTTTTATTAATAATTTTGAGCATACTGACAGCAACAGTGAATTTGTATAAATCAGTTAGTTTCAAAATATTGACCTCTTTAAACTATGGGGAAGCGTGACTTTGTCTCTTGTCATTATTCGAGAGAGTTCACAGACATTTTTATGAATTACTTCCAAAGGATGTTTTATATATGTTTTCGAGCTACATCATGTCGTAATGCAATATAATAAATATGGATGGATGAAGGAATAATATAGGGTAAGGAGTGCGTTTTGAGGGAAGGTTTTTTTTTAGTTTAAATAATATAAAGAGAAATCTTGATATTTTGGATTTGATATGTTGTACATGACTTTTGAAATTTAGTTTTTCGTCTAAATTAATGTTAAGTACTTTAAACTTATTCACCCTCGCAAGAGTAGTATTCCCAATATTTATTTGACAGTTTGTATTCATATGTTTTGTGGTAATAATAACATATAAGGTGACTTTGTCAGGTTCAGTAAAAGTTTATTAGCACATCCATTTACAAACATACTCTTATTGCCTGTTCGTTTCATTTATCAGAAAGTCTGCGTTATGATGGGAAGAAGTAAGTGTAGTGTCATTTGCATATTGCACGCAATTTAAGGTGGTTGAGCGATGAAACCCGTTGACGTGAATTAGAAATAGGAATGGGCCAAGAATTCTATGGGAAAAACTGTACACGGTTGTTATTATAGGCCTATATACGCCTACAATGTGGTATCGTATGGTACCTTTATTTCGTAATTAAATCTAAATATTAATTTATTATATTAAATAACTACAAAATTATCTCGCGAACTGAATATGTAGGCATTGAGCCAACATAACAAGAAAAACGTATTTTTTTGTATCAAAATTTTCTATCGCTGACTCATGAAAAGTACTTCGAGAGGAGAAGTAATGAAAGTACAAAAATTAGACGTTTGGGGATTTTCCATTTGCAAAGTAAGCAATTAAGATTTAAGTAACTAAAGATTTATAGCTGAGAGCCGTCTAGTTACGAGCATTGCTGTAGGCAAGGAAGATGTGTTTAATCTTCCTACAAGTTCTGAGTGAAACACTAATACAGTAAAACTAATAAAACCGAAGGATAGAACTATTCCTTCCTGTATTTAGGCATAGTGAATTTCCTGTATTAATTAGACTGAAAACTCCTTGCGTAACCCTATCACTTCCACAAACACACAACTTTTTAACAAAAAGGCATGGGTCTTTGCCGTCGACTCTGGTCATTAAATCTGGCGGAAATTTTCATCGGATCGCCAGGTTAGTTTTTTCATAAATTCACTGTTCAACATTTTTTTTCTCAGATGATAGTAGTTGTTTTGTTTACATTCTTCATCTCTGATTACAAAAATTATAACAAAATTTTGCTGTCACGTCAGGTTTTCGAGAAATTTGGGGCTCATTTTTTTACCAAATTTGTATATGGATGATAAATTGAACAAATTACTAAAACTGCAGCTACCCCAAAGCTGAGAGTATCCCAGCAGAAAATGTTTTAGCTAATGTATGATGTAATTTCTGCTCATGACACGTTCAAATCTGCTCTTGGTTTACGCTTGGATATACAAAATATTGCTATATGATAATAAAAACCCACTTTAATAGATAGAGTTTATTTCCACAACAGTTTCGATGCCCACTGACATCCTCTTCTGGTGGATACAGAAAAACGAACCCGAAGAGGATGCCAGTGGGCATCGAAACTGTTGTGGAAATAAACTCTCTCTATTAGAGTGGGTTTTTATTATCATATTTTGACCTCCACGTAGAAAAGTGAAGTTTTTTTTGCATTCAAAATATTGCTGTTTTCTTTGTGAATGGGACAGCAGAGCAAAGAATTATCATTATAGGCCTACTGGTAAGAACTGGCCATCTTGTCAATCTTTCATTGCTGGACAAAAAATTGTTGCGTGCCATAAATTGGTGGATCCTGAGACAGTTTACTCGCCACCTTTACACATCAAACTAGGATTGCTGAAAAATTTTGTTAAGGCAATGGACAGAGCAGGAGATGGATTCCAGTACTCGAAACAAAAATTTCATCTGATTAATTAGCGATGCCAAAATAAAAGAGAGTTTTCGTTAGTCCACAAATAAATGAGTTAATGAAAGATGGTGCCTTTGATAAAGTCTTGAATGGATCTAAAAAAACAGCTTGGAATGCTTTTAAAGCAGTGACCCAGAATTTCTTAGACAACAAAAAAACGCGGAACTATGCACTTGGATTTTTTCCCGCCAAACCTGCGAGATGTCAGCGATAAACATGGAGAGCGGTTTAATCATGATATTTCTGCGCTAGAGAAGCGATACCAGGGCAAGTGGAGTCCAAACATGCTGGCTGATTACCGCTGGACGCTAATAAGGAAAGCCTCAGATGTCACTTACAAGCGAAAATCATCAGGAAAATCATTTTAAATCAGTAAAAAAACATTTTAATATTGCCCTTGTGTATAGATTATTCTGTTATATTTGAATATAAAAAGGTGATTTTCTCGAAAACCTGACGTGATAGCAAAATTTCGTGGTCATTTTCGTAATCACCGCGCAGAAATCTATAGGAATCATCAAACTTCATTTGAGAAAAAAAGGAAAAGTTCAAATATGTTAAACAGTGGAATAGATCCTTGTGGAACTTTACAAGTTAGCATCGCTTTGTCGGATAAATTACCTTTTAATTTGATGCACTGATGACGATTCAAAACAATCGAGGATATTTCCTCTTATTCCCTATACCTATACGTGAAGCTTATTCAATAAGATTTCATGCAAAAGTGTATCAAATGATTTTGACAAGTCGAGGAAGATAAAGGAAGTGTGGTTTTCGCTGTTTAAGTTCTGATACACATTTTCTAATAGCATGCCATGGCATCTTCCGTCCACCGTTAAACTAAAATTGTGTTTTACTTAAAATATCGTATTTAATTAAGAATTTAGTAAGTTCATTGTACACGATTTTTTTCAAATATTTTAATTAAAGTTGGCAATACGGAAATGGGACGATAATTCACTGGGCAACACGTATTTTATTGAATGATATCTGACACTTGATTCTAGGTAATTTGGGTGCGCTGAATACGAATTTCAACTCGGTTTGGCTCTATCAGGTCCTGATTCTTGTCGACAGCCTATGTGCCATTTTCCAGATTTTTCAAATTAGGACTAAAAAATTAAGTCATGTGTTAAATTTTTTTTTCAAGTTTCATGAATACAAGCAGTTCAAACTACAGTAAAATTACATTATAACGATAGAAATGACTTAAAATAAAAAAACAAACAGATATGAAGCTTTCACTGTGGCAAAAATTTTCTTTTGTAAGACTTTCTAGCGTATTTGCTTGTTGATGGCAGGTCTCTTTTCAAGCACCAGCAGTAATCAGCCATCATGTTGGAATCCCAGCGGCCTTGGTACCGTTCCTCCATAATTTTTATATCTTGGTGGAATCTCTCCCCTTGTTCGTCACTTACATCACCTAAATTACTTGGAAATTGGTCAAGATGGCTATTCAAAAAATGCATTTTTATGCTCATATTGCAACCTAACTCTTTGTAGTCCCTTAAAAGTTTTTTTACGATTTCTTCGTAGTTATCTGCCCTATAATTGCCTAAAAAGTTTTCTATCAAGTCCACGAATGTGAACCAGCCATTTTTTTCGCGTTCATTCATGACATTAGGAAAATTGCTGTCTTTAATCATTGTTCTTATTTGTGGACCGTCGAAAATTCCCGCCTTGATTTTTTCATAACTTAAACTTGGAAATTTTGAAGTTATGTATTTGAAACACTCGCCGTTCGTATCTAAAGCTTTTACATATTGTTTAATGAGGCCTAGTTTTATATGCAGAGGAGGAAATATGATTTTATCTCTTCTCACTAAAGGTGGATTAATTACGTTTTTTTCTCCGAAGGTAAGTGATGTTCGTGCTGGCCAGATTTGTTTGAAATAATGTTCTTCCTTGGCTCTGCTGTCCCATAAGCAAAGGAAGCAGGGATATTTAGTATACCCTCCTTGTTGTCCTAGCAGAAAATTAACCATTTTTAAGTCAACACATATGATCCACTCGTGCTCCCTATATTTGATAAGATTTAAAACCTTTTCTATATGTTCATACTTTTCTTTTAATTTTGTTGAGTGCCCAATCGGTATCGAGCCGTATAGATTGCCATTATGCAACAACACACACTTAAGACTTCTTTTCGAACTGTCTAAAAACAAGCGCCAATCATTTGCATCGTAAGACTCAACCCCCATCTTCTTTAACAAACCAACTATGTCGCAGCAATATACTAAACTATCCTCTGTTCTAAAATATTTAACAAGTTCTTCTTCTCTTTTTCTGTAAAATGAAATGTATGTGTTTGAAGTAAGCAAGTTTTTCTCTTTAAGTCTTGAAGCTAAAATTTCCGCAGCCTTTTTTGGCAAATTTAGATCCCTTACAAGATCATTCAACTCGGCCTGGTTAAACTTTTGCGGATCGTTTTGACTTTCAAATACGCTGGGGTCAAAATCGGTGTCTGACTCCTCAAAGTGCATAACAATATTTTCAGGAACATCTTCAACTAATTCTTGAGTTGGCAGACCCTTAAATTTTGGAATGGGGATCTCATTTGAATGTAGCACAGGTCGTATCGCGGTGTCGAAATTTGGGTACTCGATACAATGTTTATTTTTCTTAGTGAAGCCCGAAGTCTTGACAAAGCAAAGGTAGCAATCGGTCTCGTGGTTAGTAGGCTCTCGCCACACCTGATATGGAAAAAAAATTGTAAAGCGTTAACAAAAGCGACGAGAGACTTGTTTTTATGAATTTTATCAAAAGTTATCACCCAAACATTTAACATTTCTATGTGTTTCAACCTTATGCAATATTTGAGATTCTTATAAACATTTTCTGTAAATTTTTGTTTATGTACCTAAGTTACAATTACATTTAGATAAGTTACAGTATACTAGTGATTAAATTACGTAGTTTTATGAAATCATAAACTTACCATCGGAACTCCAAAAGGTATTTTTGAATCCGAACCCTTCGTCCAATGTCGCAGTCTTTCAATGCATATAGTGCAGGCTTTATGTGGAGCCCACGATTTATCTTGGTCCCCCAGTTTTATGCCAAAATAAGCTAAGTAAGCTCTTTTTACGAAGTCAGTTATATTTGCTCGTTGATGTGGAAGTGTAAAATTTCCACATATATAACAGAAGGAATCAGGGTTGTTTTTGCATTTGAACTTTCTAGTGCTTGATGACATATTGCTTGATTGTTCTGCCAATTTGTAAAGGTATTTAAAGCCCTTAATTCATATAAATTTAAGAAAATCTGAAATATAAACACAAAAATTAGTTTAAATAGGTACTTATTATGAAATAGGTACTTACAATCTATGAAATTAAACTAGAAACACGGATGAGTAGGTACAATATAAATTACGTCTAATTAAATGAACTATATTAAATCACGATGACAAAATTACTCACTAAATCATATGCCAATTCAAAATTATGTTAATGCCCAAACTTAATTAACTAACTCAACTGACTGACTGATTGAATTGACTGATTAACTCTGGAAACGAGTCGCTTTTATATATTTTAGTTGTCCCTCTAGAATACTCTACAGAGAACAGGAACCCTCGAGAAAATTTTAGAATTCTATGATATTTTTAGCTTAATTTACTAATATTAAAATGGGTTAAAAATGACAAAATTAAAAATATTTTTAGGGTGTTACATATAAAAATATACATAATACAACAATACCATAACAATAGGTACAAATACCTAGATAAAAACATAGTTGCATAATGTGTAACTGCAAAAAGACAGCGAGTATTGAGAAAAAAACCTTTTTATGAATACGACGAAAGAGGAGGGGTGTTGAGCAAAATCAGGACCTGATAGAGCAAAACCGAGTAAAAATTCGTGCTCAGCGCACCCAAATTACCTAGAACTAACTGTCAAATCTAATTCAATAGACAAAAAGTTGAAATTTGTTCCCCAGTGAATTGGATGGAGTATTTGGGTTTCCCGACTTAAATACAGGGCATACTCTGGCTTCCTTTAAACTGTCAGGGAATATACCTAGTGTTACTGATTCATTCATTAGCTTACTGAGTTGTATCGCAATTTCAACGGATACTAATTTGTATATTTTTACTGGGATCGTATTGATGCCAGAATATTTATTTTTTAGATTTTTTATTGTAGAGAGATATCGTACGGTAGGATTGAATCAAAGAAAAATGTGTTTGGATTTGGTTGTGCCATGTATTGTCGGTAGTGGGTTTCCTTAATTGGGATCAAGGCTGCAGTATTGGAGTCGATATTTGCAAAGTTGTTTAATAAATTGACTATATCTTTGGGGTCACTGTAGGAATTTCCACCTTGTGTGGGGGAGGGCAAGGGATTTGTTTTAACCTTCTTTGTGTTAATTAACTCTTTCAGAGAGTTCCATAGCCTTTTTGGATTGGATGTTTCTTCATCAATTTTTAAACAATAATGATCTGTTTTTGCTTTCTTAATGGCTGCATTAAGTCTGTTACAGTAATATTTCATTTATCAGAAAGTCTGTGTTATGATGAGAAGAAGTAAATGTGGTGTCATCCGCATATTGTACGCAATTTAAAGTGGTTGAGCGATGAAAACCGTTGACGTGAATTAGAAATTTGTTTGTTCGGTGATAATATCAGTTAATATCACTGATATGTTTGTTCGGTGATAATATCAATTTTCCAGAGTTTAAAGAGCGTATGCTTGCGCTTAATACTCACAATGAGTGCTGGGGTGATCCAATGGTGGTTGTATTTAGTTTTAGATATTACTTTTGATTTAAGAGGAAAGTTTATGTTGAATCTATTCATTGGTGTGTCTGAGAATTCTTGAAGCTTTGTTCCAATGTCATGGTTACTTTCGGTTATTCTAGTCCAGTCAAAAGTTATTTCTCTTAAGAACTTTAATTTGCGATTATAGCTGTAAGATCTATAGTAAACTTTTATATTTTCCTTTGCTGAGAAATGGGTGATTAGCATAGTGTATGTAGGCAAGTGATCTGTAATATTTAATATAATTATACCCGAGATGCATTCAAGCGGGAACCAAACCCAGATCTGATATAGCAGAGTCGAATTTTTAAAGTCATTGTGAAGTCTAATTGGCTTTGAATTAACTAATTTAAAACTATTTGCAGTCATGATGTTGTGAAGGAAGTTTGCGTTATTATTTGAATTCTCTTTTGTGGGAGCAATACGTAAATCTCCTTCAATAACACAATTGTCACCAATATAACTGGAGGTTAGAATTCTATCGATATCTATCTATAAATAAAAAAAGCTTTGCGCGGTTTTAAGTGGAGTAACAAATATCCCTTTCGCTCAATCGCCTGTTATGATTGGCTGACTCGCGTAACGTGAGTGGACCTAATGTCTCTCGCTCAGTCGCCCGTTAGGGTTGATCTGTCAAGATGAGCGGAGTTAAAGATCACGAAGTGATAAGCCCTACCCGTAGGGTAGGGGCCGAAGGCGCGGCTTGTTTGCAATAAAATTTGGTATGTTACCAGTTGGTGGTCGGTAAATGCCTAAAATTGAATACCGAGTGTTATGAATAAACATTTCAATTGCAAATGTTTCTGAGTATTGTTTATGCTTGTCAGTTCTTCGATACTTTTACTCTTGTAGTTTGAGTCTATAAATATACTTACACTTCCTCTCTTGTTATTCCTACATACATGGAAGTGTGTGTACCCTGGAATGTTAAAAATGATCTTATTATTTTCATTTAACATGGTTTCAGTCAATATAATGCACGTGAATTTGTTGTCATAATTTTAGGTTAGCTGTTAATTCGTCAAAATAGCTTTGGAGACTGCGAATGTTTAAGTTTAGGAAAGACAAGTTGCCATTGTTGTATTTCTTGTTTCTTGTATTTCTTGAGGGACTATGAGAACAACAAAATTATAAGATTATAAGAATTATAAAATTATAAGTTCGAAAATTATGGAATTTTAAAAACTTAAAATTAAAAATTATATAATTTTAAATTCTTAAAGTTAGCGATTACAGAATTTGAGGGACTATGAGAATAATAGAATTATAAGTTTATAAGGATTATAAAATTATAAAATTTTAAGATAGCATAAACTTATGAAATTTAAAAAAATTCTTATTATATATAAGAGTAATGATACATAATGATAAGTTATGTAGAGATACGTTTACTTAAGAACGTGACACGACAATTGGGCGCAGGACAAATAAGCGCCGACAAATGAGCGCCGACAATTGAGCGCCAAGACAATTAAGCGCAAGACAAAAGAGCGCAAGACAAAAGAGCGCAAGACAAAAGAGCGCAAGACAAAAGAGCGCAAGCAAATAAAAACTGGATAAAAGAAACAAAATAAGCTTGAACAAATATTTATTAAGGATGTTAAAAATAATATAGTTAGGTTAGGTTAGGTTAGGTTATTGTTTTGCGTTCTATTGTCCTGCGCTCATAAGTCGGGGTAGCACTTAAGAAGCAGGTTATGCTGAAGGCAATTCTACAGTATTTGTAGATGGCACCGAAAGTTGTCGAAGTGATGATGAGTATCAATCGACACTCTTTGTCCTTCCTGGGACTTACAAGCATATATTATAGCGTCCTGTACATAACAAGAATAAATTCTTTTTTCTTTTTCAAGTTTTAGTACTTTATCGAAAATTTCTTTTCTGTATTCACAGAGTAATTCATTTATTTATATATATATATATATATATATATATATATATTTTAGTATTTATAACTGCACTTATCTCTGATCTTCACAGCCGGTCACTCGGTTTGAATTTTATAATTCTTTTGTCAGTGTCATTATTATTTTTTCCAACTCCGCCTTCGTAATGGCATTTTCAAGAATGTTATTCGGAGTTTTTCTTTAATGGCGTTTCTGACAATTTCAGTGAAGTTTTCACTTGGGGAGCCTTGATAGACTCCAGGTCCACCGATAAAGTATAGGTTTTTGCGAGGTTCCCGTTTGAGGTCGCTGTTTAGCTTCTCATTTTCTTTTGCTTGGTTTTATAGTCGATCTTCTTTAGTCGATGCTCTTTCATTAAGAGCGTTTATACACTGTTTTATTTCTTTGGTTTCTTCTTCTAATTTGTTTATTCTTTCATCTTTTTCTGTGAAGCAGTTTAGGATAAAAGATAGGTACGATTCCAAATATAAAGTTAATTGCTTATTATCACCCGGTAAATGCCTGGAACTCCTTCCCTTTATTCCCTTTGAATTCCTCGATCTGTTGACGGAGGGAGATCTCTCTGGAGGCGTGGGAAGCAGCGCTTGATATGGAGGGAGAAGGCATACTTCTCTCTTGTTCCCTTATGGAGAATCCTGGAGATGATACAATGGGATACCTGTTGTTGTTCCTGTTGTTGTTGTTGATTTTTGTTTCCTCTTTTTGCCATTTTTGTGAAGTTTATTCATTTAAAATTTAGGTATTTGTTGATAGTGTTTGAAAGTCTTATTGAGAGAATTTAACTCGATTTTTAGATAACGTTCTTGCTTTACATTAAGTTTTTATTTACATTTGTAGTTAAAATTCAGGCGTTTGTTTGTATATCTATAGGATCACCACCCGTTTGTTCGTTTGTATGTTTGTTATTTCACGGTCACGGAATGAATTTCACAATTAAACACGTGATACACTGTTGAATCAACGAAAAGCCTTGGAATCGCTTTTTCTTTTGCCTTTCAGGTTTGCATCATTATATATATATATATATATTACTGCTTAAAAGTTTGAAACATCAGTCGTATATGGGAATTTACTGCCATCATCTTAGTATATGTACATTTTAAATATGGCAGGAGAGTATAAAATACGTACAAATCTACATTATTTTAATGAATATTTGCATAAACAAAGATATACAGTATACATATATATATGATAAAATTTAGTGTTTCCTCCTTTTGCCCAAACACCAGCTTGGAGGACTCTGTTAATAATGCTGTCAGTGTATTTCTTTGCCACTGATGGTGGCTTAATCATCCAAATATTCTGCAGGTCTTTCCACAGTTGTTCCATATTAGATGGTTTCACTTTATTTTTCACAGCATCTACATAGTTCCATATAGCCTCAGTTCGATTCATGTCGGAGCCTTGTGATGGTTATTCCATAATTTTTGGTTCTCCAGCGTCCTCATTCTTCAAATATGTTTTTACAAACCGTGTCGTGTGTTTGAGATCGTTATCTTGTTGGAAGATGAACCCTTGTCTAACTGACACAGCATGTAGTTGAAGAATTCGCTTGATTTTTCTTTAGGGTACCATCGATTTTCATAGGGGAGCCAACGCCAGATGAACCTATGGATCCCCAATGATTACTAGATCTTCCCATGTTTTACTACTGGTTGTAAGCATATACGAGTATTATGTTTCTCACCCTGTCGACGTCGTACGTACTACCTTCTTTTTTATCCAAAGATTTCAAATTTTGACTTATCTGTCCACAGAACCTCCGCCTAATCAGTCAAAGTCCAGTTAGTATGATCTCGTGCATATTTTACTCTTAGACATGTTTCCTGGTCTCAGGTGCGGAATTTAGCAGCTACTCTTCCGTGTAACCCTGGCTCCTGCAATCGATGTCGTATTGTTACGGCCGAAACGTTAGTACCATATGAGGAATTGAAGTCCTGCTGCGAACTACGACTCTATTGTCTTCTACCTCTTAAGCATGTAACCTTCAAGTACTAGTATTGAGATTTCATGGAGGCAAATGAAACGAGTGTGGAAGAGAATCGTGATGGAAAAATTAATCAGTCGACTGGCGAAAGCTATTATTGTGTTTATCCCATGTTGGCTTACGAATGTGAATATATATAAGGATTAAAGAATTTTTAAATCTGATTTATATAAATAAATAAATATGGTGTAGTGGTTAGTGTAGCTGACTACAAATCCATCGACCCAGTTCGATTCCTGGCGAGGGCAGCCGATGCGCAACTCACACCCAGTTGTTCATCCTTTCATTGGTTGATGAGGAGGGATGTTACAAAGGCGTGGAACACAGGTCGATCCTGGACATTTGTTGACCCCCCGAAATAAATATATATATATATACAGGGTGTTTCAAAAGTCCCTCATTATTTTTAAAATTTTATTAAAATAGCAATTACAAGAGGAACCAAATGACAATTTGGTTGCTGAGTCTACGATTCATGAGAATTTTGGTGGCATCAAACTTGGCTTCATAAGTCTACTGGAAAGTCACTGGTACACCTCAACGTGGGCACCGTCTTTTTCGAAACAAGCGAGACACCGTTTTACGCATTCTTGGCCGACATTGGACAACATTTCGGGAGTAACAGAAGCACACGCATTCCTGATCCGTTCTTCTAGTGTGGGGAGGACTCGCGGCTTGGTGGCGTACACTTTGCTCTTAATGTAGCCCCACAAAAAGAAGTCGCATGGGGTAAGATCAGGCGAGCGAGCAGCCCATTCGATGGGACCACGGCGACCAATCCACCGATCCTGGAACTGCTTATTTAGAAATGAGCGAACCTCACGCGAGTAATGAGGGGGCACCGTCTTGCTGGAAAATGACTTCTTGCATGTCAGCTACAGCTGACAGTTGGGGGATGCAGAACTCCTGAAGCATACGAAGGTAATTGTCTCCGTTGACGTTCACGGAATTTCCATCTTGATCCCGGAAGAAGAACGGACCAATCAGCCCAGCTGAGGAGATGGCACACCAGACGACCAATTTCGGCGTGTCCCTTTCATGCTCACGGATCTCCGCAGGATTGTGAGTTCCCCAGATGCGGGTGTTGTGCCGATTGACGCGACCAGAAAGGTGGAAGAGAGCTTCGCCGCTGAACCACATGTGCTCCAGGATCGATGGTCTCTTTCGTAGTGATGCAGCAGTGTCTCACACATCTCCACCCGGCAATCGTAGTCTTGAGGTTCCAGCTTCTGAACCACCTGGATCTTGTACGGATACAGCTTGAGACCACGCCGCAAAATCCGTTGGATAGATGTCGCGCTGATGTTCAATTCCGCAGCAGCTCGCCGAATGGACTTTCCTTGACTCTGAGTAAACGCCTCACGGACAGTTTCGACATTCTCCTCACTCCGCCCACTTCGAGGTCTTCCTGATCGTGGTTTGTCCTTTACGGATCCGGTCTCCATAAACTTCCGTAGACTGCCCGGAATCGTCGCTGCACTTCGACCACAGATTGAAAAACCTCCTGCCATGCAGCGATTTTACACCTCTGCTCTAGAGTCAGCATGGTAGCAGAAGAAAACGGAGCAAAACTTAAAATGTAGACTCAAAAAAATTCTCAACTACTGAGTAAGAGTTTACCACAAGATGAACGTCGTTGGTCGATTAGCTGCAAAAAAAATTGAAAATCAAATTAGTGAGGGACTTTTGAAACACCCGGTATATATATATTTTTTTTTTTTTTTTTAGTTCAGGAAGAACCGATTCGCCTCTATTTAAAGGGCATATCTCAGCGGAAAAACAAAGAAAAAGTGAGAGGAAAGACAGAGGAAAAAGAAAGGGTGGAGGGGACAGTCGAAGTGGAAAAAGACCAAGGATGACAAGGACTGCAAGGTCGAGCCCCATCATCCTTGGATGCTAGGGCCGGGAGGGCGCACGTGAAACCTCCAGGAACAAGCACGTACACACGAGCACAAAGAGCACTCAAGAGCACGAGCTTAGAACCCCTTGCGGGGATATATATATATATATATATATATATATATATATATATATATATATATATATATATATATATGTGTTGTGTGTGTGTGTGTGTGTATATATATATATATATATATATATATATATACACAGTATATCGAATTATTTCTTGTTTCAACCAGCTTTGAAAGATATTTTAGTCTTGCGCTTCATAGTGAAAGAATATACGTCCCCGAAGACATACTATTCTTTCTCCAGTAAACATACATTGACCGAGTTATGTTGGAGATTCCTTATTGCATAAGAGTATACTAGGATTTAATTTCTATCCCCGTAGCATACTTCTTCAGTCCTCCAGATATAGTGGAAGCTGCATGAATAGTTTAGGAAAATAAATTGCTTTAGCCTTAGGTGGAATGCAAATTGTTGCCTTGTTCTTCTGCTTTTCAGGTTTGCAACAGATAACTTGAGTGAAGTTGAGAGAGAAGTGGTGAAACTCTATAGTTGGTTGAACATAAGGTGAAGGGGATTAGGAAGTAGCCGCGAGGGAGGTGTAGCTAAAGCCAGAGGATTATAAGAAGACATTTTTACACGCTTTATTAAATGATAAAACTATTTCAAAGTGTTTTCAAATGTTACTTTGTTAATTTCTTCAACTGCTTTCATTCCGAAAGTTGTTGAATTAATTAGACATGAAAATACATTTGGTAACGAAATTAAACAATGCTTCTATCCTTTGTATTTTCCGTGTATTTTTATGTTTATATAAATCTTATTTATAGGCAGACAGAACATAAATGCTGAATATTTAGACACGTACAAAATTTTATACATCTTAAAAAAGTTTATTTGGCGAAATATATCAAACTTTGAAAACTGAAAAATTTATAGTCTTATGAAGCCTAATTTTATGTAGGCTTTAAAATTTGGATAGGTCTTCAAGGACTTATAAAGGACGTATTACACCTTATAAAACGGAACAAAAGATACTGTAGACTACAATTTTCTCGAAATGGTGTCCAGAAATATTTTATTCATATTTTAATACCAAACAAATTTCTAATACAGTAGTTTTCTTTGTGAATGTAAGTTCAATATAGTTAGATTAGGATAAGTTAGGTTATGTTAGCTAGGTTGTGCTGAGGTGGGTTAGGTTAGCTAGGATGTGCTAAGTTGGGTTAGGTTAGTTAGGATGTGCTAAGTTAGTGTAAGCTACACTAGGTTAGGTTAAGTAAAGCCAGGTTAGGTTGAGTAAAGTTAGGTTAAATTAGATTAGATCAAATTTGGATAGGTTAGGTTAAATCATTTCATGTTTCGGCGTCTAAATGAGGATCCAAACATTTTCCTCGAAAATTTTTATTTTCGAGAATTTCTCGACGTCTCAAGAATTTGGTCCGTTGATCAAAAGCTTTGTCTTACAAAAGGTACAAACGCACTTATAAACTCTTCGTGCTCTTACCCATGTACTTTGGGTGGATCTTTTCCGTTTAACGGGCTGTGAACAAAAATTATAAAAACAACTTAGAAAATAATAAAATTATTAAGAAAGTACATTTTAGGGTGGAGAAACCTGCCTTAGCCTAACCCTAACCTAACTGTAACCTAACCTAATCTAACATAGCCTAACCTAACTTAACTTTAACCTAACCTAACATAGCCTAACTTAACCTAACCTACCCTAACCTAACCTACCTTACAGCTTAACATCAAAACGTTTCAAACACAAAATTTGCCTTAATTTTGATATTTTTTTCTTGTAATAAATTTTTTCCTCCCTAAAATGTAATTTTCTTAATAAATTTATTATTTTTATTATTTTCAAACCCCCCCAAAATTGTTTTTATGAATTTTTTAATTTTATAGTAAATTTCTCCACCCTAAAATGTACTTTTTTTAATAAATTTATTATTTTCCAACCGAAAAAAGTTGTTTTTATGATTTTTTTCACAGCCTGTTAAACGGAAAAAGAGCCCTTTGGTCTACGTCGTGCCCCGTTATCGTAACACCGCTTCCCGTCGATCAGCGAAGTTAAGCGATATTGGGTATGTACATTAGCTGGATGGGAGACATTCCTCCATGTCCAGATTATGTAGCCACCCGTGGTTCGGATCTCTCATAAAGCCGTCAATCCCCTTCGTCATATAACCTTAGATTTTTCGTATAAAGTTAAACAATCACAACAAACAACATTACTCATGCACTTATTACAGAATTGTACTACGTCTATAACTATACAAATCCCTCTAAAAATTGTACTGTAAATGAGCTGATACTTTGCTTGCCAAGTTTTTTTTTGGTGATGGGGGGATCTCCAAACCCGTTTGTTACCAATGGAATAAAATCCTTACTCTGTATTTCAACAAAACGTAAACAAATACTCAAGATCGACAGAGAGCGAGAGTGGCAGAAAGTAATTTTGAGTTTACAAAGACTATCGCTTGGTCGAGGCAATGAACTCACTACTTACTATCACGGGAAAACTTACAAAATGGGAATTCTCTTTAGTGAATAGGAAGAAAAACTATGGAAATCTTGCAGTTTGAATGTGTTCGTAGATAAGTAGAAGGCAGAGTTCTTGTAATAAGGATGTTAGTAACTGAAGTTCTGGATTCAAGTCAGTGTGAAAATGGTAACAAAGGTATGTGCTGAGAGAAGTTACATCCTTATTTTTTTTTTTTTTTTTAGTATAGCTAAAGCCAGGTTAGAATTCACATCCAGCTTTTTTTTAACTATTTCCCTTAATGAGGGTCTAAACCTTAGATTCTAAGGCTTAAACCAAAAACGTCCTTGTTTTTTGAATTTACTACGGTTCGAACCAACCATCTCTTGAGTAGAAGCTGCAAGCAACCACACACTCCAACATTGTTCTTACCTGCACACGAGTAGAGTTGCGGTTTTCTCGTGATATATATATATTAGGGTTATGACATTTTTATAACCTCATGTTCCTGTATCATAAATCGATGAACGTTTGCCCCCTGAACAATGAAAATAACAGTTTTTTCGATATATTTTGAAAAAACTTCACCCCAAAATAAAAAATAAAAATTAATAAAATAAATAGAAATTTGCATGTTTATTTCACAATTATTATACATAAACATATATTATATTATACAACATTATACCTATACAATACATATTAATTATACAAATACAATATTATACATTTACTCTATTATTGTTTTAATTGTTTTACTTATTGCTTAAAATAAACCTGCAACTAATATACTATATTTGCTTTCGGGGTGACATTTTGTTTTAATTCTGAAGAATTAGGCCCTTTTTTATTGTTTTCAAGCAAACGTTCATCGATTGATGATACAGGAAACAATATTTATGACAAAAAATTAAAAAGTCATAACCCTAATATATATATATATATATATATATGTCATCCCATAAGTAATGTCGTTTTTTAGATCGGAATTTGAAGGACAAAAAAAAACTCAACTGAAACTTTTTAATCTAGTATATATTTTCCATCGGAATCAATGACACTGCCAACGTCCTACAAGCTTTTCAATGCCATGTTTATAAAATTCAGGCGGTTTTGAGGCCAAAAACGTACAAAGACTGGTGTGCAGGTCATCTAAAGAAGTATAGTTTCTCGTCAAGATAGTTTTGCAGACTCCTGAAGAGATGATAATCTGAAGGCGCAAGGTCTGGAGAATATGGAGGATGTGGAAGTTTTTCCCACCCAAGCTCCTCAATTTTTGCAGAAGTGATCCGAGCGGTATGAGGACGTGCGTTGTCGTGGTGGAACACGATTCCTTTCCGATTAACCAAAGAAGGTATCTCTTCTTTTACTGCAGTGTTCATTCGATCCAGTTGTTGACAGTAGACTTGAGCGGTGATTGTTTGGTTGTGTGGTAAGGTTTCAAAGTGTATTACACCACCTTTATCCCACCAAACACTAAGCAACACCTTCCGAGGGTGAAGATTTGGTTTTGGCTGTGGTGTCGCTGGTTCTCCGGCACAAACCCACTGTCGACGGCGCTTAACATTCTGGTACAGTATCCACTTTTCATCACCAGTCACTAAACGGTGCAAAAACGAATCTTGGAGTTCACGGGAATGAAGAGCTGTGCTAATGTTTACCCACACCCTCAGATTGTCGACCGATAATTCATGTGGCACCCATTTTCCTAACTTAGGCACTTTCCCGAGTTGTTGCAAATGTCGATGGATGGTGGACGGGGATGAATTGAGTTTCTGGGCCAATTCTTCGACAGTTGTTGAACAGTCTTCTTCAAGTGCGGCTAACAGCAGGTCATCATCAAACTCAGCAGGGCGTCCTGAATGTTTCGCGTTGCTTCAGTAGCACTATTCCCTTTTTTGAACTCGTAAAGCATTATATGCCTGATATGCTCTTCTGATACCGCCATGTTTATAAAGGGTTCACATAAAGCAAAACACACGTCTTCACTGGTCAAGGTCTGTAAAGTATGTAGCGAAACACGATAGATCTCCTCTTAAATATAACCTTGGGAAAATTTATGCTTAAACCGAGTAGGACCAGTTTAAACTTAACCTATCGTAAAAAACGACATTACTTATGGGATGACCTGATATAGGCATATATATATATATATATATATATATATATATATATATATATATATATATATATATATATATATATATATATATTATATGCCTTTCAACCTTTCAAATGTTCCGTGCGATGATTCCTCATTTCACGAAGGTCAAGCTTGTCGTCCCTCCTCTCGAGTTGGCCTGGTGAATGGTGAAGTAGTGAGTTGATTTCTTGTACTCTCCACCTCACATAACCAGGTACGCCCGGCTCATCGGAGATTGTTCTGAGCTAGGCGTCTCATCTTCTTTTGAAGGTGTCCACCGCAACACCACTCGTGTTTCTTAGTTCTTTGGGCAGCTGATTAAACAGTCTTGGTCCTCTCACAAAACTATTTTCTTTCAGGGTTAAGGATGTTTCCTGTCTAGCCTTTAATTTGGGAACACGACAGAGTCCTCCTTTTCTATTTTCCACTGTTGTTTGGGGAGTTACAGGATTCAGAGTAAGATTAGGGACTAGTTTCTCCATTATTTTCCAAGTGTAAATAATGGTGTATCTCTCTTTTCTCTTTTCCAGTAAATAGAGGTTTAATTTGCGTTGTTTGCATGTCCCAATATTTAAAACAACAAAAAACAGGAAAGAAAGAACAGCTAATGAGAAACCAGGAAAGGAACAAGTTAAATCTTGAGACCGAAGACAAAAAATGTACACTTTCAAAATTCTTTATCAGTTGGTGAAACCAGACCCTCTCAGAGGTCCAGAGAGGCCCGGGCCACTTCCAGCTTTTGAGGCCCATAGATAAACCCAATTATTACTTTCACTGCAAAACATTATATTCAAACCTCAAAGTTTCTAAATTTTAGGGCCCCCTTAAGCTCGAGGCCCAGGCCAAATGGCTCGCCTAGCTCCCCCCCCATCTGATAGGCCCTGGGTGAAACTATAATAAACAAGAGGTAGAAGGGGTCTCAGTGTGAAAACGCTTCAGACAAAACCAAAGAAATAATCCAGAAATATTCGAGATGACCGCCGTTTACTTGAATGTTTGGCCGGAATGTCGTTAATAACTTGATAAAATCCTCAAGTAAATTGGGGAAGAAATAAAAAGTCAGAAACTTTTTCTATTTTTTACTGAATAAACTAAGAGTTACATTCCGTTATGAACTCCCATTCATGCCTTTAGATGTATTGATTAATAAGAAGCATAAACTAACACAATATGGAGGAAATAGTTTATTACTCTGACCATCGAAACTTCATTCACAAAATCTTCATGCTTCTGTGAATGATGAATGGTGACAATCAACTGTATTTTCATCGATATTGTCTCCAGTCCATTGCCATAGCTGAGGATAATAATTATATTATATATATATATATATAATATTATATATATATATATATATATATTATATTATATATATATATATATATATGTACGCTACGCAGAGAGAGAGTTACAAGGAGTTACAAGGAAAAGAAGTACCTCAAAAAGTCTTGCGGCCCATACCGAGGAGGTACCAATGGCAACGGGTGCCAGGGAAAATTTTCTACACACTCAAATAGTGTTCAAGATTTGGTCTAACCTTTTCTTGAAATGATCCACAGAGGAACTGTTCACAACTTCTGAAGGTAACTTATTCCACGTGTCACAGATCTTATAGGTAAAGTAATTCCCACACACACTAGTCCTAAATCGTTTCAAATCCAACTTCCAACCATTGTTGCGAGTTGGGTTATCATTTAAACTAAACATGCTTCTAAAATCGACATCGTTGAACCCGCGTAAGAGCTTGAAAACCTCGATCAGTTGACCGCGCAGCCTCCGAGTTTCCAGCGAGAGAGAGAGAGAGAGAGAGACAGAGAGACAGAGAGAGAGAGCGCTCTAGATCCATTGTCCCTGTAAATCATTTCATTCCTTAGTTAAGGTGTAACAAAAGCACTCTTACCTTAAGTTATGGTAATTGGTATCATTTAATTTAAGGACACTTTGGTCACCCTTTAAAGCTCAGCAGGTAATTAGTACGGCTCAAATGCCTTGATTGGACGGCACTTAAGTCACACTAATTTTGTACTGCGCTTTAAATCATGCACAGTGATTATTCTGACTTACTTGAAAGAGTAACCAAAGCGCTCTAAGTCGGAACATCAGTTAATAGTGAGTTTATTTGTTACGCCTTAACTAAAGCATAAAATGATTTACGACGTTATTATACCATTCCACGCAATGAAGAAAAATATTTTGTAAAACTTCGTTATTAAAAGTTCCTAATTACGCTTAGTTTTGTATATTATAGTCGTAACTCCTAATTAATTCCCTCTACAGATATTTATAATAGAAAGTGCATAAAGAACTAATTAATGTCGCATATTTCGTTCCCTTACTTCAAAATTAATTAAAGACTTTTATTAGTTTTTTTTTTCTTTTTTTGTAGTAACTGTTTTCGAGTTTACTTTTTACCAAAAATAATATTTAGAGTTCCAGTTGTGTTATCAGGTTCGAAACTTCTTTGACCATTTTTGTTACGAACACGAGGAACCGCACGTAAATATTTCTTAATTAAAATTGTCTCTTCATGCTCGCAGAAAAAAAAGGAAGGAATAACGACCATTTTTCTGAACGCAGAACAGAAAAAGGAACAAATTTAAAAAAGAATTAAAGTACATTAAAAACCCTTAACTTAATGAAATGATAAGTTTTACATAATTGTTACAGGGAATAATAGAATAATTGGTCAGAGTAGGTAATAGCAATATTGGATGTTTCGTTTTTTAGCGCGCGCAAAAATTAATTAACGCTATGGCTTAGTTTTAAGAGAGGAACGGACTTTTTTCTCGCTGCCTGTCTGGCTTTATTAAAAACTCACGCTTTGCATTTTAATGAGGGCTACGGCTATTATTTTGTTTATTTTTAATACTCTTTGTTTTTGGTATTACGTTACGAAAACGTATTAGCTTACCACTTTTTATATTTATTGACTATAATAATAATGTCCAATGCATTAATTATCATCTATTCGCCGCCGTTAATGCGAAGAAGATAAGAAAATGGAATAAGTTCAGATCAAAAAATGCAAATTCATTCGAAAAAAGAGATCGTTTCAAATCGTTGAAACATTATCGACAATTATTGTAAAGTCTCGCAACAAAAATTCTTCTGTAGAAATTCCGCTCCATTTCGGTTCTTGCATTTAACGAATAGTCGAAACTCGACGATGACAGCTGGTGATTTAGGGCCTTTGGTCTCTTTCCATCACGTTCATTCTTGCATTCGGAAAAGACAAAACAGATTACTATGACAAACGCTTCATCTTTGCCTTGAGTATTTACAACTCTTGGTCTTTTTAGTGACTATTAGGGAAATGTGACACCATATTAGTTTGGTGGCTGCTCGAACCAATATTATACAAGATGTACATGATGGTATCCCATTTATTTAATATATATATATATAATATATATATATATATATATTATATATATATATATATATATATATATATATATATATATATATATAATATATAATATAATATATATATATTGTATATTATATATTATTATATATATATTTTTTAGGGGTTGTAATGACTGATGATGGGAAATTTGAAACACAAAATAAGATAGCAGTGAACAGAGCAAAGAGAATAACTGGGCAGATACTGAGAACCTTTAAACGAAGGGATAGGAATATAATGATTCCTCTACTGAAAACACTGATCATACCCAAATTGGGTACAAAACAAAAAATTTTATTCAGTAAAAGAAGACAACTTACAAAGTTTTGCAATATTTTCAATATTTTTCTGTACAATTTAGATATTTGATATGGTATTAATCAGTGATGTAGGTCTTGAGACCGGTCTCGAGACCTTTTTTTCTGTTCCTGGGCTCGGATACTTAGATCTTGGTCTCAGTCTCGGTCTCGGCCATGGTGATCTCGACTACATCACTGGTATTAATATACTCACAATATTCTAATCTGAATATGTCGTTGGAAGCATGAAAGCTTTTTAAGTAAAATTAATGGGATTCAGTGAAATTTTTACATGAGAGAAGTGAAAATGGCAAGTACTACTACTACTACTACTACTACTACTAATAATAATAATAATAATAATAATATTAAACAAATTATACAGGGTGATCAAAAAGTCGATGTGCACCTATATTACTCTGAGAGACAAAAGTGCATACATACAAGAAGTTAGATATTTTAATAAAAAATTATACGATATCGCGCAATTTGTGTTACTTTATATTGCACGATATCGTATAATTTTTTATTAAAATATCTAACTTCTTGTATGTATGCACTTTTGTCTCTCAGAGTAATATAAGTGCACATCGACTTTTTGATCACCCTGTATAAATTTACAAAAGTAGTGTTTTGTTATTTCACCCAATTTTAAATAAAACGATCACTCTTATATTTATCCGAAAATAAATGATGCTGAATCAAAAGAAAAGATAAATTAGGAAATTAAAAGTGTTTAATGAATTTAGCTTGTTTAATTTAATAGTTAGTTATTAATAGTTATAGTTATCGGATAGTTATTTATTTAATGGTTAATTATAAAAATGTTAATTTAATTACTACGGTAATAATGGCATTAGTGAACTTATATAAACATCAGTAGGAGCTAGTGAAGTACTTCCGTAGCGATTTTCGAAATACATTTAGTGATGAAGGCTATCTAATATTTACGGGAATCGCATTCCATACATCTGCTCCTTTGAAAGAGAATGCATTTCCTGCAGTTTTCATTCTATAGTTTGGTTTAACTATAAAGCCTCAGGGGAGTCTATTGTTATAATGATGATGTATTTGATTGACGGGAGGGGAGTGATTGTTCTTTGAATGGGTGAGGTATATTCATTTTTACTGATAACTTTGAACATATTGACAGCAACAATGAATTTGTATAAGTCATTTAGTTTTAAAATATTTAACTCTTTTAAACATTGGGAAAGTGTGATTTTGTTATTATTTGAGAATATTCGCAGACATTTTTTTAATAAAAGGAATTTTTATATATTTCTTTAAGCTATTCCATGTTGTAAAGTAGTATAATAAATATGGATAGATGAAGGAATAATATAGGGTAAGGAGTGCGTTTCGAGGAAGGATCCAAAATCTATAAATCATAAAGGTTATTTCGACGAGAAACAAAATAAAACATTTAGTTCCTAAAGGAAAATACTTCGAAGCCTCCTTTACTTTGATTAATAAGACTATATGTTAACTTAACAAATTTAAAAATAAAATTTTACTTTCAGATCCGTCTTTAAAACAAGACTTTAAACCGGCAATCTTAAATGCTAAAATACATTGAATTAAAGCTTCTTTTTACCGAAGGATTACACTTTTCACAATAAAATGAAAATATATGGAATAAATGGAGCCTTCATATAAAAACAACAATTCTTTTTATAGGTATATAAGCACATCCTTTACATACGGTATAAGTGTTAAATTGGCTTTAACCATTGGGCTTTTTAGTGGTTTAAACAACTCTCTCTCTCTCTCTCTCTCTCTCTCTCTCTCTCTCTCTCTCTCTCTCTCTCTCTCCGCAGGGGGTATAAAGGTTATGACATTTCTTCTGGGTGTTGTAAACTTTATACTTGGGGTGTGACAGCCCTCCGGTCCCGAGTCGTGGGATTCTAGAGAAATTGGCTGCCAGTTCCTTTAGGTTCTCTCTCTCTTTCGGGAGGGCGGGTGAAGTCTGTTGTACAATCCTGTCCCGTGGGTTACTAGGACCCCATCCCATCCCTACTCTGTCCTTTTAGCTTAAGTTAAGGGTGCTCTCCTCTGACTGCAAAAAAAAAAATCTTTTAGTATTAAGTCTTTTTCTCTTCTCTTCTTTTACTATTAGGACCCTACTGCTACCTCATGCGTGGGAAGAGAGGCTTTGGAACCTCTATAAATAACACCATTTAACGCTCGTAGGTCGTGAGAGACTGGGATGGAGGGGTCCTAGGCGTAGGGACGCGATGAATGGAGTGTGGCTAGTGCCCCGTTAAGCCCATTCCTAACTCGTAATGACCTGACCAGCTCCCTGCGACCGTTCTTTGGTGACCAGTTGATGATACTTGGCTGTATTGCTCTTAGGTGAGAGAGCTTTACTGTCTTGCTGGCTGCCAGGCCAGCGGAAAGTCTCGGGCGTAGCCTCTGGGTCTGGTGGGATATCCCTTCAACACTGGATTCTAAGAGTCTGTCAGCTTGTGAGTTACTAGTAAGACTTAGTAAGGAGCTGCATCTCGCTGTCGCTCCTGGCGCGAAATCCGTAACGTCTGCGTTGCGAGTGTTTGTCAGTTGGTAGCTGCGACACGTTTGGGACTGTCCAGCCCTGGGGAGACCCTTGGTCGGTGCGGCAGCAGCGAGAGGTGTTGTCTTCTGGATGGGATGAACGTCATTTGCAAATAGGCGGATGCAGCTTGCGCGGGAAGAATTCCCCCCCCCCTCCTTTTTTATATACTGGTCAGAATGTTTTTGATAGTTTTCATTGCTAGAACGCTTTATCTTATTCAGTGTATTCAGAGTTCGAAAAAAAAAAGTTACAATGACTGGACCGCAGAAACTGAAGGCTGAATGCGCGAGGTGTGGAGTAAACCCGTGAGTGACAAACTTCAAAGAAGCCAAAGAAGCTTGTTTCGAGAAGATCAACCACTCCAACATGTGCCGCTTTTGCGAACTCGTGCAGTTTTACGAGAAGCTAGAGGAGAGGGTCCTGCGGCTCGAGTCGTCCAGATCGGCTGTTGGAGGCGCGGCGGTCACTGACGCGGCTGCGCCCTCCACCCCGGAGCTCATTGATAGGATAGCCGCCTGGAAAGACGGTCCACGGCGGACTGGACAGAGCTCGAGACAGCATGGAAAGGGTAGAGGTGCAACCTGGGGCCAGGGTACAAAATCAGTGTCAGGAATCGCCAGCGACCCACGTGGAATGCACGGAACCGCGGCGCAAGGTGTAGGGAAGGGAGGACGCAAAGAAGGGGCCGATAGAGAAGGGTGGGAATGGGCCTACTGATGGCCCAAAGAAACCGAAGGATATAGCTTCCGGTCGGGGTGGGTCGGGTGGTGTAAGTGAGGCTGAGTCTATGGATCGCGACGGGTATCGAAAGGTATCGTGCAAGAAGGCTGCGAAGCCGAGACCTGAGACCCCGGTGGCCGCTGTCAGGACCTCTAACCTCTTTAGTCTCCTCTGCGCGAAGGAGGAAGACACCTTTTGATTGGGGACTCGCAGATCAGGGGCCAGGAGAAGCACTTTGCTTCTGCAAACCGAGACAGGAGGAAGGTAAGGTGCTTACCCGGTCGGGGAACGGCGCATTTAAGGAAGGAATTAGAGAAGCTGCGCGTGGCTAGTCGGAGGACTGCGATCGTTGTCCACGCTGGTGGCAACGACCTGTTCCTCAAAGGCGGTAGAGTAGGTTCGACGGAAGGGATCATCACCGAGATCATGTCTCTTGCGGATGATCTAAAACTTGAGAGAGACAGGGGAATGTTGATGGGTATTTTACCGCGGATAAATGCGAGTGACCACGCGCTCAGTAAGATCATTGGCATGAATGAGAAGGTGCAAGACTTGTGCGTCGAACTGGGCGTGAGGTTTGTTGACCCGTTCGACCGTTTTCGGGTAGGTGAGACCTGTATCAGAGGGATGGTGTCCACCTCAATGTCAAGGGTAAAGGTGTGCTAGGCATGCTGCTTGACCGGCACCTATACCGTATGGTGAGGTCAAGCCCGTGGATTGATGATGGGTCCCCACCGAGGAGAGATGATATTGAGCCGGTGGCGGACGTAACTTCAACTGAAGGGTGCGTCCATGTACGGGTGAGTGACCCTCCTTTCCCGTTGAAGGGGGCTCAGCCTCCTGCGGAAATTTCCCCCTCGTTGGTGAGGGGCTCTTCAACTCCCGACAGCCCTGGCTGTTCGGGAAACGGGTCGTGCTAGGGGGCGGTCAGAATAGGGAAGGCTCCCTCCGTGCAGTGCTTTTTAATGCTCGGTCGATTAGGAATAAGTTTTGCAAGCTACGGGCGCTCTTAGCATCAGAATACCAGGATATCGTTGCTATCACCAAGTCCTGGATTCATACTGATGGTAGGGACTACGTTGGGGAGTTAGAGATTCCCGGGTATAGAATGTTTCACAAAGACAGCACCGTGGGGAAGGGGGAGGGGTACTAATATACGTGAGGGACACGATGAGTCCGGTTGACTGCCAGTTCCGATCGGAACGGGAGCATGGCGTCGATCTGAACGTGGGAGGGACGAACTATAGGTTAATCTTGGTGTACAGACCTCCGCATCTCCTCCTCGAGGAGGATACAGCCCTGTACACCGAACTCCGTAGCCTGCTAGGGGACAGGGTGTGTGTAGTTTTAGGAGACTTCAACTGTCGCGGCATAAAGTGGGAAGACAGGACTGCTGATGCCGAAGGGAGGAGGCTGGTTGACTTTGCTGATGAGAACTTCCTGACTCAGTGGATCAATGGGCCTACACGAGGCGAAAGCGTTTTAGACTTAGTATTCACGACCGAAGACAACCTCGTCACTGGCCTCACCGTTGGGCGGGAGTGATCACGGTCTGATTAGCTTCTGTGTGTGCATCCCTCAGGTGAAGCGTAGTGACTCTGGAGGCAGTAAGCTCGATCTACTGCGGGCGGATTTTGTTAGCCTCCGGGATAGCGTAGGTGAGATGGGGTTAGAGGTCGGTGGCGATGTTGAGGAAGTGTGGAGTGCATTCCGGGATGAGTTTATGGTGCTGCAGTCTGCTGTCATACCCTCAAAACCGGTCACCGCTGCTTCAACGCAACCTAAGTGGTTCAGTCGTGACATCGCTTCGGCTATCCGAAATAGGAAAGCTGCGAATAGGAGGGCGAAGGCCAATCGTTCCCATGAGAACATTGAGGCGTATGTCCGCCGGTACAGGGAAGTGAAGGTGAAGGTTAGGCTAGTGAAACGTAACGAAGAACTACGGGTGCGTTCTGCGTTCTGCGGACATCGCGGACATCGCGGACATCGCTAATGTGCTGAATGAGCACTTTGCGAGAGTGTTCACCAGGGAGGACACCCGCGTCATCCCCGAGCCAGGCGTGAGGCACGAAGGTGCTGGCCTGGATAGTGTTCGATGTACCGCGACAGTCGTTGCCGATAGAATAGACAAACTGAGCGCGTTTAAGGCTAATGGGCCAGACCAGTTCCTCCCCAGAGTGTTGCGGGAGGTGCACAACCAGGTGGCTCCCCACCTGGCTACAGTCTTCAACAAATCGTTGGAGACGGGCCAGATGCCTGGTGACTGGAGGGAAGCCAATGTGACCCCTATCTTTAAGAAAGGGGATCATGAGAGTCCAGGGAACTATTGTCTCATTAGTCTCACTTCGGTTGTAGGTAAATTATTAGAGGGTATAACAGCGGATAGGATCGTTGACCATTTGGATTCCTACAAGCTGATTGGGAACTCCCAACATGGGTTTAGACGGCATAGGTCGTGTCTCACCAACTTGCTCGAGTTTTTCCACGTCATGTTGAGTGAGTATGATAAGAGTAGGGCGATTGATATACTTTATCTCGATTTTGAGAAAGTCTTTGATTAGGTACTTCACCGCCGGCTAATGGCCAAAGTGCGCGACCTGGGAATCGGTGGGGAAGCAGGTAGGTGGATTGACAACTGGCTGAAGAATAGGCGGCAGAGGGTTGTAATTAAAGGGGCTAGTTCGGGTTGGGCCTCTGTCACTAGCGGGGTTCCTCAGGGTTCCGTTTTAGGGCCACTGCTGTTTATCATTTACATAAATGATATCGACGGTGGCATCGTCAGTAGGATCGCCAAATTCGCTGATGACACCAAGCTTGGGACCAATGTTGGGACGCCAGAGGCGATCGAGCAACTGCGTGCGGACCTACTTAGGATAGGAGAGTGGTCCGAAAAATGGCAAATGCCGTTTAACTTGGGTAAATGCAAGGTGATGCACATTGGCTACGCCAATCCCAAGTCGGACTACTCGATGTTGGGGAGTAATATCGAGGCCACTGATTTGGAAAAGGACTTGGGTGTGCTAATTAGCAGCGACCTTAAGTTTACCAAACAGTGCATAGAGGTGGAAAAGAAGGTCCAGAAGTTGTTGGGTTAGATCAGGAGGCAATTTCGATTTCGGAACAAGGAGATTGTGCTCTCTCTGTACAATTCTCTGGTTCGGCCGCACCTGGAGCATGCTGTGCAGTAGGGCGGCTCGTTTTTACACTTTTTTCGATATTTGATTGGGGGTAGTGCGGAAAAGTTGCGATTTGGAGAGAAAAAGTGTGTAAAATTTTTTTGATCTACAATACCTTCCGGTGGCGGTGTGTCCTTAAAAATCGAAAAATAGGCCTAAAAACACAAAACTTTTATATAATTTTATATAATTTTTATATAATGTTCATTGTTCAATGACTGCTATTAATTTATTCAAGCCTATAATAGTGTTCTCAGGGTTGTTTGCACAGAAATATACCGGAATTAACATTTGTATAACATCTTGTTAAAACTTGCTTTAAATCAATATTTTGGATATTTTAACGGCTAAGACGCCACCGGAAGTTATTAACAGATTGTGCTGAAATTTTTATTGTTTATTTTGTAAGTCTTTAAAACCATTTTCCAATCTACCCCGTTAGGCCTATTTTTCGATTTTTAAGGACTCGCCGCCACCGGAAGGTATTGACGTAGATCAAAAAAATTTTACACACTTTATTTTCTCTCCAAATCGCAACTTTTCCGCACTACCCCCAATCAAATATCGAAAAAAGTGTAAAAACGAGCCGCCCTACTGTGCAGTTCTGGTCGCCCATCATCAGGAAAGATATTGAGAGGCTAGAGCGAGTCCAGGCGAGGGCCACAAAGTTAATCCATTCCGTTAGACATATGAGCTAGCTACAATCGACGCTTACGCGCCCTGAATTTGTTTTCGCTGGAAACTCGGAGGCTGCGCGGTCAACTCATCGAGATTTTCAAGTTCTTACGCGGGTTCAACAATGTCGATTTTAGAAGCATGTTTAGTTTAACCCTTTACCGTCACATGTTGCCTCTAGCTAACTTTTCAAATACACGCATTTAGACTTAACCCTACAAAAAAGTTCGGCGTTAAAGGGTTAAATGATAACCCAACTCGCAACAATGGTTGGAAGTTGGATTTGAAACGGTTTAGGACTAGTGTGTGTGGGAATTACTTTACGTATAAGATCTGTGACACGTGGAACAGGCTACCTTCAGAAGTTGTGAACAGTTCTTCTGTGGATCTGTTCAAGAAAAGGTTAGACCGAATCTTGCACACTATTTGAGAGTGTATGAATTTTTCCCTGGCACCCGTTGCCATTGGTACCTCCTCGGTATGGGCCGCAAGGCCTTTTAATGCTGGCTCTCTCTCTCTCTAATATATATATATATATATATATTAGGGGTGCACCGATTAATCGGTATCGGCACCTGGCATGCCGATTAATCGGCATTTTCCTAATATCGCCCGATTAATCGGTATGGGCAAGCTTGGCATAGGTAGCGTCGACTGGGGCAAATTGGGTTACCAAATGGGAAATGATTTTTTTGCTGATGCGACATTCTTAAAACTATAATTAAAATTTTTTCTAGGTTTTACCACTAAATCACAAAACTTTAACCTTTTGTGTCTCTTTTTTTAAATCCAGGAGTTAGGAACATCAAAATCATTTTACACTGAGTCGCATGTATAGAAGACAAATTTTTTAGCAAAAAACTACCTTATTTCAACCGAAATAAACTTCATTAACCGAACATAAATGATTAAGACAACACCGAAATGAAGCTTTATTGAAAACACACATCCTGGTAAAAAACAATCAAATTCTTCAAAGTAGCTAGCTATGGTAGTTATCTTCATATAAAAATATTTTCCTTAAAATAACTAAAAATTAACTTTTTAAAAATGGTTTATTTATTCAATATATTCCTTACAGCTGCTTGAAGTGTTGGAATTTTTTTTTATTTTATTTTAAAAGTTTCATGTTACAATGAATTAATGCCAATTGTTCCCCATGTTCGGGCGTTAATTTGTTTCTCTTGGATTCGTAGATATTTCCTCCTGTGCTGAACAATCTTTCACTATAAACTGAAGAGGGAGAAGCGCACAGATTTTTTGACCATTTTGCAGTGTAGTTTAGCTGTTGTTCATTTTCTGTTGATTTCTTTCCATGTTTGCCCATATCATAATTGTTCCACCAATGAAATGGACATTCTTTCTTTGCTATTGCAGGAAGTGATAGGTAGAAATCAACTTCTTTCCTGAAATAAATAGAAAATACATACAATCATGCAGTGTTACGTTACATTACATAAATAATTAATTTAAATATAAAGTCACCTAAAAAAAAAATGTTGCTAACATTTTATCTTTTTGTCTTTAATAAGTTGTTTGTGGATTGATTTCGACTTTTTTGTAACCCTTTTTGACTGTTCCAAGTTGCTTTCCCCTTCTTCAAAAAATTTATATATATCATCTTGCATTCTTAGCTTTTTTAAGGGTGAACCTGAGGTTGTCGACTCAGCATCTGATCCAGAAGCAGTAGAACCAGAGTCTGAAAACTCTGAGTCAGTTAAACTTGTGCTGTATTCTGTAATTTAAGTATAGCTATTAAAGTTCATACAACACTGGTAACTGTATGTCATAAAACCTAATGATTTTTTTTTTTTGAGATTTTAGTTTAAATCTGAAAAAAATCAACATTGCCAATAAGAATAAATCACTTTAGTGCACCAATTTACTTAGTAATTTAAAAAATAAGGAAATAGGTTAACTAATTTTGAAGGAACGTTAGATCTATTTATTTTAAATAACAATGAATAGGTATTTTGCTAATGAAAATAACTACTGACTGAGTTAAAAAGTTAATATCCTAAACCCTAGAATCAATTTTTTAAAAAATTATGAAAATAAAATTGTAATCTGGGAAAATAAGAATAAAATATAAATATTATTTGACTTACCATCAGTTTTTGGTTTTGCAGATTTGTCTGAAGCATTATATAGTTCTGTTAGGGCTCTCTCCTTGTCTTCTGATGTAACAAAATATTTCATTTTGAACCGTGGATCGAGTACTGTTGCTAGGATTAGTTTAGATTCTTCTTTATACTTGTTAAATCTTTCTTTAAAACTACCTCTGACTTCCTCAAGAATGGTTTGAATACCTTTGACATTTGTCACAGCAAAATCCAGATATTTTTCCATTGATACAATAAAAGGAATGACGAGAAATTAATGCATCTGCAAAGCTCATCTCTTTGGTCGCTACTTCAAACTGTTTGAGAACCATGACAAGTGTTTCGGCAAGTTCCCATTGGTCATCTGTTAAGCAAGTATGCTTTTTCCCTACAATATAGGATTATTGCTTTCTTTTGCTCAACAATGCGTGCTAGCATATAATAGGTGCTATTCCACCTAGTTGATACGTCTTGGATGATAGCATTCTGCGATAATTTAATTTCATTTTGTATTTCCTTTAAAGCATCTCGTGCTGAACTAGAGTGATGGAAATGAGTTGCCAAATTTCGTACAACCGCAAGCATGTCCTTTACGCTTCTTTGTTCTTTAATAACTTTATCTTGTATGCATAATTGAAGTGTATGTATAACACAACAAAATGAGGAGTCTTCTAGGCCACTCTCTCTAATAGCAACTTTCATATTTGCCGCATTATCGGTTACGATCATCTGTATCTTTTCCTTATTGATGTTCCATTTTTTGAGGGAGTCTGTTAAAAACTTTGCTATTTTAACTCCAGTATGTGAGCTTTCAAAATGGGACATTTGTAGAACAGCTTGCTCGGGTCCAAATGCCTCATTTATGACTAGCCGTCCATCCATCTGCAGTAAGGCTGACATATGACGCATTATCAAGCTTGGTACGTAGAGTAGTTTCCAATTTTTGGTAAATGAAGGGGATGACACTTTCTGCAAAATGCTTTCTCGATGGTATAGTGTATCTAGGCTTAAGATAGCTTATCAAATTTTTAAAGCCAATGTCTTCTACAACTGAGTAGGGTTGCAGATCGTAGCAGATCATTTCTCCAATCTTCAAAGTAATAACTCTAGCTCTATTATCATTGATTGCCCATTTCTTTTTCTTTTCCAGTAGATTCTCCAATGATGGTTGTAACAGAGTTTATCTTGACTTGTTAACTTGCTGTCTGATGATTGTAGTTCATGTACTTCTGGTTCTACATGTTCAAATTCTGATATAGTTTCTTCTAATGATTTCCTATTGGAGGGGCCTGGTTTTTCCAACGAAACTATCTCAGTTTTTCTCTCTTTATTTGATGATTCGTCACTTGGAGAGTCAGTAACTTTCTTTGACAGAAAAGTGGACATGAGTATGCTTTGACTTGTTAGTGATGTTTTTTTACTGGATGCTGTTGCTTGTTGAGAGCTTCATGTTTGTTGAAAAGAGCTTCGTGCTGAGACTTAAGATGGCTTCTGAGGTTTGATGTAGTCATTTTGTGTGTTTCCTTTCCTCCTCTGGATATAAGCGCACCACATACTTTACACTTTGCTTTGCTATTATCTTCTGAACAGATGGCAAAAAAATCCCAAATTGGCCTGGTTTTGGAAGATTTAGACATAGCTCATATTAGTGTTGTAAAATTCTCGGGAATAATCTTTAGGAGAATATTCTCTGAACCGAGAATTTTTGATAATTTTCTTTTATAGAATATTTGAGGGGGTTTTCAACTATTCTGATACAACTTAACTTCAGTTCCTGTCAAAATGGAGAAATTCCAAGTCAGAAGTGAATGATAGGATGAGTGAAGAATAAATAAACTAACTAATTTATATTAGTACTGTATTTTAGTAACTATATATCAGAACGTATTTATTAGCTGTTGTTATGGTTCCCGTTATACAGTTACAGGTAAAACCGTAGCGATATGTATATTGAAATATAAAAGACAAACCGGAAAACACCCAATTATATCGGTGCTCTTCCAATATGTGCTCTACCGCGAAAATTTACATTCCAATACGTGATCTACCTTAGATTATTCGGATTAGCAGCAGGTACGTTAGTTAGCCTTATAAGGCTAACTAACGAAAATATCACGACTTAACCTAACCAATCGTCAAGGGCGTATAGTTGACCTAACGATTGGTTAGGTTAAGTCATGATATTTTCGTTAGTTAGCCTTATAAGGCTAGTTTCACGGTAGAGCACGTATTGGAATATGGTAGATCACAGTTTCGCGGTAGAGCACATATTGGAAGAGCACCATTATATCATACCACAATCACAACTGCCATTATAAGAACTAGATTGCCAATTCCACATAACACATATCACTAACTCACACAGCTATATCAGTATGTACGGTATTTTAGTAACTACGGTATATCAAAATATATTTTAGTAACTATATCAGTAATAATTATTTAAGTAACTGCAATAGTATGTATTTTAGTATCTATACCAGTATGTATGTATGGATTTGTATGTATGTAGGCTATGTATGGACTTTTTATTATACCTAACATAAATTTCCCCTACCTTATCAAGGTTTCCCTGTTCCCTTAAGGAACAAGAAAATCATGTGTAGATGCTTGCTCTATTTGCTATAATGTTATAAAATAGGGTACTATATTTTTGTTGTAAATAACCAAATAATATTTTAAAAAACAATACTAATATTCAATCTTAAATGTATAAATTTAAAAACAAATTTGAAATAATTTTGAATGATTCAAGCTGATCAAGCAGTTATGAATAATGCTAAGCTTAAGAAAACCAGTTTAATAACACCTTCAATTTGTTATTCAAATTACACTGGCCAACAAAATGAAACTTTTTTTTCTCATCACAAACATGATCACACTTTTCAATGTGTGTGTTTCGCGCTGATTCCGAATCTGGTTTTATTTATTTTCTAACACGTATAGTTATATAGATACACTGGTTTTGATATTTTTAAGTTTTTGATATTGCTATAAGAAAATTTATGGATGTATAGCTCACACTTAGGAATGCTAAACAGCAAATACATCATATACCTTATTCACTGTACTTATAAATAAAGAATATATACATTATTTTATTAAAAGCGCTGTGAGTGTGATTTCCTTTTGTAAATTTGGCCTGGATTGTCACGATACAGCATCCAACAATGGTCCGCCATCATGCTTTCATTCCAATATCCTTGGTAGCGCTTCATCATCTGAATATCTTGATGGAAGCGCTCTCCTTGCTCGTCACTCACTGCACCAAGGTTTTCAGGAAAGAAATCTAAGTGGGAATGCAGGAAGTGAATGTTTAACGACATTCGACACTCCATTTCTTTGAAGGCATCAAGGAGGTTATTGACTCCATCCTTATACGCAGGTGACTTGTTGCTTCCAAGAAAGTTTTCACATATCCATTTGAACGCCAGCCAAACCTTCAATTCCAGCGGACTTAGGACTTTTTCAAATTCAGTGTCATTCAAAACCTCCCTTATTTGTGGCCCAACAAAAATTCCTTCCTTCAATTTTGCTGCAGTAACCTTCGGAAATTTCTTGAAAGGTATTGGAACCCTTCAGAATTGACTTTACCCATTGCTTTAACAAAATTCTTCATTAAACCAAGTTTAATGTGAAGAGGTGGCAGATAGATCTTTTGGGGATCCACTAAAGGGACAGACTGGACATTGCTTATCCCTGGGACATATGTATACCTAAGTGGCCAGTCACTTTTGGTGTAATGTTCTATAGTGGCGCGACTGTCCCACAGGCAAAGGAAACAACAAAATTTTGTGGATCCTGACTGCATACCCATAAGCATTCCTATAATTTTTAGATCTCCACAAACATTCCATTGATGACTGTCGTATTTGATTGCCTTAAGTAGTATATCCATATTGTCATATGTCTCTTTTAGATGGACGGAATGGGCAATGGGGATGGATGGCATTATATTACCATTATGCAAAAGAACTGCTTTCAGGCTTCTCTGCGACGAATCAATAAAGAGGCGCCACTCAGATGCCACATACGTCTGAGATATGGCTGTAAATAGTCCATTGATGTCATGGCAATAACAGAGAGGACCGTCTACTGAAAAGAATGCTGTTAATTCAAAATTCCGCTTTCGGTAGTAACTAATACGAACATTGTTCTCAAGTAAATTGTTCTCCTTTAGTCTTGAGGCGAGAAGCTCTGATTTCTCTTTAGACAGCGATAAGTCTCTAACAAGATCATTCAACTGTCCTTGGGTTAACTTTTTAGGCTCTAAATGTCTACCTTCAAAAGTGTACTCTGGTTCTGTAGATGGTCCGGAAACGCCAGTTGCACCTTCATCACTTTCCATGTCATCTATGATAGAATCTAGCCTATCACTTGGGAGAATTGGAATGGGCAATGTTTCATTATGTTTTACTGGTCTACGTGCTGAATCCAAGTTTGGATATACAATCTGGTGTTGTTCTTGGCAGAAAACCCCATTAAGTTCACACTACAAAAATAACAGTCTTTATGATGATCTCTCGGCTCCCTCCATATCATGGGTATGGCAAATGGCATTGAAGCTTTCTTTTTGTTAAGCCAATCACGTAATCCATTTGAACAGCCAGAACAGATTTGATGTGGCGCCCATGGTTTATCTTGGTCACCTAGATGGCAACCAAAGTATAGCTTGTATATTTTCTTAATGTCGGTTGTAATACTTCGTCGCTGTGTTTTAGTTGTCAACTGGCCGCATACGAAGCAGAACTTGTCGGGGTCATTCTTACATTGTCGAGGCATGTTGACTGACCTGAGCAAACTATAAATTAAAAAAAAATGTGCACCAACTTGACACAACAAGTTCTTGGACTGGACTGATCTTTTGACACACAAAGCACGGCGTTGTTGCCTGAATCACATGCTGCTAGACGTAAAAGCTCACACCTGAAATACATAAGATGTATAATTAAGATAATTGAAATAAATAAGATGAATAAACTAAAAAAACACAATAAAATAAACACAATCAAATGTTGAAATATTAGTATTTTGCCTATTTAAAATGGTTAAATCTGTGTAGTTATATATATACACCTTCATCTTGAAAACTATACGTGCTAGAAAATATCTGAATGCAGTTTTGGAATCAGCGTAAAAAATGCTAACCAGCCGCCACAAATTATACTCTGATGAAAAATCTTTGTTGACCAGTGTTATTATCCAAAATGGCAAAAAAAATACTTCAAAAAGAACTACCTGGCCTACCATAAAAGGCTCAACAGACAATATCAGAATCACATGTAGATATTTGTTTTTGTTATACACAACCACAACTAACCAAGGAAATAATTTGCCATCCTTTATATAGGTACTATTTTCTCCCAAATCCGGAGTATTCCAGAATGTTCTGGAATCGTCTAGAATATTCTAAGACATTCTAGAAAGTTCCATAAGGTTCTGAAATATTCTAGAATTCTATAAAAAGCTGTAAAACAATCTAAAACTCTCTTAAAACTAAGAAAAAAGAAAATTCTCGAATATTCTCAGTGAATAATATTTTGGAGTATCAATAAAAAACTTCTATTAAAAAACAAAAAACAAGCTCGCAGCGCTAATTAAGTAATAAGTTTTTATTATAGTAAATAAAAGTAAATAATAAATAATATAATATTAATTAATATACATTACATTGGGTTATACTTATAATTTTTCTAAATTGATGCCGATTAATCGGTATCGGCAAATTTGTATCGGCCGATTAATCGGTATCGGCAAAATTGAGGTATCGGTGCATCACTAATATATATATATATATATCCCTTTCAGACCCACTACTACGAGACAAATGTCTTTGAAAAACCGATATCTGATTTTTTCCCATGAAATATTTTAACTTTTTTTACTAAAAATTATAAGAATAAACTGTATTTCGTCGCTTCCGAGGAAAAAGTGCACGTTCAATGAGCATGTAGTCCAACTGTTGAAATTAACACTGCGGGTGTTGTCGTGGGCGTGACTTTAATGGTAACAAATAATACCGTCAAATGCGAATGGGATATAGAACAGCGCCAATCCATATTTATCCAAGTGTGCAAAAAAAAAAAGTGTTTAATTAATCCATTTCTTTTGTTCAAGTTTATCTGACGAGAAAAGGAGTCGAGAAATAGTTGAGATTTTTAACGATTCCGCTTGACGAGTTAATTAATTCAAATTAACTCTAATCTAAATTGAATCTATTTATTTGTTGTTGTTTTTCCTTTTCGTCTTTTGTTTGTTTTTGTTTGCAAATTCATTTATTTCGACGTCTACTAATTGCCTCCTTCTCTTCTCCTCTTCTCTTTACTTCTCTTCACTTCACTTTTTCTCTTCTTCAGTCGTGTTTTGATTCATTTTCTTTACGAAAATCTACTTGAAAAATTTCACTCCTGCTACTTACTTTTGTACTTAGGCAACATAAGTTAATTTCTTTACACGTCTTTAATAATATATATATATATATATACAGGGTGGGCCGAAAGTCTGGATCCATAGGAAAATATTTATTTTAATACATAAATTACAACAAATGGTAAATACTTAAAATGAATATCAACTTTAACTCGTAAATGCGTATCCGTGATACTGTACAGTGGTTCATACTCCAGTATAAACAACAAATTATAACAAATGCTCAAATTGGCGGCCTCTGACCTCGAGACACTTAGGGATGGAATTTATGATTTTTAATAATTCTTCGAATTGACGTTCTCGAGATGGGTGTTTCATTTGATATAATCTTCTTGTTGACTTTACTGGACTATTCGTTAAAGTTTCACATACCATTGCACAGGTATTTTCATCAGTTGCAGTTTTTGGACGACCAGAACGCCGTCGATCATGTACACTTCCTGTTTCTTTGAAACGTTTAAACAACTTGCCAACAATTCGGTAGCAACTTCTCTGTGTGTAGCGCCCTGTCTTGCGTACATGAGCACAAGTTCTACCCGGTCTTCTGTTGTTAGATTCGAAGCCATTTCTGGGCTGAAATAAAAAAAGTATTTGAGTATTTATACTGGAGTACGAACTACTGTACAGTATCACGGATACGCATTTACGAGTTAAAGTTGATATTCATTTTAAGTATTTACCATTTGTTGTAATTTATGTATTAAAATAAATATTTTCCTATGGATCCAGACTTTCGGCCCACCCTGTATATATACGTACGTGCGCGCGTGTGTGTGATATATTATATATATTATATATATATATATATATATAGTGTAGCCAAACTATTAGGGTAACCTATTTCTGAATAAATTTTTGTATTTTTTATCAATTAATCTTTAATATTTTTTTTTTTTAATTTTTAAACTAATTCCTATATCTTTTCCGTGATAGAAAAAAAGAATTAGAAATTATTTGCTAAAAGGATAATATATGACTCATCAGGTGAAAATTAAAAAAAGGGCTATGTATGACCCAAATTTATATAACTTACTCCTAAAGTAAGGTTTTATCTTTATGGGTGTTTACGATGTTCACTTCCGGTCATTTATTTATGATAGCTTAATTACAGTGTTAAAATTACTTAATGGCTCCTAGTTTAGTTTTTCTAAGTTTAGACTTTTAAGAAAGAAAGAAATTCCGTGTCGAACTGGGAGAAAAAGCAGCTCAACAGAATATGGGTAAAAAAAGTGATATCTCTCCACGAAAATAAGCCAAAAGTGAACTTCTCTTGAACAATACGAACATACACAAGCAGAAATAGCAAAAATTGTAGGCGGTAGCCAGCAATATGTGTCTTCAGTTCTCAAAAAAGTCAGATTGGACCAAAGTTCTTCTCTCGCACGCTCCGGTAAATGTGGCAGAAAGAAGAAAATAACGGCGATAACATCAAGAAAAATGTGAGAACTTTCCAAAAAGATAGAAAAATGACATCACGCAAATAGCCAGTGAATTAAAAAGTTATGGAATCGATATTAGTGCCCGAAGTGTTCGCGGGTGCTTGTTTAATGCGTGTCTCCCACCCGGTCCACGTAAAACAAAATTTGACTGGTGCAATGAGGAAAAAAGATAAATTTGGGCTAAAGAGCACCGTAATTGGTCGAATAAATGTGGAACAAGGTAAATGATTTACTAAGCAACTTTGTATTTATTGGCATAATTTTTTTTAAGAATATCATGTTGGAGGGATTTTTTTTTTTTTATTTTTCCATGCAAATTTGTAGATGTCCGTTGTAAATTGTATTTATCCACGGAAATTTGAAATTAACTCAAATATTAGTCATCATGGGGTATTTTCGGATGAATCAACGTCCCAAGTTGCAAATGCTGCCCCTCAGTATATATGTCAGAAGACGAGAGAATGAAGAATTTCATGAAGATTTTGTAACTCAAAGGGTAAAACATCCTACTCAGGTAATGGTGTGAGGAACTATTTGTAATAAGGGTACAAGCAGGTTATTCATTGTTATTGGTATAATGAACTCTAAAAAGTATAATGAAGTTATTTGCAAAAGTTAATACCCAAAATCCCATCTTGCATGAATGCAAGATGGGACCCATGCCACACGTCCAATGAATTTTTTGCCTAAGAAAGTCCTGATATGAACCCGATTGAAGATATTTGGAAAAGTGTAAAGAAAAGGATTGTTGACATGGCTCCACCACAAAAACACAACTGATTGAGTGCCTCATTAAAGTGTGGTTCCATGACAATGAACTCTTTGATATACGTTAAATACTCTATTAAAAGCATGCCAAAAAGAACAAGCTCCTTTGTAAGACAAAAGGAGAATTTACTAAATATTGATTCTCAAAATTTTTTGATATTTCAGCAAATATTTTTCCCCATCCTTAAAATGCATGGAGACGATTGGAAGAGTTAAGAGTTATACAAATTGGACTGATAATGCTGGAAAAGAAACGAAGATAGTTAAAAATCGGTTGAAGAGAAAAATTCAACAAATTCACCAACGGAACATTATGATAAGACAGAATATGCCGAAAATAACATAAATGAAGTACAGAACGCACAGGACAACGTATTAGGGGAAATATAAGATACTTAGACGAGGAAATACTTTCTATAAAAGATACCAACATCGTGAATGAAAACGAAAGCACTCTAAAGATTATAAACGTAGAGTGGGAGAGAAGTGGTGCTTGAACCAAAATAAAGTAATTCAATCTCACGAGTCTCATAAGGACAAATCAATGTAAATCTGAATAATACTGCAAAATAGGATCATGTAAATATGGTTTCAGATGCATTTATAATCATCCTTAAAAAATGTTTCAACATGATGAAGAATAGAATTTGTCGATACGGAGCAAACTCTTACTATTTTCATCTTTCTGTGTGCAAATGCTCAATCAGAGAGAAAAAATATCTATATATATATAGAACACCATTATTTTCACATTAAGGGTACATGAAGAAGAAAAAGAGGAAAACCATCTGAAGTCCCAAGTAAAAGAAGTGAGAACATTACCAATGAAGGACATTTTTTAGAAGAAATGAAAGCAATAAAAAAGAATCCATCGTAGGATTGAGAGTTTTCCATTTTCATAATGTTAAATTTTTCTCTTTATAATGCTGAAAATATTTACGCTACTCGCTCGTGATGGAAAATTTATATCGAGGTGTCATTATGAATTTCTTCTTTTAAATTTATAGATACTGTACTGTATTTAATTAATAACCAATATGATTCATATTTATAATATAACTTTCTTAGTGACAAATATAGATACAGATATAATGTTGATATATTACAATACAAGAGCCAGTAGTATACAGGCAAAAAATGTGGGTAAAGTTTAGTGGCCACACAGTGCCAAGGAGGACCCCGCAAGGGGGTTCTAAGCTCTTGCTCTTGAGTGCTCTTTGTGCTCGTTTGTACGTGCTTGTTCCTGGAGGTTTCACGTGCACCCTCCCGGCCCTAGCACCCAAGGATGATGGGGCTCGACCCTGCAGTCCTTGTCATCCTTGGTCTTTTTCCACTTCGACTGTCCCCTCCCCCCTTTCTTTTTGCTCTGTCTTTCCTCTCACTTTTCCTTTGTTTTTCCGCCGAGATATGCCCTTTTAAATAGAGGCGAATCGGTTCTTCCCAAACTTAAAAAAAAAAAAGTGCCGAGAAAGAAGAGGGAATGCCAGTGTCAAGAGGGGAAAAGAGAGGAAACTGCTGGAAATGGCTAATGGATGTGAGGAGAAAAGAGGGGGAATAAATGGGGAGGGGGGTAAATGAGAGGAAAATGCGAGAAGAGCAAAATTTTAATTACAGATTTGTAAATAATAGTTGATAAGTGTAAACAGACGGATTGATGAGGAAGATGGTCATAAGAAAAAGTAAATATAAAAATAAATAAATTTCGTATATATATATATATATATATGAAAATTATTTCACGAAAGTAACACGTGAAAAATATTTATGATGAATAAAACCACGAAGGAAAGGAAACACAGATGGTGCTCAAGCGCTTTCGTCTAATGACATCCTCAGGAACACTGAAGTACATAAAGAATTACAGCCTATATATAGGTTACAGAAAGAGAAAAAAATATATATATATATATGTATATATATATACAATAAACGGAGAAACGAAATTAAAGGATTGTGGAAGGGGGCACACAAATTTATAAGGAAAAACTATCGATTTTTAGCACAAGATTAAGATTTGTTTCCAAACAATGTTATAGATAAAAAAAATAAAATACATATATACAAATTTATACTGGAAATCTGCCCAAGTTTTAGCACTCTGCTCTTTTTGTATATAAAAATTTAACAATTATCGATTTTTAGCACAAGATTAAAAGATTTGTTTCCAAACAATGTTATAGATAAAAAAAAAAATATATATATATATATATATATATATACACAAGTTTATACTGGAAATCTGCCCGGGTTTTAGCACTCTGCCCTATTTTTTTGTATATAAAAATTGAAAAATAAAAGTTATTAGGGTGGCATACAAATTTTACCAAAGATTTAGCGTTCTACCTTTCTTATCTAAATCTGTTCTGAAGGAATTCAAAACAACAGGATCGAGTTGAAAAAGACCTTTGCTTATGTTGAAGTTATTTGTTAGTTGGATAATGGCAGACTCAAGAATATTTCTATTAACAATGTTGCTAGAGTGGAATAAAACTGAAGCATTATTCCAATCAATACAGTGGGATAACTCTGACAAATGGACAAAAAGGGCACTGGACAATTGTTCTGTTCTAACGGAATATTGATGCTGTTTTATACGTGTGTGCAAATCCTTTCCCGTCTGACCTATGTAAAAGGAATCACATTGTTTACAACCAATTTTATAAATAATGCCTGAATTATTGGTAGGGCTATTTTTTACGATGATATTTTTCACAATATTGTTATATGAAAATACTACATTAATATCCAAAAGTTTAAATACATTAGCAATGCCTAAAAAGCCCGGGAAAAATGGAAGTACTAAAATATTTTTTGACAAAGTACGAGTGTTATTATTGACGCGATAGAAAGTTCGTTTTGCCTTGTTGAGACAAGATTCCATAAACGCAGATGGATAACACAGATCACTTCCAATACCGTTGATTTTTTCTAATTCGGCATCGATGTATTCCGGACTGGCGATCCTAAGGGCGCGGAGAAACATTGAAGAAAAAAATGGCCTTCTTAGTGGGGGTGTCATGTCCCGAGTAAAAGTGTACGTAGGACAAATTGTTTGTTTTTTTCCGATAGATACTAAACTTAAAACCTGGGCTTTCCCTATGTACACGCACATCCAAAAATGGGATTGAATTGTCTTGTTCCACTTCTAAAGTAAACTTAATAGAGGGGACTTGATCATTTAACTGAAGGAGGAAGTCATCCAGGTCACGATTCATGGGCCAGATACACAAATATCGTCGACGTACCGCAACCAAGGGATGCCAACCCCAGGATTCTCGGAATGTAAGTAATTTCGAAAAACTCCATATAAATATTGGAGAGGAGGGGCGACAAGGGGTTGCCTATGGCCATCCCAAAAACTTGTTGATAATACTCGTTATTGAAAGTGAATTTACACTCTTTGATGCAAAGCTTAATAAGTTCCAAAACAATGTGTGAAGGTAGTGGCAGGTCATACTTATGTAATTCTTGGGAGAGAAAGTCAAGCATATCGTCAATCGGCACTTTTGTAAACAATGAACAAACGTCAAAACTGATCAATCTATCGTTAGTTTCAGTACGTGCATTATTCAATTTTTCAGTAAGATCCATGGAATTTTTTACATGTGAATCAGAGATAGTTCCAAGAATGGGGGACAAGACTTTGACAAGCCATTTGGAGAGTTTATAAGTAATAGAGCCCACCGAGCTAATAATAGGGCGCATAGGGTTGCCAGGTTTGTGGGTTTTAATGAGACCGTAAAGGTAGGGCAGAGAAGGTGAAGTGGACATGAAAAGCGGAATTAAGTCCTTATGATCTTTGAGAATGCGTTTCAAGCCGCTATTAAATGATTTGATGACGTCATCCTGCGGGTTCTTCCTAAGTTTGCTGTATGTGGCGGGGTCCTGGAGAAGCTCGTTCATCTTTCTGATTTAGTCCACTTTGTCCATAATAACTATGGTGTTAGCCTTGTCTGCTTTAGTAATATGGAGCTCCCCATCTTTTTTCAATTGTGAGAGGCTATTGCGAAAACGTTTAGGAAAGTTATCTTCGTAATTACTATTCGCCGCACTATAAACGAGGCCTTTAACTATGTTAAACAAATACTGAGGGAGATTACACTGTTTTTCAAAACAAGCGAGACTGTAACAAATTTGTAAAGCCGAAGGTTTTTTAACAATAAAAAAGGACATACCATATCCAAGGGCACTTTTTGCATCGTCACTAATGTTTTTCGAAGAAAGGTTCAAAACACACTTTGAGCTTGATTTTTTACTCTACTGACTATTTCGAATAAGACTTAATTTTTCGATCCAAAATGTTACGAAGTGAAGAAGTTCTCCAACGCAACTCGTTGTAAATTTCATCAAACAAAGGTTGGATCCACGGTTGGGGAATAACGGTCACAAAATTATGTTTGGCGATGTTTAAATTTTTGAAGGCGGACCACTCATTTTGTCTGGTGACTTCAATATGTTTCTTTAAAATTAATCTGCTGAAGTTGTTGAACGGATGGTCGTCAATTTGTCTGAGGCGAATCGGAAGCAGGGATTTGGGAAGAACTTGCTCCTCTAGACAATTAGTAAGAAACTTTCGTCGGATACGAATTGCATGCCCCTTCATTAATGTAGAAGAAAACACGGACACAAACGGAGACAAGAGAGGGAACAGCAAGCCGAAGGAACGCGTGGTGTTCATTATATGAAAATTATTTCACGAAAGTAACACGTGAAAAATATATATGATGAATAAAACCACGAAGGAAAGGAACACAGATGGTGCTCAAGCGCTTTCGTCTAATGACATCCTCAGGAACACTGAAGTACATAAAGAATTACAGCCTATATATAGGTTACAGAAAGAGAAAAAATAAAATATATATATATATATATATATATATATATATATATATATATAATAAACGGAGAAACGAAATTAAAGGATTGTGGAAGGGGGCACACAAATTTATAAGGAAAAACTATCGATTTTTAGTACAAGATTAAGATTTGTTTCCAAACAATGTTATAGATAAAAAAAAATAAAATACATATATACAAATTTATACTGGAAATCTGCCCAAGTTTTAGCACTCTGCTCTTTTTGTATATAAAAATTTAACAATTATCGATTTTTAGCACAAGATTAAAAGATTTGTTTCCAAACAATGTTATAGATAAAAAAAAATATATATCAAATCATTTAATAGCGGCTTGAAACGCATTCTCAAAGATCATAAGGACTTAATTCCGCTTTTCATGTCCACTTCACCTTCTCTGCCCTACCTTTACGGTCTCATTAAAACCCACAAACCTGGCAACCCTATGCGCCCTATTATTAGCTCGGTGGGCTCTATTACTTATAAACTCTACAAATGGCTTGTCAAAGTCTTGTCCCCCATTCTTGGAACTATCTCTGATTCACATGTAAAAAATTCCATGGATCTTACTGAAAAATTGAATAATGCACGTACTGAAACTAACGATAGATTGATCAGTTTTGACGTTTGTTCATTGTTTACAAAAGTGCCGATTGACGATATGCTTGACTCTCTCTCCCAAGAATTACATAAGTATGACCTGCCACTACCTTCACACATTGTTTTGGAACTTATTAAGCTTTGCATCAAAGACTGTAAATTCACTTTCAGTAACGAGTATTATCAACAAGTTTTTGGGATGGCCATGGGCAACCCCTTGTCGCCCCATCTCTCCAATATTTATATGGAGTTTTTCGAAATTACTTACATTCCCAGAATCCTGGGGGTTGGCATCCCTTGGTTGCGGTACGTCGACGATATTTTGTGTATCTGGCCCATGAATCGTGACCTGGATGACTTCCTCCTTCAGTTAAATGATCAAGTCCCCTCTATTAAGTTTACTTTAGAAGTGGAACAAGACAATTCAATCCCATTTTTGGATGTGCGTGTACATAGGGAAAGCCCAGGTTTTAAGTTTAGTATCTATCGAAAAAAAAAAAACAATTTGTCCTACGTACACTTTTACTCGGGACATGACACCCCCACTAAGAAGGCCATTTTTTCTTCAATGTTTCTCCGCGCCCTTAGGATCGCCAGTCCGGAATACATCGATGCCGAATTAGAAAAAATCAACGGTATTGGAAGTGATCTGTGTTATCCATCTGCGTTTATGGAATCTTGTCTCAACAAGGCAAAACGAACTTTCTATCGCGTCAATAATAACACTCGTACTTTGTCAAAAAATATTTTAGTACTTCCATTTTTCCCGGGCTTTTTAGGCATTGCTAATGTATTTAAACTTTTGGATATTAATGTAGTATTTTCATATAACAATATTGTGAAAAATATCATAGTAAAAAATAGCCCTACCAATAATTCAGGCATTATCTATAAAATTGGTTGTAAACAATGTGATTCCTTTTACATAGGTCAGACGGAAAGGATTTGCACACACGTATAAAACAGCATCAATATTCCGTTAGAACAGGACAATTGTCCAGTGCCCTTTTTGTCCATTTGTCAGAGTTATCCCACTGTATTGATTGGAATAATGCTTCAGTTTTATTCCACTCTAGCAACATTGTTAATAGAAATATTCTTGAGTCTGCCATTATCCAACTAACAAATAACTTCAACATAAGCAAAGGTCTTTTTCAACTCGATCCTGTTGTTTTGAATTCCTTCAGAACAGATTTAGATAAGAAAGGTAGAACGCTAAATCTTTGGTAAAATTTGTATGCCACCCTAATAACTTTTATTTTTCAATTTCTATATACAAAAAAATAGGGCAGAGTGCTAAAACCCGGGCAGATTTCCAGTATAAATTTGTGTATATATATATTTTTTTTTATCTATAACTGTTTGGAAACAAATCTTTTAATCTTGTGCTAAAAATCGATAATTGTTAAATTTTTATATACAAAAAGAGCAGAGTGCTAAAACTTGGGCAGATTTCCAGTATAAATTTGTATATATGTATTTTATTTTATTTTATCTATAACATTGTTTAGAAACAAATCTTAATCTTGTGCTAAAAATCGATAGTTTTTCCTTATAAATTTGTGTGCCCCCTTCCACAATCCTTTAATTTCGTTTCTCGGTTTATTGCATATTATATATATATATTATATATATATATTTTTTTTTTTTTTTTTTCTCTCTTTCTGTAACCTATATATAGGCTGTAATTCTTTATGTACTTAGGTGTTCCTGAGGATGTCATTAGACGAAAGCGCTTGAGCACCATCTGTGTTTTTCCTTCGTGGTTTTATTCATCATACATATATATATATATATATATATACTTGGGCTACGTCGTGGCCGATGTCGTAACACCGCTTCCCGGAGATCAGCGAAGTTAAGCGACATTGGGTCTGGGTAGTAGTTGGATGGGAGACCGTCCTCCGCTCCCAGATTATGTAGCGACCCGTGGTTCGATTCCACGTAAAGCTGTAGGTCCCCTCCGTCATATGACCTTAGATGTTGCGAAGGAGGTTAAACAACCCCAATTTAAAAAAAAAATATATATATATATATATACCGTATTTTCCGGCATATAAGGCGCATGAGCATATAAGACGCACCCTAATTTTGGCAGGCATATTCTTGAAAAAAATAAAAAAATACAGTACTTGCTAGGCCTAGTGAGTTGAAGGTTTTAAAAAAACACGAATTTTATATTTTATATTTTATTTTATTATTTTATATTTTATATTTTATTTTATTTTTTATTTTATTATTTTATATTTTATATTTTATATTTTATTTTTTATTTTATTTTATGAGTATTACAACTCTATTACTATAATGAACTGCATGTCCATTTATAATACCATAAACACTAACAACACAGAGCAAGACGAACGGTTGTAAGATCGTGTAGAGATCAGTGGTTTTAACATCAAAACATTCAACATCATATTTAGTTAGAACATTTTAGTACAAACATACTATAACTTAGGGAGTTTTTATTAAATTTGTAAAACATGAGGCAATGGGAAAAGAAAATATTTTTATTCATCATGGCCACTGTCAACCTCATCCATGCATTCCTCGGGGTCATCAATGCTCTCTGAGTCAGAAGTGTCCGTTTCCTCATATAAAATGTCATCTTCTGTGCCATCAATGGCACTGCTAATGTCACACTTCCTAAAAGACCGTACAACTGTCTCGGTTTTAACTTCATTCCAAGCATTTTTGACCCACTGGCAAACCTGAGCTATTGCAGGCCTCTTGATCCGACCTATTGGTGTTAGCTCATGCTGTGGGAGCGTCATCCATTTGTTCCATTCTTCACGCATGTACCCCTTAAAAGGTTTGTTTATCGACACATCTAGGAGTTGCAATTGACATGTTAATCCCCCAGGTATTACAGCTAGTTTTGTTTTTAATCTGTTAACTCTACTCTTAGTGGCCTTTGATATGTGAGACCGGAACTGGTCCCACACGAGAAGCGACGGCTTTTTGAGGAGTCCACCAGGACGCCGTGACCACCCAAAGCCTACCAATGACCCTGACTTTGAGTATAAGGCGCAGGGTGATTTTCTGAGACTTTTTGGGGAAAAAAAGCGCGCCTTATATGCCGGAAAATACGGTATATATATATATATATATATTATATATATATATATATATATATATATATATATATATATATGTGTGTGTGTGTGTATGACGTCATACTAAAACTTTAGTGGTCACCGCTTATTTGCAGATATCGAAAAGAGATAAGAGGCACGGCAAAAGGTAGAAGGGATGAGGGTAATGAGGGTGGGGAGTGGGGTGATGGGGTATGTAAAAGATAAATAAAAATAAAATAAATGTAATAAACATTATTATTATTATTATTATATATATGTGCGTGTGTATGAGCCATGCTATGAACTTTAGCGGCCACCATTTATTTGCACAGATGTCGAAAAGAGATAAGGGAAACGGCAAAAGCTTGAAGGGATGAGGGTAATGAGGGATGGGTAAGCAGGGATGAATGGGGATAAGATAAAGGGATGGTGATAAGAAAAATAAAATAATATTTTTTTTATATGTGTGACGTGTAAGCTACCAAAATATAATAAAAAAAAAATTTGTGTGTGTGTGTATATATATATACCGGGTGGCCCAATAAAAATGGCACCAATTTTGAGAAGTGATATCTCAATAACCATTGCAGCTAGGGACTTAAAAAAAACAACCAAATGAAAGATAATTTTTTCTCTTTAAATACTTATTCTATGGCTTGATGGTTATAAGCCCATATAATGCCCAAAATTGGCTTCCAAAAAAAATATACAAAAAAAAGTTGCGCATTTATATATTCCTTGATCCTAATTTTAAATGAAATTTTTCTATTCCAGACCCCTCAAGATGGGATTGAGAGAATCTGATAAGAACATTATACAAGCACTACGTGAAGAAAAAGGATATTCATTAAACAGAATCCTTTACGAATTTCCAAATAGAAATTGGAAAAAAAGAACTGTGGCACATTTTTTACAAAAACTTAAAGAAACCGGCAGCAGTCAACGGCGTCCGGGAAGTGGTCGACCAAGAAGTATTAGAACGCCAGAAAACATTGAAAAAGTAAATGAAATGGTTTTAAGTCAAGAGGAACAACCGGGAACAAGTAAAAGTGAACGTGAAGTTGCGAAAGAAACCGGGATTTCACGTTCATCAGTACAGCGAATAATTCGCTGTACTGATGAACGTGAAATCCCGGTTCTTTCGCAACTTCACGTTCACTTTTACTTGTTCCCGGTTGTTCCTCTTGACTTAAAACCATTTCATTTACTTTTTCAATGTTTTCTGGCGTTCTAATAGTTTCTGGTCGACCACTTCCCAGACGCCGTTGACTGCTGCCGGTTTCTTTAAGTTTTTGTAAAAAATGCGCCACAGTTCTTTTTTTCCAATTTCTATTTGGAAATTCGTAAAGGATTCTGTTTAATGAATATCCTTTTTCTTCACGTAGTGTTTGTATAATGTTCTTATCAGATTCTCTCAATCCCATCTTGAGGGGTCTGGAATAGAAAATTTCATTTAAAATTAGGATCAAGGAATAAATATAAATGCGCAACTTTTTTTTTTATATATTTTTGTGGAAGCCAATTTCGGGCATTATATGGGCTTATAACCATCAAGCCATAGAATAAGTATTTAAAGAGAAAAGAATTATCTTTCATTTGGTTGTTTTTTTAAGTCCCTAGCTGCAATGGTTATTGAGATATCACTTCTCAAAATTGGTGCCATTTATTTTGGGCCACCCGATAATATATATATATATATATATATATATATATATGATGGTCGGAAAAGTGATAAGTGGGAATGAGTTCGTAATAAATACGAACAAACAAACAAACAACGGTCCTTTTCCGAAATTTGGACTGTTTCCTATTTTTTTTTTAAATAAGATATTTAATGTAGACTTACGCTGATTTAAAAAATGTAAGTCTTTTTTTGGAGAAATTATTATTTTAAAAGTTACACCGTGTTCTAGTTTACGTATATATATATTTTTGCTACCCGCACGAAGGGTAGAAAAAATAACTGAATGCCCGGTTAGGTTAATTGAATGCCCGGTTAGGTCAACTGAATACCCGGTTAGGTTCATTGAATGCCCGGTTAGGTCAACTGTACGCCCTTGACGATTGGGTAAGTTTAGTCGTAATATTTTCGTTAAAACTAACAAAAATATCACGCCTAAACCTAGCCAATAGTCAAGGGCGTACGCCGTACAGTTGACCTAACCGGGCATTCAATGAACCTAACCGGGTATTCAGTTGACCTAACCGGGCATTCAGTTATTTTTTCTACCCTTCGTGCGGGTAGCAAATATATATATATATATATATATGAAAATTATTTCACGAAGGTAACACGTGAAAAATATTTATGATGAATAAAACCACGAAGGAAAGGAAACACAAAATGGTGCTCAAGCGCTTTCGTCTAATGACATCCTCAGGAACACTGAAGTATATAAAAAGGTTAAGCCTATATATAGGTTACAGAAAGAAAAAAAGAAAAAATAAATAACATACATACACACAAACACACATATATATATATATATATATATATATACATATCTATATATACAAATACATACATACATACATACATACATATATATACAATAAACAGAGAAGTAAAAATAATAAAAAATTATTAAAAATTAAAACCTTAAAGGATTACCAAAGAGGCGTACAGATTGTAAGGAAAAATATCGATTTTTAGCACAAGATCAAATGGATTATAAAAATACAAATTTATACTGGAACTCTGCCGGGTTTTAGCACAATGCTGCCTATGGTCAGGTTTCGATATATATAAAAAAAAAAAAATATAAAAAAAAAATGCAAATTAAAAGTTAATCGATTTTTAGCACAAGATCAAATGGATTATAAAAATACAAATTTATACTAGAACTCTGTCCGGGTTTTAACATATTGCTGCCTATGGTCAGGTTTCGATATATATAAAAAAATAAAACGCAAATTAAAAGTTAATAAAGTAGAAGACAAGTTTACCAAAGATTTAATGTTTTACACTTCTTATCTAAGTCTGCTTTAAAGGAATTCAACATAACAGGATCGAGTTGAAAAAGACCTTTGCTTATGTTGAAGTTATTTGAAAGTTGGATAATGGCAGACTCAAGAATATTTCTATTAACAATGTTGCTTGAATGGAATAAAACTGAAGCATTATTCCAATCAATACAGTGGGCTAACTCTGACAAATGGACAAAAAGGGCACTGGACAACTGTCCTGTTCTAACGGAATATTGATGCTGTTTTATACGTGTGTGCAAATCCTTTCCCGTCTGACCTATGTAAAAGGAATCACATTGTTTACAACCAATTTTATAGATAATGCCTGAATTATTGGTAGGGCTATTTTTTACTATGATATTTTTCACAATATTGTTATATGAAAATACTACATTAATATCCAAAAGTTTAAGTACATTAGCAATGCCTAAAAAGCCCGGGAAAAATGGAAGTACTAAAATATTTTTTGACAAAGTACGAGTGTTAATATTGACACGATAGAAAGTTCGTTTTGCCTTGTTGAGACAAGATTCCATAAACACAGATGGATAACACAAATCACTTCCAATACCGTTGATTTTTTCCAATTCGGCATCGATGTATTCCGGACTGGCGATCCTAAGGGCGCGGAGAAACATTGATGAAAATATGGCCTTCTTAATGGGGGTATCATGTCCCGAGTAAAAGTGTACGTAGGACAAATTGTTTGTCGTTTTCCGATAAATACTAAACTTAAAACCTGGGCTTTCCCTATGTACACGCACATCCAAAAATGGGATTGAATTGTCTTGCTCAACTTCTAAAGTAAACAAGACAATTCAATCCCATTTTTGGATGTGCGTGTACATAGGGAAAGCCCAGGTTTTAAGTTTAGTATTTATCGGAAAACGACAAACAATTTGTCCTACGTACACTTTTACTCGGGACATGATACCCCCATTAAGAAGGCCATATTTTCATCAATGTTTCTCCGCGCCCTTAGGATCGCCAGTCCGGAATACATCGATGCCGAATTGGAAAAAATCAACGGTATTGGAAGTGATTTGTGTTATCCATCTGTGTTTATGGTATCTTGTCTCAACAAGGCAAAACGAACTTTCTATCGTGTCAATATTAACACTCGTACTTTGTCAAAAAATATTTTAGTACTTCCATTTTTCCCGGGCTTTTTAGGCATTGCTAATGTACTTAAACTTTTGGATATTAATGTAGTATTTTCATATAACAATATTGTGAAAAATATCATAGTAAAAAATAGCCCTACCAATAATTCAGGCATTATCTATAAAATTGGTTGTAAACAATGTGATTCCTTTTACATAGGTCAGACGGGAAAGGATTTGCACACACGTATAAAACAGCATCAATATTCCGTTAGAACAGGACAGTTGTCCAGTGCCCTTTTTGTCCATTTGTCAGAGTTAGCCCACTGTATTGATTGGAATAATGCTTCAGTTTTATTCCATTCAAGCAACATTGTTAATAGAAATATTCTTGAGTCTGCCATTATCCAACTTTCAAATAACTTCAACATAAGCAAAGGTCTTTTTCAACTCGATCCTGTTATGTTGAATTCCTTTAAAGCAGACTTAGATAAGAAGTGTAAAACATTAAATCTTTGGTAAACTTGTCTTCTACTTTATTAACTTTTAATTTGCGTTTTATTTTTTTATATATATCGAAACCTGACCATAGGCAGCAATATGTTAAAACCCGGACAGAGTTCTAGTATAAATTTGTATTTTTATAATCCATTTGATCTTGTGCTAAAAATCGATTAACTTTTAATTTGCATTTTATTTTTTTATTTTTTATTTTTTTATATATATCGAAACCTGACCATAGGCAGCATTGTGCTAAAACCCGGCAGAGTTCCAGTATAAATTTGTATTTTTATAATCCATTTGATCTTGTGCTAGAAATCGATATTTTTCCTTACAATCTGTACGCCTCATTGGTAATCCTTTAAGGTTTTAATTTTTAATAATTTTTTATTATTTTTACTTCTCTGTTTATTGTATATATATGTATGTATGTATGTATGTATGTATTTGTATATATAGATATGTATATATATATATATATATGTGTGTGTTTGTGTGTATGTATGTTATTTATTTTTTCTTTTTTTCTTTCTGTAACCTATATATAGGCTTAACCTTTTTATATACTTCAGTGTTCCTGAGGATGTCATTAGACGAAAGCGCTTGAGCACCATTTTGTGTTTCCTTTCCTTCGTGGTTTTATTCATCATATATATATATTAGGGTGATGCAAAAAAGGGGTCAAATTTTTTTTTTTTCAATTTTCAGGGAGACACCCTCTTATTTTATTCATATTCCTAAGAAAGCATTGTATGCGAAATTTGGGGTTGAAAAAGAGAAAATTAGAGGTTGCTACCAAGCTTTAAAAATAAATGTATATCAGTTTGTGCTCAAAAATATTGTTTTGTTGATATTTTCGCCGGAGCCGGTTTGATATGTACCTAGTTAACCTAGTTTGAAAAAAAACGATGACATTCTAGACTATAGTACGTAGTGAGCTCATAAAATAGTAAATAATAGGCACGCTGATTTCCGCACCACCCTCTGAGGTACAGCGTATAGCGCGTTAACTTTTTTTTATGTGGAAGTTTCCCCAGTAGGCATATCATAACCACTTATGTATGTTTATTTTCGTTTTTTGTGAAGCAAGAGTAATGTTTTCTTGTTTTTGTTTGAGAGTGACGACCTGTAACTTTTAACAATTTGAAGAAGGTATTGTTTCTGCTCTTCATCATTGGTTATCAGTTTGTTGTATTCCTCCATCAGTCGTACACCTCTTTCCGCAATGTCGTTTACCACTTTGAGTCCATATGCGATATCTCTTGCATTCGCATAACTTTCATCATCATTCCATTCTTCAGCATCTTTTTCAAGAAAAGTGCAAGGCACCTCTAGGATTTCAAAGAATCTTTTTGTGTTCGCAGTAACGAAATCCTGCAGTTGTTTCTGCCCAGCTGATTCAGGATTTATTGATGCTCGTTTGCTCGGTTTTGAGTCAATTGGTTTCTGCAGAGCATGCTTCATTTTGTTTTTTGTCTCATGCGAAACAGCTGAATCAAAAAATGCAAGCGCCACAAGCTCCTCAGAGAGGTACCACAAATGTCTCAAAAACTTATTGAGTGCAGCACTTGCAATTTTGTCATCCTTTTGCTTGTAGAGCTGCAGACTTTGCACAAAATGCAAACATCTCTCAGTCCTTTTTCCTCTCTCTCAGTTAGTTTAAACTGAGATTTAAACATCCAAATTTTAATGCAGTAAATTAGCTTGCCCATCCATCGTGCTCTGTGATAAGCTCCGGGTGCTTTAAAGCTGATTCCTGACTTGGGGGCACTACCGATGAAAATGAGCGTTAGCTCGAGCAATTCCTTGTAGTCATCACGAGGCTGCTGTTCATCAAGCTGAGCTTGAGCAAATTGAATGAGTTCTTCAGCATCTGAGATTTTCTCTGCAATGTTAGGGTCATCTGTTGCTGTTTGGTAATTGTTCTTGTCAATTTCCACCCACTTTGCTTTGAATCTCTTAAACAGTTGTATGTCAGGGCCACTAGAAGATGGCAAGGAGACAGAAACTGCAGCTTCTAACACTATTTCGAAAATATGATGTCGGCAAGCCAGCCACAGCATATCTTTATCCAATCTTTGCTCTAGTAACATACAAGCACCACTCTTAGAACCTGTGTTGGAGGCAGTGGTGTCAAAACACATGCCCTTCACTTGGTCAGATATATTCCACTCCAATACTAACTGATGGACAGCATCTGCAATGTTTTGACCAGTTCCTCTGGCAAGTTTGGGAATACCAAGAAGCTGATCAACTCCTTGGCCGGAAATTAGAACTGGCAGTCGATCAACATTTTCATGACCAGTAATATCTTCCAGTAGTTTGCCGTCCCAATGTATTTGGAGAGGGCAATTTGTTTCGAAATCCTGCTTCAAATTTTCTGCCATTGTCTTGCGGTTCCTTTGTCTTGCTCTCCGTATCGATGAATAGCTAACACTGTATTCTTCAGGGTTTTGCCCAAGAGCATTGATTGTTGGGATCAAGATTTCCGAAGCAGCTCTATCACTTACTTTTGCAGCATCAAGAGATACAAGCATTGAAGAATCCATAAGCTTTGCACTCTTAGACTTTGATCTACTTTGTCTCGAAGTTGATGGCTGCTGAGGGTCAGCAACAAATTCTTCTTCTGATTTTGAACTATCTTCATTCAAACTTGAAAGACTTGAACTTGAGAGCACTGCTGCTTCGAAAACGGCTGTTTCCCTCTTTCTTTTCTTTTCAAGCAATGTTTCCTTTTCTCTAGCAATCTCTTCCATTTGTGAAAAAACTTTATCCACTCCAGACATTTTGCCTTTTCTTTCTTTTTGTCGTTGCAGCATCAAAAACTCACGATCTTCATCTATCTTTATCATGTCAAGAGCACTTGCATGTGCAATGTCAAACAGATCTTGCAAGTCATTTTGCCAGCTCTCTTGTTTTTGAAGTAGTGCAGGTGATTGCTTCTTCTTATTATTTCTGTTCTTCTTTAGTTTCTCCCACTCGTTGAAAAGTTTCTTTACTCTCTCCACGACATGACATTTCAACACTGTTGGGATGCGTGCCTTTTCCCACACATCCATAACATCTCTAGCAGTCAACAAAGCCGCTGTTTTCACCTGTTGCTTTTTATTGATCTTGTAGTTCATAAACAATGCTAATGTTTCCCTTTTAGATGGAAGCTGGGTTTCTTTGAAGGACTCTATAGGATGTCCTATGAGCCAAACAACTGTTTTGTGACGCGTATGCCGCTCCATGAGTGCAACTCAGCAACTGCTATACAACCACTCTCAGCGAAGGCAGCAAAGATACTGAGTCAGTGACGCCGCACTTACACTGACGCGGCCGCCACAGTGACGTCACAGCAAAGAAATGATTCTAGAATGTTCGGCCACGGCGTCTATAGCAATGAAAGGGATGAGAAGGTTTACGGAAAGAGGTTCAGAGTCTGTTATGACTGCTATATGTTGCTGACTACCATTTTTGATGAAATCTGCAAAATAAATAAATGTACAATAAATACAAACTGAAAAATAACAATATACAAAATGTTCAATGGATGGTAGCAACCTCTAAAATGTCTTCAATTGTGCTGAAATTTTGCATGTTCAGTTTTTACACTAAATTAAATAAAATTAGAGGGTGTCTTCAAGTTTTTGAAATGATAAGTTATTTTGCATCACCCTAATATATATATATATATACGTAAACTAGAACACGATGTAACTTTTAAAATAATAAATTCTCCAAAAAAAAACTTACATTTTTTAAATCAGCGTAAGTCTACATTAAATATCTTATTTTAAAAAAAAATAGGAAACAGTCCAAATTTCTGAAAAGGACCCAAACAACAATTAAGCTAAAACTGAAAAATAAATGAATATGCGCGTGACGTCAGAGTATGAACCGGCCACCGACAACACGATGACACAATAATATAAATTATGCTAGGGAAAAAGAGGAGAAAAGGGGAAAACAAATTTTAATAACTCAAAAAAGTGTAGGGGATTGATAAGGGTGAAGAGGGTTGGGAAGCCTGATAATTATAATGGAAAAATAAAAATTGTGGGCATGGCCTAATTATACACGTGTATGTATGTATATATACTGTATGATGACTAATGCTAAGATGATTCAACCAAGAAGATTTATGACGCATGCGAGAATACAACAACTTCCAATGATATGAGAAAATGATAAAGATGAAGGGGAAAAATAAGAGGAGCATATATATATATATATATATATATATATATATGATCAAAAGTATTCGGACACCCCGGAAAATCCGCATTTCTGCAAATATCACCTTCGCCGAAAGGTATGCTGGGAAAAAGCGTGGCGAAACTATAATGCTGAGGTGTTCTGTTAAGTTATCAGTAACTGTTGTGAAGCCATGCCGCGCGGACGTGAACTCTCCGAGTTCCAACGTGGACTCGTCATCGGATGTTATTTAAGTAACGTTTCTATACGAAACATTGCAGCCAAACAGGATATACCAAAGTCGACTGTAGCGGATGTTATCATGAGATGGAAGCACGACGGTGCAACTAACGCGAAAAAACGTTCCGGACGACCACGCAAACTGACGGAACGTGATAGAAGAAGTCTGGTACAACATGTCAAGAAGTCCCGCACGTCCTCTGCCGCTTCCATCGCTGAGGAGGTAGGAAGAGCATCCGGTACCTCCGTTAGTACTGTAACTATCCGCAGAGAGATGCACAGACTCGGTTATTATGGTAGATCAGCTGTACACAAGCCACTGATTACAAAAGTTAATGCCACGCGTCGTTTGGCCTGGTGTGTCTCCCGTCGTTCCTGGACCGTGGAGGACTGGAAAACTGTTCTTTGGAGCGACGAGTCGCGGTATTCACTCTTCCAGTCTGATGGGCGTGTTTGGGTGTGGCGACAGCCCGGAGAACGGCTTCTTCCTGACTGTGTACGTCCAACGGTGAAGTTCGGTGGAGGGTCCATCATGGTATGGGGTTGTTTTTCCTGGCTAGGGCTCGGCCCGTTGGTTGTTATACCCACTACCATGAACGCTGACGTTTATCTCGACGTTCTGGACAATTCGGCCCTCCCTACACTGTGGCAATACTACGAAGATGGCCATTGTTTGTTTCAACAGGATCGAGCTCCCTGCCATACTGCAAGGCGTGTGCAGGACTGGTTTCGTGAAAATAAGGTGGATTTGTTAGACTGGCCTGCTCAGTAACGCCCGCACACCACGCCCGGCTTCACTTGCATCTCTTGCATCAGCTCTGCAAGAGGAATGGCGAGCCATTCCTGCACAGACTTACCGAAAACTGGTGGAAAGTATGCCTCGACGTGTTGACGCTGTAATAAAAGCAAAGGGTGGACCTACTGGTTACTAAATGCCATAATAAAACCATTTTTCCCAAAACCATGCGGTGTCCGAAAACTTTTGATCATATAGTGTATATATATATATATATAATATATATATATATATATATATATATATGGGAAGGTGGGGAACAATAAGACATGGGAAACAATGAGACAATGGGATTTTTACGATGTTTAAACTTGCTTACGTGAATCATCTTTTGTGTCAAGAATATAAAGCATTAACCACACCTACTTGTTCAGTCTGCTGGCAAATATCGAAGACAGTAGTTGTGTAGCAACGATTTCTTCATATTTTAGCAGGTAAAGTAAAAATTTTTCAGTGAAATATATTTGATATGGCATTTGTAAGTTTCTGTTATAAAATTTATAACGTTATAATTTAAATTCATAGATATTTACTCGCGATATGACAGGTAGACAACTCATTTAAAAAATAAATATAGTCTGCTACGATATAAAATATAAATATTTTGCCTGTGGATTACAATCAGACGATTTACTACATAGGCAAGGTAATCCATAACAAAAATTATAATAATGAAATATAGGTGAGCTTCTTATGAACATTTTTAGAATCGAGCAAAAATTTTACATTTACAGCAGTGCCATGAAATAGATTCAGTGCTCAAAAGGATATTATGATGCTTATATCTCCTCCCAGTCAATGGTACAACAAAACAAACACCAAAAGACTCATTTTTCACTTGAAATAGGTTTTTCTCTTATGGACGTATGTGCGTACTATACGATACTATACGAGAAGCTGTCAAAAAAAAATAATAAACATGTTTCCTTTTTGTTTCATTTTACCCCACGAGATGTCTCATTGTACCCCCACACCTGGGGAACAACGATACATTTGATGGAATACAACAATAGATTAAAAATAAGAAATGTCTTTTTCATTTTAGTCAAATTGAATCTGTTTTCATTAAGTTATATAACAGGGCTACAAATAAAAATAACATTTTTTGTAATGACATATTTGTATGCAATAAATATGACTTTAAAACTTGTGTCTTATTGTTCCTCATCTTCCCCTATATATATATATATATATATATATATATATATACCATCGGCCCCGGGATCGAGACCCGGTGACGGCAGGCGGCGCGCAGCAGAACCCAGCTGTTCATGCTTCCACACTATAAAGAAATTGGTTGGTAGATAAATGGGCACCCTGGATACCCTAGTAGTTAAGACGCTGGGCTGCTGGTGGCTCGTGGTTCGTATTCCACGTTAAAGTGTAGGTCTAAGGTGGAGTGACAAGCTTAACTTTCGTCAGAATGAACAATTCGGGCGGAAGCAAAACCAAGGTTAACCAAGGTTTCATATATTATAATATATATATATATATATATATATATATATATGATTAGTGATGAGTCATGCCAAAATGAGTCATACAACTACTTTCTGAATGGGGATGATAAGGCGAAAGGGGAGTGAGGGTAATGGATATAGGGGTGATAATACAAAGGAATATAAAGGACACCAAACAGAAACAGACCGGCTGGTTCCTTCGAGGCTGTCTGTTTGAGGAGGAAGGTTAAAAGAAGTAAGAAAATTTAAAGACAAGTGAAAGTTTTAAAGCAAAGCAAAGAAAAGAGGTTGAAAGGAAGGAAAGAAATTTAAAGATAAAGTGAAAATTTTAAAGTAAAGAGGAAAAAATCCAAGTGAAAATTCTACATTTCTTCTACGCGCTAACAAATGCTTCCAACTCGGGGTTTAAGGCGAGACAAGCATCTAGTATTCTAGTTTCTTTTTAAAGGATTCGATCGAATTACTTTGAACTACGCTGGCTGGAAATCCATTCCACAAATTAACTATACGATTAAAGAAAAAATGTTTAGCTTCATTAGAATTAAAATGTTTACCCACTAATTTCAGACCATTACCGAGAGTTTTATCTGCATTCCTGAAGGTGAAATATTTTTTCGCATCGACATTATGAAAACCTTTAATCATTTTAAACACCTGGATTAAATCTCTTCGAATTCGTCTTTTTACGAGTGAGAATAAATTTAACGTTTCTAAACGAGCAGCGTAGGATTTGTTTCTTAGTCTAGGAATCATCTTCGTGGCCCATCACTGCACCCTCTCCATTCTGTCCATGTTCTGTTGTAAAAATGGGTACCAGAATTGAACGTAGTATTCCAGGTGGAGGTGTACTAAGGAATTACATAATGTTAATAGTGTTTTCTTCGACTTAAATTCAAACGATCTACCAATAAATCCCAAGATTCTATTCGCTTTTCTGACCGTTTCGATACATTGCTTACTCGGTTTAATGCCTCAATCTTTCTCTTCCGTCACACTTGTTAGTGTCTTGTCGCGCATGAAATACTTTTCTTTAACATCGTTTCTACAGATATGCAACGTTTTGCATTTATCTATATTAAAGTTCATTTGCCAAATTCCGCCCAGTGGAGTAATTTATTAATATCTTCTTGAATCTGCAAACGTTCTGTCGCTGATTTTGTTCGGCACCTATTTTGGTATCATCCGCAAATTTTGAAATTATACTCTTAATTCCCAAGTCGATGTCATTGATATAAATAATAAAAAGAACTGGTCCCAGAACTGATCTCTGAGGCACGCCGCTAGTTACATTTTTCCAGTTGGACTCTGCCATTAATGACCACTCTTTGCTTACGTCCACTAAGCCAATTTTCAATCCATTTCAGAACATTACCATCAATTCCGTGAGAATGAAGTGTAGCTGATAATATTCTATGTGGCACGTTATTAAACACTATTTGAAAATCGAAATATATAGTATCTACTATTTTACTCTCGTCATATACTGTATAGTTACAATATCATTAAAGAAATCGAGCAAATTAGTAAGACAAGAAACGATTACGTCGAAAGCCGCGTTCAGAATTTTTGATTAATTTATTAATTTCGAAGTGATTAACTAGTTTGTCCCGAACGATCGTCTCCATAAGCTAACCAACAACTGAAGTCAGGCTGATGGGACGATAATTTCCCGGTAGTGATTTGTCACCTTTTTTAAATATTGGCGTAATGTTTGCAAGTTTCCAATCAAGCGGAACTTCTCCAGACTGTAACGATTTATTAAATATATATATGTAGGAGGAGAGACTATTGCGCAGTTCGCTTCTTTAAGTACTCTGTTCTGTCCAGCTTATCTGGACCGGGAGTTTTATTAGGATTAATTTTACCTATGGCCGAGAGTACTGAGAGTTTTTACAAATAGTAAAATTGTGAAGCTTTAAATCAGTGCTCTTCAACCTTTTTATGCTTACCGCCCACTTTTGTAACTTTTGAATCTCCGTATCGCCCACCAAAATTAAAAATGCAAAAACTCAAACTAAAAGTTATATACCCTGCATAAAACAATAAAATTAATTGCAATTACCTTTAGATTAATGAGATCCTTGAGCCACTAGTGGGCTGTACCGCCCAGGTTGAAGAGCACTGCTTTAAATGATCATCACTGAGAATAATTACGGAACAGGAATGATGTTCATATTTTCTTTAGTGAAGACGAAAAAGAAGAATTTATTTAAAACTTTCGTCACTCGTAAGTCATCGTAAATTTTTTCGTTGTTTTTCGCCAATGAGTGGACCAATAGTCTGCGAAGCTACTTTTTTATTTCTAACATAATTATAGAATTCCTTCGGATTCGATTTAATTTGGTTCACTATATATTGTTCATAGTTGCGCTTACTTTTTCTAATAAGTGTTATTTCGCCTTCTCAATAGCTTGTCAGCACTTTTATAGCACAAATTATTTGATTCTTTAAATTTAAAATACGCCTTCCTTTTTAACGTTAAGCTATTCTTAATGTCAGCATTCCACCATTTAGGTTTAACAGACCTCGCTAGTCTCTATTACGTAATGGGATATTACTCGATTGTAAACGTTTAAAACAATTATAAAAGGAAGTCGATGTGCCATTAATATCATCGTGTGATAAAGCCTCATCCCAATTATGGGTCGAAAGTTGCAGTTTCATGTCACGAAATTTATCTCTTTTAAAATCCAAAACGTATTCCAGGCTCTCTGAATTATAAACATTAATTTTAATTTCAAATGTTATCTGCCTATGATCACTGGTGGAGAAGTAGTCTCCAACAGAGATATTATCAATTAAGGTTAGGTCTGTACTTCAAACTGAATCTAGAATATTGCGTTCTCTAGTTGGTTCCTTGACCACTTGAAAAAGCGAACTTTCGAGCAAACCCTCGTACAGTCGGCGACCAGAATTAGACTGTAAGGGAGCACTCGAATCCCTGCGAGGGAAATTAAGATCTCCTATAATTATCGCATCATATTTGCCACTTACATCAAAAATTAATTCCTGAAGCCAATTATCACTATCGACAGTCTGAGAGGGGGGACCTGTATACTAAACCTATAATTAATTTCTTTGGTGAGTTGTCTTTGATTTCAACAAATGTCGCATTTATACTATCAATTTCTGCAATGTTTTTAATTATGGGTTTTAAGTGTAACCGAACGCATAGTACTGTACCACCACCATTTCTTTCTTTTCTATTATTGTTAAACATTTCATAACCTAGGATACGATATTCTAAGAGGAAATCTCTACCCTATGTATTTAATCAGGATTGCTACAACCTCAAATTTTTGGTCAAGGATAATACTTAATAGTTTATTAATTTAAATCTTAAACTTCGAGCAGTAGTATAAAATATATTTATAAAATCTTGAGTACCGCAGTAGAATATCGAGGTTCTTCAAGGAGGCAATCGTTCACTGGAAGAAAAATTTATGTTAGGCTGTTCGCTTTCATAGGAGTTACACCGTTTTTTGCCTGAAAAGCTATCGGAGAGCCATGCAATAGTATACCAAGACGAGCTGTTCCCACGCCATTTAGATGAAGACCATCACACAAAAATAAATCCTTTTTATTATAAAAATTACTCCACAGATCGACGAATTCAACATTTTCCTGTTGGCAAAAGGACTTAAGAGTAATATTTTTGTGGGTAGCTCTGCTGAAAACGTTCTCAGATCCTGCTATTCTTGGGAGAATTCCTGAAAAAATTAATTTATTAGGCCTATCATTTAGAGTCCGCATCAGCCGCTTGTATGTCTCTGTTAGCTCCTCTGACCTGGAAATCTTAACATAGTTAGTCCCAACATACACCATAAATATCATACTATCATCAGCATCTTTACCAAACTCGTCTATGGAATCCGTGATGTCGTCGACACGGGCTCCAGGATAGCAATACCTCCTCCTCAGAGTTGGGTTCCTGCCGCAGAACTCCTGTAATTGCCCTCGAATAATGGAATCGCCAATCAGCCTAATTTCCTGCGTGCCATTCTGTTCTGGCTCTAAGACAGAAAATCTATTAGTTGTAACTACTTTTAACCAAGGTTTATGCTGCCTAGGTCGGGCCCCATTTCGAAATGCCTCAAACGGTCGATCCCCCGAAGGAGAAGTTGAGGCGGGAATAACGACTGGATGTGAATTCGTCGTAGAGTCTCCGCGCGATCTTCGCTCTGTGTGAGAACTCACCCCCAGACTCCCAGAAACAAAATCCTGTAGAGAGTTGAACCTTGCTGCCAAAGCACTAAATTCTTCTCTCAGGACATTTGCCTCCCTCCTACTCCGACGAAGTTCGTCTCTCGCCGAAATCACCTCGTTTCACAGTTCCTGTCGGGTTACGCAAAATCTGCAAACTAAAGGGTTGGAAGAGGGATCGGTCAAAAAGTACTGAGGAAATTTTCCGCCGCAGACGGAACACTCGCATAGGTTAGGGGTCCATAGCAAGAAAAAATGTTATCACGAAAAATTAAAATTAGTTTCCCAATCTAATAGGCAGAAGAGTTTGGAAAGAATTACGGATTAGTGACCTGAAAAGGAAAACAAACAAGAGTCTGGAAATACCAAAAGAAGAAATCTTTACTCACACAAGCAATTTTTTTTCTTTTTTAGTAAGTAATTGAGAGAAGTGAGAAGTCTAGAGTCCCTTGAGGATTAGCGATGAAAAATAACAGCCACATGGTGGATGTATTAAAATAAAAAGAAAAACGAAAACCTATAAATAATAAAAATTAAAATAAAATAAAAGAAATATATATATACTGTACAGGGTGTACATAAAGTCAGGATCTATTTTTGTGAAGCACTTGGAAATTATATGGAATTCAATCATAAAATGATAAAGTGGTAACATTTATTAAATAATTAAGAGTAGGATTCGACGTGACGCCCATCAGTATCCCTGCACAGCTCAAATCGTTCCGCAGCATTTCTAAACACATTCTGGAGCATTTGCGGGGTTGTTATCTGCAGCAGTTTGTATACTTGTACGTAAGTTTTCAAGACTCGTAATCTTCGTCTGATAGACGTGCGATTTGATAAAGCCCCATGCAAAGAAATCTAAAGGGGTTAAATCTGGTGATCTCGCTGGCCAAGGTCTGTTGCTTCCGCGTCCGATCCAGCGATTTGGAAAACGTCCATTTAGATAATCCTGAACAATTTTGGAATAGTGACAAGGAGCACCATCATGTTGATAGACGACCGGGATAGGATTGTTAGTAACTGTATTTATGGTTTTATGAGTGCAATTATTTACCCGACGAATAATTCTAAGTTAAGAGTCTGCTAGCCTTTGTTCCCTACAGAGGTTACTAAGCGTTAAAGATATTTAAACAATGATACTTAATAAGAGGTGGCTAATGATATTTCTAGTTGAGGCTTTAATAAAAAACAAAGAAACCAGAAAAGGTTGACTAGCACTGGTCTAACTGATGGGAGTGGGAACATATATATGATTGTGAAGGGTTTGTTAGTCTATCTTTAGTGCGACTGCTAATACCCTCGTGTTCATCGATATGAAATTGGAGTTGGTGTGTGGTCATGCGAACGTACGACGATGTGCTATTGACACATGTACATGTATGTTTGCCACATGCCACATGTACATGTATGTTTGCATACGAACTAGTCTTGTTGTTCCTTACAGTATATATATATATATATATATATATATATATATATATATATATATATATATATATATATATATATAATCCAGTGAAGATGTGTTGAAAATTTGGGAGCAAGTGTAGTTTACGTCCCCCTGTGGTGCCTAGTGTAATTTACGTTCCCTTACGTTATCCTAGTTTAATTTACGTTCCCCTACATTATCCTAGTGTAGTTTGCGTTCCCCAACTTTGTCTGCTATACCTACTCAAATAAAACGTTAAAACTAACGAAAATATTACGACTTAACCTAACCAATCGTCACTATATATATATATATATATATAATATATATATATATATATATATATATATATACAGGGTGGGGCACGGGAATCAAGTGTTTTTTGAATAGCTAGTAATCGGCCATTAGGAATGGGAGGGGCGTGCGGTAGGTAGCATTCCATTCCTGGGTTCATAGCATTTAACTTTAACTAACACTCACCTTTATCTTTCAGGTGCCATCATGGAGCAGTGGACGTTAGAACACCGCATGTTCGCGTATGATCATTTTGTTAGGAGTGGCGAGTCAGTGACAGCAGTTCAGCGTGCGTTTCGCCGCAGATTCAACATTCATCGAAATGACTCTGTTCCCGCTCGTGACACAATCTTACGTTGGGTTAACAATCTTCGAACAGGAGGCTCAATAATGAAAACAAAACCGAAGGGGCCGCAACGCACTGTGCGTACTCCAGAGAACGTTGAAAGGGTCAGACAAGCGATGTTGCAAAGCTCAGGCCGCTCTGCTCGGAGACATTCAGCTGCACTCGGAATCAGCAATCGTACTGTTAGACGGATTTTGCATGAAGAATTACATTTTCACCCATACAAGTTAGCGATGGTGCAGGAATTGAATGTAAACGATTGCCCCCAACGACTGAAATTTGCACAGGAAATGCTTGCACTTTATGAGCAGAATGAAAACATGATGGTGGTAATGAGTGATGAAGCCCATTTCCACCTTAATGGGGCCGTCAACAATCAAAACTGTCGGTATTGGGCTGCTGAAAATCCGCGACAACTCCATGAAAAACCGCTGCATAGCCCTAAGGTTACAGTTTGGTGCGCGGTGGGAAAGTTGGCGTCATCGGTCCCTATTTCTTCGAACAAAATGGGGTTACCGTTACCATAACATCTGGGCGTTACATTGAGATGGTGAACACCTTTTTCATCCCTGAGTTACGAAGAAGGCGTATTGCTCGTCGACATTTGTGGTTTCAGCAAGATGGGGCCACGCCACACACCGCCAGAGCGTCAATGGCTGTTCTGCGCCCCCTGTTTCCCAACCATCTCATTTCGAGATTTGGTGACATTGCATGGCCCCCTCGGTCCCCTGACTTGTCCACATGTGACTTCTTTCTATGGGGGTACCTCAAGTCACGTGTCTACGAGGTCAAGCCCCGTACATTAGATGCATTGAAGGAAGCGATCCGTCAACAAATCATCCAAATCAACAGAGACCTGCTGGGAAGAGTGGAGGCCAATTTTCGTAAACGCCTTCAACAATGCGTCGACGGCCAAGGACATCATATGCCAGATATAATTTTCGGTACATGATTATTATGACATGAAATGCTATGTTCTTACGAATGTTGTTCTACCAATATATTTTCTTTACAAAAATAAATATCATTTTCCTGATTATTCCAAAAACACTTGGTTCCCGTGCCCCACCCTTTATTATATATATATATATATATATGATACACACACACACATATATATATATATTATATAATATATATATATATATATGATACACACACACATATATATATTATATATATATATATATATGATACACACACACACACACACACACACACACATATACATATATATATATATATAATATATATATATATATATATAGATATATATATATATATATATATATATATATATATAAAATTTACGATTGGTTAGGTTAAGTCGTAATATTTTCGTTAGTTTTAACGTTTTATTTGATGGATTCATTTAAAAAATGTCTCCTGAAGATCCTAATGTAGTTTACGTTCCCCAACTTTGACCTAGTGTAGTTTGTGTCTCCTTTTGCGTCAGGGGGATGTAAACTACGCTTGCTCCAAAATTTGTTCCTGTGTTCGACTTAGGGTACCTATTTTGAAAAGACAGAATCGCCTGGTAGTTTATACTAAACAGAGTGTCATGTTTCATTAACTTTTTAATTCTCAGGAGTCTTCTGAGACTGAATAAAATTGGATGTCATTACCCAGAACAAGTTAATAAAGTGACACCTTGGGTTTTAATGAGTTGATTCAACGAAGGAGGAATATATTTTGTCAATTTATGGAGCGATACAGATTATTTCACTCTTGGGAGGAAATTAGAAAAGGAAAGAAGTAATCGACATTTTGGTTTATGATGATGAAGTTGAGAAATAAAAAAATAAAGTTAATTTTGTAAATGAGTCAGGTGAGAAAATGCTTCCTGTACAAGCGAAAATTTTATTCTCGAAGATGATTAGTTTCATTGAGGAAGTTAGTCAATTTACTAACATAATTGCGACATGGTACATCTTATCAACGATGAAGAATATGGCGGATAGTGTGAGAGAAATAGAGATTGAAATTAATAAATCATTTAAGTAAAGTCGTGAAAGATCTACGCCCGTTTACTAAGGAGGTCTTTACCCATAAAATTAATTAAAAAAAACGTTGAAATTTGCCTTTCCTTTCGTCTATGTATTTCTTGAAAATTCATAAAGATAAATAAGTAAACAAAGTTTTGACCAGGAAATGGAAAGAGAAATTTATGTCAAGTTTCACGGTGAAAATTGTCCTAATAATGTTGCATTTAAGACTGAACGTAAATTAACGAGCATATTTCTGATGAGATTAAAGTTAATGAAAGGATTGATAGTAAAGATAGTTTATGGACACCCTATAGTCCTATACAAACAACGAAAACAGCGAAGTAAGAAGTAATTGTTCCAAGTCGATGAAGTCGACGATGGTGAACACTGAAACAATATGTTTCAGTTCAGCGATACTGGGGATAAAGTAATAAACTAGATAGTAATTCTAATAAGTTACGGAAGTACAGCAAGTGTAGATAATAATGTTAGAGCCAATTCTGAGGCGCTAAATGAGGAAGCTAATAAACGTCAAAAAGATGAAAAGGAAAATTTAATAAGCAATACCGATTCCGAGCCCTGATAACAGCGAGTGAAATGATAAATAGAGAGAAGGACGGAAAGAGAAGAGAGGGGGTTCCGCTTGGAGGAAGGAAAAAGAGTAGCCATAGAGACGGTAAGAGTTTAAGTCCTCAAAAAGATTAGGGAAACTGGAAAAGTAAATTATTTATGCTTTAAAGGTGCACCTTTTAAAATCAGATCGGGCAATCCAAAAAGATGGTCATGAAAAAAGACATTAAGACTCACGACGAACTGGCATACTTGAATTGAATAAATTAAATACAAAAACAGATAGGTATAATGCTTTCAAGCGAAGATAAGGGTCTCCTGCGGAATTCCCACTGATAGCCAGAGGCAATGTTGGTTAAAAAGTTTGGATCACCTGAAGATCAGGGCCCCCAACTTTCTTTAGTTAGTTTTATAAGGCTAACTAACGAAACTATCACGACCTAACCTAACCAATCGTCAAGGGCGTACAGTTGACCTAACGATTGGTTAGGTTAGGTCGTGATATTTTCGTTATTTAGCCTTATAAGGCTAACTAGAGAACGCTGGGGGCCCTGATCTTCAGGTGATCCAAAAGTTTTTCATGGAGAATTTTTTAGTACAAGAGTTTAATCAAATTTTGTTACCTAAAATTTAAAGTTTAATTTACAGCTAAAATGGAGAGTTGAAGTTCACTCACTAAACTCGCTTAGAACAAATGCTGATTTAGTGATAGAGCTGAGAGAGCTCATGGGGCGTGACACTAAACTTACAACTTTGCAGTCCGTTATTAAACCGACAATTATATTGTACTTTAGTATCTTGTGTTGCCAGCGCCCGTGGCTCAATTGGGTAACGCCGTTCCCCTATAAGCAAAATAAAGACACTGCGATTCAAGCCGCATTAGTCTGGTTTGAACGCTGCGCCAGTTTGTGATCCTCCTGACTGATTGTTTATTAATATCTTCTGATAGAAATAAATAAGTGAAAGAAATAGTACGAGAGGTCGGTTGGTATGTTTTTAGGAAGAAGACTCATCTTTATAGCTGTCGTGGTTCGGCTGGTTGAAGAATTGGGTCAGGCTGCGAAGGTCCGGGTTCGACCCCTATCACCTCCTTTGCAATTGGAGTTGTGCCGGTGACTCACGGAGTTCACGCCCATCCCTTTCCATTTTGGAAAAAGGGGAGCGGGTCCTAAACAGAATTTTGTTGCAGCTTTAGTGACTGATTTTGTGAATGTTTACATTAATGCCAATTTGGGAGATGTGATAAGATGCAATGGATACAACGAATATTTGAAAATATTGTATAAACTCAGTTATATAAAGAAGAACTTTAAATTTAATGTTTATTTCATGAAATTTTTCAATACCACCCTTTGTCTGGGTGGGGACTGGAGGAGAAAATTACTCGCACACTTATGGTGTGAAAGTATTAGATTCATATATCTTTACTTTTATTATTTATAATAATGAATCTTAAGGCAAATCGCTTGACCATATCATTGAAGAGGCCAACGCGGTGCTATTTTAAAGCTGTAAGTATTCGTAAGATTTATTTAGATTTTCTCTCGCTACTCAAAAAGGAGTTTTAGATTCGAAACTCGAGTCCTTGTTTTTGATAAAAAAAAATGGCGGGCAAACTTGGGCTCGAGATATAAAAATCAAAAATTAAGTGAGAAAGATACGGATATGATCAATAAGAAATTCCTTGAAGAAGAAACTCATAAAAGTTTGAGAAGATGAAAGAACAAAGGAAAAGACTTTGAAGAAAATTTTGCCTAATGAATGCAAAGTTAATGAAAATAGAGAAGTGTGATTATTGGCTGAAAGGAATTTCCAAAAATAAGATATAAGCCTTTTTAGCAGAAAAGTCACAATACAGAGAGAAACAAAAAAAAAATCAGAATTAACAGCAAGAAATAGGACAATATTTAAACTTTTATTATAGAATTTGTGGGCATCTTTATCGAATGTAGACGCCAAAACAAAACAGTTTTTTATTAAATAGCTAAAATCTAAATAGAAAGAAAATTAATAATTTTCAAAAAAATGTTACTGAGAATTTTTTCTGACTTTGGCGCTGGGTTTTTACATTGTACTCTTGACATTCTTTTGATCAGGAAAGAAATACCACCCATTTTAACCCGAAAAAGGTAGACTGGGTACAGCAAATCCAACGAGATTTACCCAAAATCTAAATAACTTTTTTTAAAAGTTGATTATTTATATATATATATATATATATATATATTAAATTAAATTTATATGGTAGGATCATTAGAGATAGCCAACATTTCGAAACCATTTGTAAAGCATTCTTAATAAAATAACTACATATATTTTATTTTTATTTGTGGGGTTTGTGCACCCCCAGTCTTCCTTTGAGGTTTGTTATAAGTCAGTAGGCCCCTATGCCAATCTAGGATTAAAAGATAAAAAGGAATATCCAGTAAATTACTGTAATGCCAAAACTATAAACTAGTGATGCAGCCTTCCAACCTCTTGAACATGTAGGAAGTGTTGGTGTTGGATAAGTAGTATGGGTACATTTTGGGAGAGGGGTAGGGGTGGGGATGGGGGTGCAAGTGCCAGTGTCAACTGAGAGGGAAATAGGGGAACGAAGGGAAAAAGTGGAAAAGTAAAATTAAATCTCTCAAAAGGGGGTGGGGAGGAGGCTGATAAGATAAAGGGGTGGGGAGAGTGTCGAGGGAGCAGCCTGAGAAGAAAAAATGGAGCAAGTGTAGTTTACGTTCCCCCTGTGGTGCCTAGTATAGTTTACGTTCCCCTACATTATCCTAGTGTAGTTTACGTTCTCCTACATTATCCTAGTATAGTTTGGGTTCCCCAACTTTGTCCGCGTATACCTAATCAAATAAAACGTTAAAACAACGAAAATATTACGACTTAACCTAACCAATCGTCAATATCAGTGGCGACTCGTGGTATAAATGTATAGGGGTGCGATTTCATAAAATTGTACGACAACACGGACTCACAATAGGCTAGCGCGAATCCAACTGCCGCTCACAAGAGTACTTGTATTAACATATGCGGCTATGCCAGACGTACAATTCTAGTTAATTACAAATAAGTAATAATTTCAATAAAATACATAGAAATGGCTTATATCATTATTACTGAAGTAACTATTAGTAAAAATAAAGTTGTTATTAAAAAAAAATTCGCGATTGTACTTATATTTTCATTACAACAGTAAAATATAATTTATATTTACTTGAGCGAAAAATCTATCGCTCCATTCGGCTGCAATATTATTTGTATTCAAAGTACCGCTGTTTGAAGCTATGCTATAAGTTTAGAATATTATGTACTGTATGAAGGCTTACTCAAAATGCCTCATGAATCATGATATGCCACATGAATTTTTAAAATATATTTCAAGAATATTTATTTTAATATCTTAAAATTAGTATATTTTTTATCTGTTAAATTAATATTTATCGTTTCAAGCAAGGGGGAGCGACCGCTCCATCGCTCCTATACGCCAGTCGCCACTGGTCAATATATATATATATATATATATATATATATAGAGAGAGAGAGAGAGAGAGAGAGAGAGAGGGCCATAAAAAACTATTACCCTGATTTTGAACAATATAATTTTACCTTTATCAAATGTTATTTGTACTGTACACTTAATATATGACGCGTTCGGTGGAGAAGGGGTGAACGCCACAAAATTCGAAAAATGAATTTTTTGTCGTATAATTATCCTTTAAAACCTTTGCTTTACCTATGCAAAAAATTAGATGTTAGTCTGCACTCTTTCACGGTAAAATTTAGGTTTTAATGTATCTCAGAGAAATTCACTCCGCATCATTGCTTCACATTGAACACATCTATCTACTTTCTGGTCACTCGACGATGCCCTGTGATGCTCAATTTGGCCAAATTGAAACAAAATATAAAAAATAATTACAGCAATATTATTTACACCAAAAAAGATTATGTTACGGCCATAACTACAGCCGTTTCGCAGCGCTTCCTAGTTGTAGAAATGAAACAGGCTGATTTTCTCGATTTTGACGTCCTAAAAACGTGCATTGTCATTAGGAAATCAACAACTACTAAATTTACAGATGCAAGAAAGTTAATATTTGACTTTCAACACAAAGAAGGCTACGTAATATCTACTGCATACCGCACAACCCCAGATAATAGCCATCCCGTCAGACTGCAGAAAGGGAAAAAATCCTACAGTGCAGTTTATTCAATCTAGCCCAGCAGACACTACAACCAAAGTATTCCCAATTGCTGCCAATAACTAAGGAAAAAATAAAAGATCTCAAAGAATGCAACTGCAGTGAACTATTATACAAGATTGTTAAAGGAACTGGAAGAAACCGAAACAGTTGAAGCAGGTAATACAACATTCGACGAAGAGGACCAAATAATGGATTACACCAGTTAACATCAGAAGCTATCAATAAATAATATTGTAAAATTTCTTGGCGTTTTATTATATCGACATATTACACAACAATATTTTACTCAAATATGTGTTCAAATTCATACAAGCATTTCAAAAACCGGAAAAATACAAAGGTTTAAAGTTTACAAACTTTAACTGCATTTTGTGGCATAATTCGAAAATGTTGCGTTCGCCCCTTCTCCACCGAACGCGTCATATGTCCTGTATAGAATTTCATGATCTATCTCGTGGTGAAGTTGGATTTTTGCTAACTGTAACCATTATTTTGTAATTTGCTGTTATACAGACAGGGGTAGAAAAACTTTCTGTTTCTATACAGTTACCTAATTGAGTCCAAGATTATGCGGAATGTGCCCTCCTCCATTATCAATGTACGCTTGCAACCTTCACTTCTCCCTTATCGACGGCAGTACCGCATCAAGAATTTTTTCTTGGTAATAAGCAGCAGTGATTTTGACATTTTGATCAACAAAAACAATCTCTGACTTCCTAACTTTGAAATAAAGATGGAAACCATGACTTTTTGAGAAAAATGCGGACGTTCCCTGCAAAGTCGATCTAGACTGATAGATTTTTGTCCTGTCTTCCATAAACTCGGTCATTTTGTGTGTTTATTGTTGAAGCAACCGTAAAGGTCTTCTCGTCGCTGAACCATTTTCGACACTTCTCTGTCTTGGAATCGATCTAACAGAGCACGACTTTTTCAACTCTTGCTTATTTGATGCAGAGAGCTTATGAACTTCGACTCTTTTAAAACATTTAAGACCCATATCATCTTTTATTATACGACGAAAACTAGAGCGAGAAATACCAGTAGTTTTTGAAATTTCTCTAACGAACTTGTGGGTGTTCGGCCGTTCTTCTTGACTGCATATCATGGATGAAACCGTGTCAATATTTTCCTCAGTATGTGATGTTTTTGGCCTTCCACTGCCTACTTTTCGTTTGGTCGACCCTGTAATATCGATTTTCTTTATGAGATATTGAAGTCCAGGTATCGTCCACTGTTTATTTGGAAACTCTTTCTTCATTCGTTTTGCACCCGTGTTTCTCCTTACGCAGGGTCAATATCGATGCTTCATCTTCCAAAGAGTATTTCATTATGTTATAACTTGTCCACCAACTATAGCAGAATGATGGTCTGAAATGAAAAAGGAAATAAATTAATTATTTTGTGTAAAAATTAGGACAATTAATTATTTATGGAGAAACTGACTGTCATCTGAAAGTATCAGTTGCTGACTTTGACCGCCTTTCAATTGAGTACCATATTCTGATACCTCCCTTCAGTTGTGAGCCTGTACCAGTGTACCTCTACTTCTGGGGCGTTGAATCTAGATTCAAAGCCAGCGTTTGAAAGGGTAAAAGTATGGGTACAACGTACGGCCTCAGCAGTAAGATCAATATAGAGGGTGAGCCACAATATTTTTTCAAAAATTGGGTAAGTTTTTTTTGTCCCACCCGGTGTGTATATATATATATATATTATATGGATCTTTTCCGTTTGACTGCCGCCATTGAAACATAAGAGGTGAGTGCCCCCAGCCTTCTTTACTTAGCCTTATAAGGCTAACTAACGAAAATATCACGACCTAACCTAACCAATCGTTAGGTCAACTGTACGACCTTGACGATTGGTTAGGTTAGGTCGTGATATTTTTGTTAGTTAGTCTTATAAAGCTAACTAAAGAAGGCTATGTTCAATGGCGGCAGTCAAACGGAAAAGATATATATATATATATATATTATATATATATATATATATATATATATATTGACGATTGGTTAGGTTAAGTCGTAATATTTTCGTAAGTTTTAACATTTATTTGATGGATTCACTTAAAAAAATGTCTCCTAAAGATCCTAGTGTAGTTTACGCTCTCCAACTTTGACCTAGTGTAGTTTGTGTCCCTTTGCGTCAGGGGGACGTAAACTACACTTGCTCCGAAAAAAAAAATAAAACAAATTTTTGGTGTGTGTGTGTGTGTGTGTGTGTATATATATTACACACACACATACATATATATATATCTATGTTACATGGAATCTGCATAACTAGGGATTTCAAGAAATTCCTAAAATGTTCAGGAATTTGTAAGGTTAAGTCGTGCCAGTTTTGTAAACCTACAGGAAAATTATTGAATGCCCAGTTAGGTCAACTGTACGCCCTTGATGATTGGTTAGGTTAAGTCGTGATATTTTCGTTAAAACTATCGAAAATATCACGACTTAACCTTACATGAAATCTCTGAACATTTTAGAGATTTCATGAAATCCTTAGTTACACAGCTTCCCTGTAACATATATATATATATATATATATATATATATATATATATATATATATATATATATATATATATATATAGATATATATATTTGTGTGTGTGGTGTGTGTGTGTGTGTGTTGTGTGTGTGTATCTGATATTATACTGTGAACTTTGGTGACCACCATTTATGGGCGGAGCCTATATATATATATATATATATATATATATATATATATATATATATATATATATATAGCTATATATATTAATATATATATATATATAGATATATATATATATATATATATTACACACAGACCATGCATGGAACAAGGAACTCTTTCTGGGAAAATTAAATCCCACTACAGTTCGAATAAGTAATGATTAACTGACAAATACTAGTTTTTCTTTTTCATGATGTTAGCCCGACGCGACGTGGGCAACGGGTCACTCGCAAAAGAGGCCCCAAAATATAGCCTCCCTCACAGCTATCTGCCAAGCAGATAGGATCCAGCTTTGGGACAGGATCTAGGTTTGCATCTGCACCTAACCTACTATATTCGGACCTCAATATACCCAAGAAACTCGTTGCAATCACGTCGGATGAATACATCAAAGAAAAAGGGTAACTATTATATTTTCAGCTAAAACCCAAAACTTAAACCTCAACTGGCAGAATGAGCGTCCACTTTTTAAAGCACTTTTGAGGCCTCTTTGTAACATAAAAGACCTCAGGGGACCATTCTGAGTTCAAATCCCATATATATATATATATATATATATATATATATATATATATATATATATATATCCCTCCACCCTTTCTTTTCCTCTGTCTTTCCTCTCACTTTTTTTGTTTTTCCGCTGAGATATGCCCTTTAAATATAGGCAATCGGTTCTTCCTGAACTAAAAATATATATATATATATATATATACTAATATATATATATTATATATATAATATATATATATGATGAATAAAACCACGAAGGAAAGGAAACACAAAATGGTGCTCAAGCGCTTTCGTCTAATGACATCCTCAGGAACATGAAGTACATAAAAAAGGTTAAGCCTATATATAGGTACAGAAGAAAAAAAGAAAAAATAAATAACATACATACACACACACACACATATATATATATATATATACATACATATCTATATATACAAATACAACATATATATACAATAAACAGAGAAGTAAAAATAATAAAAAATTAAAAATTAAAACCTTAAAGGATTACCAGTGAGGCGTACAGATTGTAAGGAAAAATATCGATTTTTAGCACAAGATCAAATGGATTATAAAAATACAAAATTATACTGGAACTCTGCCGGGTTTTAACACAATGCTGCCTATGGTCAGGTTTTTTTTTTTTTTTTTTTTTTTTTTTTTATATATCGAAAACCTGACCATAGGCAGCATTGTGTTAAAACCCGGCAGAGTTCCAGTATAATTTTGTATTTTATAATCCATTTGATCTTGTGCTAAAATCGATATTTTCCTTACAAATCTGTACGCCTCACTGGTAATCCTTTAAGGTTTTAATTTTTAATTTTTTATTATTTTTACTTCTCTGTTTATTGTATATTATATGTATGTATTTGTATATATAGATATGTTAAAACACAGACCGTGCATGGAACAAGAACTCTTCTGGGAAAATTAAATCCACTATAGTCCGAATAAGTAATGGTAAATGACAAATACCATAGTTTTTTTCCTTTCATGATTTTAGCCCGACGTGGGCAACGGGTCTCTCGCAAAGAGATCCCGTTGCCCACGTCGGGCTAAAATCATGAAAAAGGAAAAAAACTATGGTATTTGTCATTTACCATACTTATTCGGGACTATAGTGGATTTAATTTTCCCAGAAGAGTCCTTGTTCCATGCACGGTCTGTGTTTAACATATAATGTTCTCAGGGAACCATTCTGAGTTGTGTATAGATATGTATGTATATATATATATATATATGTGTGTGTGTGTGTATGTATGTTATTTATTTTTTCTTTTTTTTCTTTCTGTAACCTATATATAGGCTTAACCTTTTTATGTACTTCAGTGTTCCTGAGGATGTCATTAGACGAAAGCGCTTGAGCACCATTTTGTGTTTCCTTTCCTTCGTGGTTTTATTCATCATAAATATTTTTCACGTGTTACCTTCGTGAAATAATTTTCATATATATATATATATATATATATATATTTACTATTTAGTTAACAACATTATACAGATAAGTGTTCAAATGATGAAACAAATCAAACAAAACGTCTATGGGAATTTTATTCAACAAATATTTTGTTAAATTGTAATTTAATCTTCAAAGGGTTCTCCATCCGCTATGATACATTTGTGGATTCTCTCTGTGAAACTACTCATTGTTCTTCTAAACATATCGAGTGGGATCATTTTCAGTTCTTCATCTATTCTGCGGCCAACGGCATTCACATTTGGATAGATGAAACCACGAGTGTAGAGTTTGTCACGCTAATAAGCCCAAAGCCAGAAATCACATGGGGTTAAATCAGGTGATCTGGCTGGCCACTCGATCGGACCTCACCTCACCATCATGTTGATAAAGTCAATTCTTGCCAACGCCATTAATAAACTGTTGCAAAACTTTGCCTCTCAGTACCTGGCAATAGCGTTTTCCATCCATCGTATCTCTCGATATGTCAAAGGAAACGAGTCCTCAATAACCAATGCACGCCCAAACTGTTAATGTAGCCGTTTTAACGGGTTACCCAATCATATTTTGGGATTTTTTCGCCCAGAAGTGAACGTTGTGTTTATTTCCTTTATTCGTTAAACTGAAAACACATTCATCTGAAAATTTGATCTTTCCAAGGGAATCTAGATGACTGTTGAACTTTTGTCTCATTGTTTCAGCAAAATGCAGCCGTCATCAGAATTATCGTCGTATATGAGCTGAGACTAAATGGGTTTGTAATCGTGGTACCCCTGTAATTTCAATATTTTTTGCTGGTGAAAATTTGGAAATACAGTACTCAATTCTTCTGTGACTTTTCTCGTTGAAGTTGTTGGATCAATTTTAAAAGTGGCGAGGACATTTTTCTTTGTTGTTGTCTCCTGTCACCGTTACTAGCCTTCCGCTTCTTGGACGATCTTTTATCAGGCATCATGTTTCCAAATGTTTGAGCTTCCAGTATCGAAGAGTGGTTGCATTTGGTGGTGGTTTGTTATATTTTTGTCGAAATAAACGCAAACTTTGTTCACAATTATCATAAGAAATAGCCCACGATACAAGATACACTTTTTCTTCATTGCTGTATTCCATCGTTACTGACATGGCGGTGGCTGGGGCTAGGACGTAGGGCCTTCTTGTTCTAGCCTAGCGTCATTCATGGCCTTGTATAGTTGCTTTGAAAAGTATCGCATACACTGCAGCGATATAATTGGAATTTATTTATTTATTAACAAATTATTTGTACGAGGGGCGGTCAGAAAATAAGTTTACACGGCGTATAATTTCGTAACTAAAGGACCTACAGTGATTATGTTTGTATCAGGTGAATTCGTTAATCATTGTTGGCAACACTGCACGTCGATTCGGCTGCCATCTACCGTACATTGGTTATACGAGTCAGTTGAACATGGCGGCTCGACTGGAACAGTGCCCTGCGAGCAAAACGCCTTTGTGGTCCCAAAACACGGTAACCATCACTTTTCTAGCGGACCTCACAATCTTGAACTTCTTTGATCGCGGGGACCCAGGGTGTTTCCATTCCATGCTGGCACGTTTTGTTTCCGGAGTCCGGTGATGAACCCATGTCTCGTCTCCTGTGACAATGCGCTCGAGAAATTCTTGACTACTGACAGACTCGGAATATCGTTGCAGAAATGACAGGGCACTGTTCCAGTCGAGCCGCCATGTTCAACTGACTCATATAACCAATGTATGGTAGATGGCAGCCGAATCGACGGGCAGTGTTGCCAACAATGATTAACGAATTCACCTGATACAAACATAATCAATGTAGGTCCTTTAGTTACGAAATTATACGCCGTGTATACTTATTTTCTGACCGCCCCTCGTATTTATAAAATCTTTAAAGGCTTTTCTTCCACCCTGTATATATACGTATATCTAGGTGAATCAATCAAGAAACCTCTGATTGTCATACAATATAAGGTTTGGTCAGATACGAGTGTATGGCCTCACACACACACACACACACACACATACACACACACACACACACACTCAACATAAATGCATTTTTCTGTGGGCGGAGCCTAACCCATTTGGCATTCCTCGTTTTAAAGTTCGGAGACCATCGCACTTGTGTAAAGATATTCCATACCCTGATAAGGGGTCAATACACAAAATGAAATATAATGTAATAAATTCCCTCTCACTAAAATGTTTTAATCATCACTATAGATATATATTTTTATTTATTTTTTCTTATATTTTTCTTATCCTCTGGTAGCGTTCAAAAAACAAGCTTGTTGGGCAACAACCTTATTAAGACTTATACATAAACATAATTTAAAAAGAAGTGAGGTGTAAACAGAAACATATCTGCAAACAATATTTATTAACGTCATGAGATTATTTTTTATTCGTAAATTTACAAATAATGGTGAAAATAGTTAATATATACATTTCTTTTTAGAAATAATAATGCCTCCCATATATGATATATACAATATTTATAAACATGGCAAGATATTAATTTTATTAGTAACCTTACAAATAAAGGTTGAAATAGTTAATACAGGTACACCCCGCTTCGCGCAACTCCGTTTAGCGCTGATTCGTTACAGCGCTATTTGTTCTGGAGGCGAAATTTTTTAATATATTACTAAACACAAAATAAATTATCGAAGCGTGTATATATTACAACAGTACATAACAACTTAGCATCTCTCACAACACTGCTCGACTCTTATATCAGCCTCGTTCCTTGTCCATAACCTGTGACGTCACTTTGCCTTAGGCAGCGTCACTAATACTGTCACACATGCAGCACTTCAAAAGTTACGATTGAAAACGCAGAGCGAGACGTGTCAATGTAGCCAATCAGCGCTCAGGTGCGACGGCAGTCGGTAGTCAACATTACGCAGGCTCCAAGATAATGCACTAGTGAGTGTTATTTTGTTTTTAATATTTTTCATGTTAATTATAAATAATTATTTTTATGTATAAATTACGTGTTTATTATTATCAACACTATTACCGATACCCCAATGTGGCGTTCATTCCCCGGAAATAGCGCTGTCCAGGGACGCATCTCAATGTATATAATGGTATAGCGACCTCGTTTAACGCTGATTCGCTTAGCGCTCACTTTTTCAGGAACGCATCCTGAACGCTAAGTGGGGTATACCTGTATATACAACTTTTCTTACAAATAATAATGCATTACATCTACATACAATATTTATTAATATGTAAAGTTATTATTTTTTTTAATAATATAGTAAACTCACAAATAATGGTGGAAATAGTTACATTCTCATTGGTCTGTATCTTTCCAGAAATAATGACCCGTTTAATGTATGAGGCTTTCTAGATTCGATATATAGATCCTTAAAATCATTTAGGATTATTTTTGTTCCTACTTTACACTTGGATGTTACATTTTCATAATTCTTAATATTTTAACATATAGATTCAAAAGCATGCTCAAGTACACGGTCGGTTATTACATTATCATGAAATGTCAAAGTATATACAATACGATCTAATTCAATTGAAAACTGCTCAGAGTTCATATCGATGTATAATGAAATCCTATAAATCGTGACAACAGTTGGAGCGTATATAAAGATACAGCTCTGCCAGATGAACGGTGAATGCGAGGGAGGATTTGTAACACTCTAGACCGGCGTCCCAAAGCGACTGGTACTTCTCGGGGAAATGTCTTCTAAATACTCTCTAATCTCCAAACCGTTCTCACCCTGTCCATCTCTGCACTTCATAAAATCTTAAATTAATACAATGTAGGCATGCTCGGGTACGGTATCAAAATAACGCATCATCAACTCGTACATTTAATAATGGTTTCAGGTTGAGGAAGGCGACTATTTCAAGTAGACTATGGGGATAAAACGATAATGTAGGTACTAGCTCGTTATTAACATTGTTTGTACTGAAGGTTTTTAGATTATTTTCCACAGCAATCGTGTTTCAACGCAGGGGTGACTCATATCACGGCTCACAGTGAACATGCAAATAATACAGTATGAGGGAGTGCCACTGATCCTCACTCTTGATGTGCGAGTAGTAACTGGTACTTAATAATTCTCCTCTGCCCACTTCTCAACCAACAAAGATTCTCGCCATTTCCTCAACACTAAAATAAATAACATTACGTTTGGCGGAGTCTGTACGATTATAATTTGTCTCGATCACTTAATTAATCGCACCACTGCTACGTTTAAACACACTCACTGATTTGGAAAAAGTGATGTGGTATTCAGCGTTAAGGATACTGCTTAGCGGTAGCTCCATCTTTGTTACTATAGGCGCAGTTGTTTCTTGGTGGTACTACTGCTGCGAGGATGTTTCTGGTTAACACGTCACGACGCTCCAAGCTCAGATGCTGTTGTGAAGCGGACTGGTCGCTTCAGCTCATGACGCAGACCTGGTGGTGAGTCATACATCTTAGGATCGAGATGCCACTTGTTGCTGAACAAAATATGTAAGGAGATGCACCAACATGAAAGCATAGTTTCGGGAGAGGAAAAAGTATGTACACAAAATTACTTATCACGTTAAATGATTCGAGAGTAAATCACTTAACACTGAGGAGCTCTATTCGCCAAATATACGTGTCCTCTTCCACTTTGGGGAATAAAAGGAATTCACCACCAACTTCTATTAAAAAGGTACACAATCCTCTAACTATAACCTCACCAGACCCGTCACTGTGGTAAACGTTGATGTAGTGGTAAAAATATTTTAAATTGTCCATAACTACTAGGTTCACGTTTTTTCTTGCGGTGGTGTAATCGGTGAGGTGTAACATGACGTAATAAGATTTTCTATGCTATTCGTCAAGGAGTTTCAGAATCCAGAGTCTCTGTTTTTCTTAACTGAGCGTCGACCCCTTCACTTCACCATGAATATATTCTTTAACACAGCTTAATTTCGAAACATATTCCAAAACGTCTATAATATTACGAACCCTTATGATACTCTCGTTAGAATAACTATAAAGAGTCGCACGACTCTTAAAAATATAAGTTGTCCTACCTTGTTCATCCAACCCAAACACAACTATTCGTACTCTTATCTCCAGCTCCATCTTCATCAGCTGTTTAGTGCACTTATTACACTCAAAATTAAGTCCACAAGATCTAGCCAGCTTTTGCGCACAATGTTTAACTGTACCGAACCAAATGTTTCTGGCTCGCATGTTTAAAACGCCAATCACATGCGCTAGAATCACGAAAGTTGAAGGTTTCGGTGAGACATCTCAAGTTCTTTCTGAATCCTCATCAATCTCTACACGTCCTTCCCAGTTGGAGATCCCACTCATCATTCTGGAAGAGAAGAACAAAATAATATTAGTGAATATAAAGAATGACTCTTAAAAAATATTTATATTTTGTAAAACCATTGCTTAACCATTTCAGGAAGACCGGTACAAATTGGTAGGGTTTCAAATACACACATTCATAACTTAACCCTACAAAAAATTTCGGATTTAAAGGGTTAAGAGCGTGTCACGCAGAAGATAGAGTCTAGAAAAATTCAAGTTCACAAGTCTATCAACATGGACTAAAGTGGTCCTACGGGGTGTGGTAAAACTTGTTTATGATTAAAGTTATTAAAGATAAAGATGCATTGTTCTCAAAGCTTGTACACACCATTATACGCTGATAGGAGAGTGTAGACACCAATCGACCAGAGAAGTACTCACAAGAGGGGGAGGCGTTAGAGAGAAGATAGGGAGTGCTGGAACTCCCGTTTCTCCGGGCACTGTCCTCTTTAGCTGATCTTTTTCCGTGTCTCACCGCCTTGTAAGCAGTCCAGCATGCTCTCAACACACACTTCTCTCCCTATTCCTCACTACACACACAGGTATCTTACACACTACATAATCTTTTCAAAATTAAAAAAAATGGCATCAACTTCAAAAGCCTTGGAGTCCCCTCGGGAGGGGACCATAAATGTCCCCACTTCTGGCTCACCCACTGCCGATACCAGGAACGCAGACCTGGGCAGCGGGGCCGGATCTGCTACCACCCATTCAAGATGTTCTGGACCTCTCTGATTCACTTTTCATAAACTTCTGCAACATTCGTCTGTTTACCTTTCTCCTAATTCTACTAACTATGCAAAATTCTTTGACTAACTCACCTCCAAAGTGGAATACATTCTTTACCGCTCTCCCTTTGCTGAAATCGCCATTTTAAGAGATTTCAATGTTCTCCACTACCTTTGGCTTTCCCCCCATTCCACTGACATCCCTGATGAACTAGCTTACAACTTTTCTATCCTAAATCACCTACAGCAGATTGTACAGCGCCCTACTCGTATCCCCGATCGCCTTGGAGATAGGCCCAACATTCTGGATTTATTTCTTACCTCCAATCCTTCTTACCCTTTGAAACTTTTTTCTCCATTGAGCTCCTCCGAACACAATCTTATCTCTGTTTCCTGTCCTATCACTCCAATTCAACCTTTGGATCCTCCCAAGAGGAGGCGCCTTTGGCACTTCGGCGCCGCTGATTGGGAGGCGCTTGGGCAGTGCTTCTGTGATTTCCCATAGAATGGTTAATGCTTCCATGGCCGTGGCCCTTTTGAGTGTACAGAGCGCATCACGGAGGTGATTCTCTCGGGCGTACATTCCATATTCTATTCCTACTACTAATGCAAAAAAAAATTGATTTAACTTTACTTGTTCTAATGCTATCCGCAACAGAGAGGAGGCTTTCAGAAGGTACCGTCGCCATCCAACTCCTGACTCTCACTCAGTTAATATTTCTGCCCGGAATCGTGCAAAATCTGTTCGACTCGCCAAAAATTCCTTCATCCGACAAAAATGTGAAAATCTATCCAGTTCTAATTCTTCTCACTCTTTCTGGCATCTAGCTAAGAACCTCCTCAACAACTCTTCTTCTTTTTCTTTCCCTCCTCTTTTCCATTCCAACGGCACAGTTGCCGTCTCTTCTCCTGACAAAGCTGAACTCTTCGCTCAAACTCTCGCTTACAATTCAACTCTGGACGATTCCGGTGCTGTTCCTCCATCTCCTCCCCCCTGTGACTTAATTTTGTCTTAAATTAGAATCTCTCCTAAAGATGTTTTTGTGCCCTATCTGGGCTCAGCTCTAGGAAGGCGCATGGTCCTGATGGTGTTCCTCCTGTTGTTCTTAAGAACTGTGCTTCTGTGTTGACACCCTGCCTAGGCAAACTCTTTCGTCCTTGATCCCTCATCTTTTACTTTTCCTTCCTGCTGGAAATTCACTTTCACTTAGCCTGTCCCAAAGAAGGGTGACCGCTCTCAGCCCTCCAACTATCGCTTTCATTTCTTGCCTTTCCAAAGTTTTTGACTCTTTTGATTCTCAAACAACTTTCTTCTCATATGATAATAAAAACCCACTCTAATAGACAGAATTTATTTCCACAACAGTTTCGATGCCCACTGGCATCCTCTTCTGTATCCACCCGAAGAGGATGCCAGTGGGCATCGAAACTGTTGTGGAAATAAACTACGTCTATTAGAGGGGGTTTTTATTATCATATTTTGACCTTCACATAGAAAAGTGAAGTTTTTTGCATTTACATCTTTCTTTTCACAATCTTCTTTCAGATCGTCAGTATGGATTCCGCAAGGGACGCTCAACTGGCGATCTTCTTGCTCTTCTGAACTCTCTAACTGCATACTTCCTCCTTCAAGGAGAGCACGCAGTACCAGACTTTCTACACTTTCTCATTCCTGTTCTGTCCAACTATCTAATGTAAGGGTTACTCGGTATTTTCAGTCTTTTATCCACTCAACCTGTCAACTCTGGAACAATCTTCCTCAATCCATCTTTCCTGCTGTCTATGACCTCCCATCTTTCAAACGAAGAGTGTCTAGGCATCTCAAAAACCCCAGACCTTGATTTTGGCTCTCTTCTTCTTCTATGGGAGGGGCGTTTTTGCGGGCGTTTGCCTTTGGCTCCTCCTTTTCCTGCATAAAAAAAAATTCAGCCTACCAGTCTATTTTTGACGATTGCAAAGATGTGGTCTTATTTCATAAAGGGATTTATGAAGTTGGTTCATTAAAGAGTGATAAACATACGGTGATTGTGATTGATGTTATTATGCTAGAAATGAATAAAACGATTGCTGAAACGTTTACAACATTCTCCAACCATCTTAACATAAGCATGTTCTTCATGAATCAAAACCTATTTTTCAAGACCATGTTTATGCGGGATGTATCCTTAAACACACAATATTCTGTCTTATTCGGGCAACGTAGGAATATATGACAAATAGGTATATTAGCAGGTCAAATGTTTCGGGAGGCAACGTAAGTTTTTTTTTAAAGTGTAGAAAGCAGCGCGTCGACGATACGGGTATTTTCTGTGTGACCTTCACCGCGTAACACTTCTACGGTACTTCTACAAACGGATATGTTCTCCAACGAGGTTGAAACAATATACATTCCAGAATGACGAAACGTGTAAAGAATTATCTCGAGTTTATATAAACGTTCCCTCGGTTACCACCTACTCTTCAGCAACTGTTTGTAAAAAACGTTGACCCTGACTTTTTAAAATGTATCTGCGAATTGTCTCAATGTTATAAAATGTAACGTCCTAAAGACTGCTTCGCAGAAGGGTTGTTTACGTCGTTACAAGAACATAATACAAACACTAGCTCGTAAAAGACAAGCTGCGTCAAAGAAAAAACGTCTTGGTGTACAAAAATGTGGATTATTATTGCCTGTCCTATTTTCATTTTTAGGGCCTTTATTATCTAGTTTTATATAATGAAGAGCGTTAGTGTGCTACCTCACGAGGTGTACGCTTCACTAGAAAATACAAAGGAGAATGAGACATCTCTAGACCACAATAAAAACAGACTTACTGTAAAAGAAAGGAGAATGAATTGATGAATATTTTAAATAAATAATTACACCTTTCAAGAGTATGAAGACTATAAGAAACCTATGGAGTTACCCGTAGTTATCAAACATAGTGACGATACTGAACATGTTGCGACGAGAGACGAACAACCTGAAGACAGTGGTGGAATTCCCATCACCTCGATCAAGTGTTAAAAAATAGTCTTCCTAATACATTGAGGAATAAAGGCCGAAGTCTTTTTAATCTATTGAATTGCGATCTAATTATACAATGGTCAAACAGAGGTGAAGTTATTGCTAAAGGCTCAACGGTGCCGAGTTCGGACATTATTGACATCATCCACGATTTGGTAAGAAAGTGGAAGAGACCACCCCCACCAAGGTAGGAACATTCCAAAAACATTGATTGATAACCAAAACAGAATAAAAGCTTTGGAACAGGCAACTCAAACCCCACACCAGAGTATCCCTCCAACAGGTGTACCCGGTTTAAGACCTTTGAAAAAGAGGAGACTCGTCAGCACTCGGTCCTATCTACCGATATTTCTAACCCCACTTCTTATGGTGAGGTTGAGACTCTACTGAGGTTCCTGTACTGAGAATTTTTTGCATGAACAGGATACTTATACACTTCATAAGCCTGTGCAAAGAAAGTTTAAAACTGGTAAAACAAAAGTACCATTGTTGAACACTGTATGGCAGGCAGATTTGACTGATATGCAAGAGTACTCAACGTATAATGATGGTTATAGGTATATTCATTTTGTGGGGAGCAGTCAGGTGCGTTTCCTACGCATTGTACACATTCCTGATCATGGTGGAAAAAGTTTGAGCAAAACGTATGATAATCCTCATTATGTCAAGGTTCCTTCTAACCTACTAAACATTATTGTGATACACATAGGAACGGTTGTCGGTCAAAAATATCCATTCGGTTACAAGAGCTTAACAGTGAAACTTCACTTTCGGCGTGTTACAGCATGAACTTTTGTCCTATACTACGAACGTCTGTCCCCTTACTAAAGAGTGGTGCCAAATGTCTCAGTTTGAAGGTTCTACAATCAGGTATTAACACGGTTGAAGATGTCATGGCTGGTGTCAAGCCTATGAAGCTTTGAAAAGACAGTTACGTCGTACGAGAAATGAGATTACTGATGGCTTTCAAAAAGTCGTGAAAAGGAGACTGCCCTGTAAAAGGGCTAAATAACCGCATAGAAAAATGAGACGTCAAGAGTAGAAGAATAAGGAGATGCAGACGTCAAGAGTCACGTCACCTCGAGTCGTAAAACGAAAAGGAATGAATTCTAAAAAGTCAAAGAGATGCTCTAAACGTATGAAGCCTACGGTTGACTTCTTTAACTGATATAAACGGCAATCTTGAACGACTATCTCCCATAGGTAATTGTGGTGCTACAGTGTAAGGTAGGGTCTGGTATTCGCTCCAAGCAATTCAACGTGTCGCAGCTAGTCCATCCACACAGCGAGAAATGTTGTAAATCGGAACTCGCCCTTTTTGCATCCCAGCAATATATACCTGTATAGAAAAGTCCGAATAGCACACTCTGATGTGACAGATTGTGAGGATGAATACCCAATCTCTCCTGAAACTAACTTTTTGCATACAATGATTAGTCAATGCGATGTACATTTAAATCAAGTGAATGTCTCTGCAGGGTTCAATTATTATCATTACTGCGTATACTTACATAATGTTCTAAATTATTCAAACGATGCCAAGGAAACCCATTTGCCTGTCTCAGGGTATTAGACCCCCTGCATCATAAAAAGATTAAAAGAGAAATTTAAAAATTCTAAAATAAAAATATTTTTCATTGTTATATACATCTACACAGCGACTTCTTATTTCAAGAGAAACATTTGGTAAACGCAGTTGAAATGTAGATTAAACTCACCCGCACGGCCCCTGAGCTACGTTTAAATTTGCCTGAGGACGATGAACACGTTTCTAAACCAGTGGTACGTCACATTACTGAGACGTATCTCAGTGTACGCCGTGTAAAATCGAAACTGAAAGAGTTCTGTTGAGATCGACAGCTAAATACCCTATAAAACGCACTCAACTGAAAATATTTATCGTCACGTCTGGCTTATCTTCGAAACAGCATTACAACGTTGTGTTGGGAAATTAACCACAGGGAATACTTGTGGCAATGATTGATCACGACACTGTTTCAGAGAAATATAAAAAATTCTCATTCAAGTTTGAAAATTTTAAATTGAAGAGCATAGCATTGATGGTGAATGGTGTCTCTGTCGGTAGAAGTCTAGAAACACAATACTCTACAGAGAATAAAATTTCACCGTGTTTGCGAGTGTTCCACAACTTATTTTTTGGTACAAACGGTTGTAGCGATGTTGGAATAGGTGCATCATTGGATGACTATATAAAGAGGACTAATGTCCACGTCTTCGACATTTCCATTAATCACTGCTCGGATGCTCGCGCGCATTTAAATCCTTAAAAGCAGGGACATTTGGCATTGAACTTAGAATTTAGTAAACCTTTAGCTAGCTCTATTAGTGTGCAACTCTATCTAGAATCAAAGGCTTGACTGGAATTGGTCGGTTTAGATCGGTGATAAAGGCCTTTCAACGGACAAAGTCACAATTCAGTGGGTTATGAAGAAGGATTACTTTACACAAAACATTTTCATGTGCACGTACGCAAAGGATGAAGAGTTGAATCTACACAAGAAGAAAGACACCGTCAGATTTATACTTAATACCGATATATAGACAGGACCGGGGGACAGCAAGTATGCTGGTGCTATAATTCGCTTGGTATGTTCCCGTTTCATGACCCGAGTATCGCGAAATTTCTAAAACTGCATGCATCAACCATTATTTCAAATCATTACAGGCATCAAAGCATCCTTAATAATATATGGGTTCAATACTGCTTGCCCTTTTTGCTGTACATGTCAAGGGGGTATGCTTTGAAGATTTTTGGGAAATTTTTAGCAAACGTAATTCTCGTTTAAATGATGTATTTGTATGTAATCAAATAAACTAGTTCTTTCCGCTTGTAACTAAACACCTGTGTATAATATAGTAAGAAAGAAGGTTTTTTTCCTTATGTACAGTTGCGCTCATTATTCGTAGGACACTCTTGAGAACAGATAGTGACACCTGGCATATATTTGTTGTGTGTACTACAAACGGTTGTAACATTTTATGAATGAATCTAGGGTTTAGTGAGTGAGCGCTGATTGGTTGGTTGGCACATTTGTTTGGCCAGTGTGTGTGTGTGTGTGTGTGTGTGTGTGTGTGTGTGTGTGTGATGAGACATTATTTCTGCCCTTTATTAATATATCATAATATAGATGTTCCTAACAGTGTTTGGCTGGCCGTGATGTAGTTAGTGGTGATGTAGACGCGGGTGACAGTGGGGGCAGGGGGTGGTGGTGCTGATGTGACGTGCCGCTCTTGAGTCATTTGCCAAATGTCTTTAGAATATAATTATTTCCATTCATCACTCCAGTTTACATTTACTAAGGAAACATAAATGAATAATTAAATATAAATTCAAGAAGGGGAGATATATTAACAAAGAGAATGTCAATGATGTGAATAAAACAATGTTTTTGGATATTCAATAAATAAAAACCATAATACGTAATGACAGTGTTCATGATATCGGCAAGCCTGTAATCCTCTATTTAACTGGCATTACAATGAATAAACACTGTAACACATAACATGCAATGCAACAACAAGTGTTAAACATTGTCAGCATTTTCAAGTTGCCATCTCCCAGATAAGACATATTGGTTGAATGCAACTTAACACGTAAATGGTAATTATCAGCTTAAAAGGAAGCTAATATATTGCATTGTAGTGTCTCTCACACACACTTGCGAGAGTACTACCTGACTTTTCTATATTATGGTTTTACCTAAAGCGTCGTTAGAATTGCCAACTGAATGATAGATGAGCGAAAATATTCATTGTTTTCTACCGGGGTTCAGCGAAAAAATATTAAGGGTTCTGATATGTTGTGTAATAAATATTTGACATAACATATTAAAGCTCAGTAGTTTAGAATATATAGACAGAACTAAGTGACAATGGAAATAAAGGGGTATTTTGTAACAAGCAGTGAATAATGTATTATATTTGTTCGAAACAATATGTAATTGGTTTATTACATAGTTTTCCATCATTTTGCTTACAAAACGAAGGGGAATAGAAGGGGGTCGAGAATATCTGGGTTCCACAACATCTTACATGTTGCTTACAGGGTTCATCGACCTAGAAAAGGTTTAGAAACACTGCCACAAATATATGCTAGACTATGTAAGAATGTGAGGGTCTGTGTAGCACAGCGGGTTCCAAAGTGGGAGTAATTTTCACACTTCCCAGAGGTAAAAAGGAATTCCTGAAAATTGTTTTTTTAGTGTTCGTTTTGTGAAAAAAATTGTTTTTTCGAGTTAGACCGTTTAACTGTTTAGGTCGCGGTCGCAGTGTTACAAAAGACGAACGGCTACACCACGAGGAGAATTATAAAGACATTCCGAGACTGACATGGTGTGCTCATAGTAGCGCGTTGGCTAAAGAAAAACTAAAAATTGAATTTCTACTTACAGAACTTAGTTTAATCTACAGGGTGTCCATAAATGTTTACCCTGAAAACAGTATGCTCTCATGTTTTAATGACGAATCTTACATCCGTTTTCTTTTTACAGGTGATCTCGTACACGCATAGAGTTTCTGTGCTGGTGTGTTTCGTCTACCGCATTCGCCGCTAGGAGCGCTGTAGTAGCTGTTCATTGGTAGAGTCAACAGACACAATGTGCGTATTTGGAGATCGGAAAACCCACGTGCCGTAAGGGAGCATATTCGGGGCAGTCCGAAGATCAATGTCTGGTGTGGACTAATGCATGACCAGATAATTGGTCCTTTCTTCTTCGCTGAGAAAACTGTTTCCGCAACTGTGTACCAGGATATGCTCACCAATTACGCCATCCCCCAGCTGCAGGACAGGCAGCCAACTGTCATCTTCCAACAAGATGGGGCACCCCGTCATTGGGCGCATGTTGTTCGTGAAACTCTCGACGCAACATTTCCAAATCGATGGATTGGCAGGGACGGGCCAATCCCATGGCCCCCAAGATCACCAGACATTACCCCGCTGGATTTCTTTCTCTGGGGTCATGTTAAAGATTTGGTTTATGCAACAGTTGTTCCAGATATCAGGACATTGCGAGAACGCATTACGGATACAATTGCAACAGTTAACCCACAAATGTTGGAAAATGTGTGGCGTGAGTGCGAATACCGTTTAGACATTTTACGTGCCACTAGGGGTGCACATGTGGAAGCTTGTTAAGTTCATTAACTATGTATCAAAACTTTGTATGTTTATCTACTTATGATTAAAACTGTGTTTGAATACGAGTGTTTATTTAAAAGTTATAGCATGCTTTAATCAGGGTAATCATTTATGGACACCCTATAGATTCTGTGTAGGCACTGTATGTCAAATCCACAATCAACATTCTTAGTAAGGACATTAAATGAATTAATACATATTTAATACGTAGCCATGTTATCTAAAAAAAAGAGGCCATTCACTTATTACTCCCTGAAAAGCAGTGGCTCACCTGAACTGAAAGCAATGATGGCCATAAAGAACAAACTGCGAAACCGGCTGCACATTGAAGGCGATTTACGCTGCGTCTTGAGCGAAACTCAAACCACAATTCAGGAGTTAGTTCAGCAGAAAGAGTTGCATCCCTCGCACTAGACTAGTAGTTGGTGGTGACGCGTTTTGCTTGATTCCTGTGTAATGTTGTAGTCATTTATATGTGTTTAATTTATACCTAAGGCACTGTGTGTATATAGAAATGTACAGGTATTATGTTTATAAAATTTGAATAATTATTCTCATGCTCAGTAAAATGAAGTTTCCTGTGCTTTTTGCAGGGAGGTAATTTCCATTTGGCGATTAACCAAAAGGGGTAATCACAGAAAAAGTTTAGGAACTGGTGGTGTAGCAGCTTAATGACCATTTTCCAAACTGTTTCCGCATTCCAACATTCCACCTGACTTTTTACATATCATGTGACACCACATGACGTCATGCATGACAGAGGTGTTAACAGGTATGGTGAATGAGAATAAACTCACATTATTCCTGAATCTCATCGAAACAACTACTCTGCAGAATGGATTGCATGAAGGAGAGCTGGCTGTCTCCAACTCAAATTGCAAGAGAACTTGGAATTTCTAGGAACACTGTTTATATATGGTTGAAGAGGTGGCAAGAGGAAGGGAATCTACGAGATCATTGCAGAACAAGGAAACCTCGACTGACAACTGCTGCGGATGATCGGAGAATCTGCGATGTTGCCAAAGCCCATCTCTTTACCAATGCTGTTGCCATAAGGGAACAATTGCAGCTTGATGTTTCGGCAATGACAGTAAGGAGGCGGCTCCATGAAGCTGGGTTACACCATCGACCCCCGGCTATCAAGGAGGAGTTAAATCAACAACATCGAGAAAATAAACTTCGATTTGTACTTGACTTTTGGAGCCCAGTGATATTTACCGACGAAAACACCTTCTCTTCCACATCTCACGGCCGTCCTCATTGTTGAAGGAGAAATAATACTCGATATACTCAAGAGCACATCTATGAGGAAGCACGTAGCGGTCATGTCACCTGTAATACCTGGGGATGGATTCATCTGTATGGTGTAGGAGAGCTCACCAAAATAGAAGGGAGGTTTACTGCAGATCAGTATATAGGAATTTTCGAAGAGGTTATGCTTCCTTCTGTGCGTGCATATGCTCTGCCATTTCCTGAGCGAATCATTTTTATGCAAGACAGGTCCCCAATTCACACAGCACGAATCGTCATACGCTGGTTTTCTGAGCAAAGAAATATCGACCTTCTGGATTGGCTAAGTAAGGGTTGTGATATGAATCCCAGCGAGAATATATGGGCCAATATTGTAAATGTGTGGGAACCAGCGGAGGAACGAACAACGGACCAGCTTTTACAACACACATTTAGTGAGTGGGAGGTGCTGAGGAGGAATCAACAGCTGGTATATAATCAAGTGGCTTCTGTACCACATCGACTGTAGGAAGTCATAGACAACAACGGTGGCTGGACATTGGACAAGATATTAAATTTGTTGTGTTCATGTATAAAATATCTCTCAAATACAATGGTAATTAACACCTTTGCAAAATTGTCAAATATCATCGTTTAAATGGCTCTATGTTTATTGATATGAATCACTGTAATAGCTTTATTTCCTGTAATTCTCTCCTTTGAGGTGAGAGACCGCCAAGAGTCACAGCTGCAGTGGTTCAACACTTAAGTTGTAAAATGGAACTTAGTAATACAAAACAATTATATGCATTTATGATGCTGCCTCAATACAAAACATTCTTCGTTTCTGAATAATATTTCTCTCAGTTACTGCTTATTACTATATCAGTGTTGCTGATCTAGAAATAGCATTTGCTTCGGTTATAACAATGCCATACCAGTAGTATCCATTCAGCTGTGGTCCATTTGCCAATTGGAAGATATTCTAAGCAGTGACATATGACACTTACAGATACCCATCAATCTGGTAATGTTATAATGTTATTAAAATTTAATATGCATCAAAACATTGCTTTTTTTTCATTCATAAACCGCCTATATATGTATTCATATATATTAGGTTTTTGCTCTGTCTTTGTTACAACACAAAATATATCTGAATCTGTGTTCAATATTAAATGTAAATAAATAAATAAATAAATACAGGGGGTGATGGGTGGGGCAGGTCGTGGAATTTGCTCAGGGCGCAATAATACCTACCTACGGCTCTGTTTTTATACATTGAAACTTCAGTGGGTTCAGCATGACAGGCATGCCAATACCATGAACACTGTCATCATGTCCGAAGGTTTTTTTTTAGTTTTTACAAGACCATTTTTTATTCACTTCATTGACATTTCCTTTGTTAATCTCCTTGAATTTATATTTAATTATTCATTTGTGTTTTCTTAGTAATATGTAAATGAGAGTGATGAATGAAAATAATTATGTTCTAAGGACATTTGGCAATGAGTCAAGAGCTGGCACGTCACATCAGCAGCAGCACCCACCTGTCCCCACTGTCACCCGTGTCTACACCACCACTAACTACATCACGGCCAGCCAAACACTGTTAGGACCACATCTATATCGATATATTAATAAATTACACGAATAATGTCTCATCATTCGCTCGCGCGCGCGCGCGCACACACACACACACAATGGCGAAACACCATGCTCCAACCAAACAATCAGCGTTCACTCACTAAACCCCAGATTCATTCATAAAATGTTACGACCGTTTGTAGTAGCTACACACAACAAATATATGCCAGGTGTCGCTATCTGTTCTCAAGAGTGTCTTAAGAATAATGAGTGCAACTGTACCTTGTAAACTCTGGGCAGAGTCATTAATTCTTAAAACTTTAATCAATACAAGTGTAAGTTTTATATATATGTATTCTGTGCATAACTGAATTAATGTAACCTTTTAAAATGTATTTGTACACTAATGTAACTTCTTTTAATAAAAGAGGACTTGATTTTCTGTATTATTATTTTTAAAAACCTGAATAATGCTCAAAATTTTAGAATTCTGTGTCGTGCGCAGCAAAGGACGGATTGTCGCAAGAGTTTCCTTTTGAAACTATCATACTTTATGGCTTATAAGTTTATTGTCAGGTGATCTCAAACGCCTCGTGCCGTTAAGTCTTTAGTGATAGACTTCGACCAACAAACAGTACATTGATAAGTAAAGAGGAAAAAAAGGGGGGTTTCGTACATGGAATGAATAAAGTACCAAATTAGCAAACCACAAAACTATCATGGAAACAAGACAAATTACTTTATCACTTCGAAATTTTGCAATCCAGTAGTACTACGTAAATACAGTAATCAGACAATTTTTCTGGCAATCTCTGGTTGCACAATTACTACACAAAATAAACTCTTTCTATAATTAACTTATGCTAATTAATTATCTCTACCGTAATTACAATCAGATTAATAACTTCTCAATTTGTGAAATAATAAATAAATATAACTTACACCATTGGGCCGCTGAGATTACTAACTGAACATCGTTTCCCCGTCCAGTATCGCCTGACAACAAAATCCACCCGGCCACGTCAACCGACTTCAAGTTCAGAGTAACGGTCAACCGCTGTCAACGTGACGAGGCTAACTGACGTCAGCAAGCGATGCCACAGCGTGCGCAGCGAACTATGGATTGTCTCAAGAGTTTCCTTACTTATGAAACTACTTTATGGCCTTATAAGGGATGGTGCCTTTTTCCTCTTAAGGATTGATAAGGAGGGCGTTTCACAACAAATTTATATATATAGTTAAATATATAAAACCAAAAACAATTTTATATATATACAAACAAAATAGTGTGTGTGTGTGTGTGTGTGTGTGTGTGTGTGTGTGAATCTAAATAGTATTTTGAATCAGTAGGAAAATAATTATTAAACTGTTTTTTCTAGACAGATACAAAAATCGATTCGTGCACAAATAAAAAGAAAATTATGAATAGAAAAAATGTAAAGAATAATTAGTCAATAGATACTTACATGGAATCAGAAGTACTCCTTTCTGCTTCTTCCAACAGTTGGGTATCAAGCAGAACTCTATTCGACACTATATGATGCAAATGATCCCTGGGCATTCATACTATAACAAAAAATTAGCTAGAAAAAAAAAGCGTCGCTGCATGTATTGAGATTTGTAAATTAATAATTGATTACAAGCATTTGATCACCTCCAACGCCATCTCCAAGTTTGTATCGATGAGCATAACGGTATTAGCAGTCACACTAAAAATAGATTTACAAACCCCTCACAATCACAAATACATTCCCATTCCCATCAGTTAGACCACCCAATTGGATCTAATAACTTTTCAATAATCGCAAAAATGAATAAATGCGATCTACCCCTCTTACAAACAACTTGTTTTCAATCATAAACCAGATATAAATCATTATACCCGAGTCCATACCCTTTCGAACTGTCATATTTAATAAAATCCATGTGAAAAATGGTTACCATATATATTTATATATATATACGTGGCACTGAATGTTGGTCCCTTATCTACGTAACTTCGACCGGCTATGCTATCTATTTACTCAGGTGAGATGAAATGGTTACAAGACGGTAAAAGCAGTGATAAAGTAAACTTTTGTTGTTGTGTACAAAACATAAAAGATTATTTAAGTGCGTCGACGTCTCAGTGCTTTATTTGATGTAACATACAAGATATGTATGTGTATAATCATTTAAGTTTAAAGAAATGTATGGGCATATAAACCAGAATTTCAAGTATTATTTGATCTGTACAACCTTGCTTTGGTAAAACAAATGTATCTGGCACCAAACTACTAACATATATATAATATATATATATATATATATAATAATATATATATATATTCATGCAAAGTGTGTGATAATTCTTAGAGAATTGCTTGTGTTAAAGCTGAATCTGAACATTCTTTGGGAACCTAAAATCCAAGTTTCAGCGGTTGAGTACATAAAAGGCCATTAAATCTTTGTCAAGGGTATAATAATATATCTGATTTGATTTTTCATATAATATATATATATATATATATGAAAAATTATTTCACGAAAGTGACACGTGAAAAGTATTTATGATGAATAAAACCACGAAGGAAAAAAGAAACACAAAGGGGTGCTCAAGCGCTTTCGTCTAATGACATCCTCAGGAACACTCCTGAGGATGTCATTAGACGAAAGCGCTTGAGCACCCCTTTGTGTTTCTTTTTTCCTTCGTGGTTTAGGGTGATTCAAAAAATCAAAGTTTTTTTTTTAATTGTTCAACCTGTATTTTTGTTCCCTATGACAAAAAAGTAGTGTATGCCAAATTTGGTGAATTTTAAATAAAATTTACTATGTGCTACCAGGCGTCAAAGTTTCCCTCTTTTTCAATTTGTTTGTTTTTACAACTTATGATTTTATGTTTAATTGTTTATATTTCAGAATTTTTAATTAATGGTTTATATACTAGCTTGCTTTTAATTGTTGCTTGGAACTCGTAATTTTGATACCAATTAATCGATTATGGAAGCTAGGCCTAACTCACCATCACCCAGTTGCTCATTCGGGAGAAGTTCTACAAGAAAAGAAACTGAAGTAAGGCTAATTGGGCAGCCCTCTGCAGTACTAAAAACATCCATATTACCATCAGAGAAGGAAATGATGGCCCTCTTCATGCACTACAGAAATATTAAAAAGCAAGACATTAGAGAATCATGCTGCTCTACTGCAGATGATGTGCTAGCAGTTTGGAAAAAAGCAGGAATACCAGCAAAACAAAGAATACATGTAGTAGATAAAATTCAAGGAATACTGAAGGAATGACAGCTGCTTAAGAAAAACAAAGCAAACAAATTGAAAAGATCACAAAATTTAAATAATAAAGAAAAATGGAAAGATAAACTGGAAAACTTATTTGACATTGCTCATGAGAATGCTATGCAGCTTATAAAAATAGAAGATAAGAAATTCTTGAAAATGCAACGTGAGAAAGGATGTCATGGAAAAATGGGTACCATTGATAAGGCTGTTGCTAAAAAAGAGCAAAGAGCAGCAGAAAAGCAACAACGTTATGAAAAGAGGAAAGCAGAAGAAGAGATCAAAAGAAAGAAGAATGAAGAGGCTGTCATATTCACCAGTACGTCATCAGAATCAGAAGAGAGTAAAAGTGATGAATCTGGTTTCTGTGCTGCACAACCTTCAGCATGGAAAAGTAAGGTTGGCAAACGTAGAAAATTGTTTGATGATAAATTATTAGGAAGTCTTGATGTTGCAAAATTGAATGACAGAAATGCGTCTCTTTTTAATGCAAACAATCAGACATCGCTTGAATGGGACATCTGCGAACAAATAAAATGCATGTGTTTCAATACAACGGCAGCCAATACTGGTCCTAGAAATGGTGCAGCTATTCTTCTAGAACAAAAATTCGACAACGATTTATTGTGGCTGGCATGTCGACACCATATATTTGAAATTATGCTGGAATCTGTTGTTTCAAAGTCTTTATCACCATCTTCTGGCCCAGATATAGTCCTTTTTAAGAAGTTCAGAGAAAAATGGTCAAGCATTAATAAGGAGGACTACGAAACAGCATTATCAGATCCAGATATCTATGAAAATATTCATGACATCAAAGATGACAATTATATTTGCAACAAATCAACTAGATACATTCCAACCAAGAGACGATTACCTAGAACTATTGCAGTTAACAATTATTTTTTTGGGAGGTGAACCAAAATGTGGAATCAAATTTAAACATCCAGCGGGACTTCATCGGCTAGGTGGATGGCCAAAATTACATATTCATTAAAAATTTTTATGTTCAAATCTCAGTTCAAAATTTCAGTAAAAGACAAAAAAGGACTAAAAGACATCTGTCTATTTGCTACTTGGTTATATGTAAAGGCATGGTTTACAGCTCCTGTGCCATCTTGCGCTCCTCGTCTTGCTCTGGAATTATTACAGAATCTTGTAGTCTACAAACAAATAAATGACACAATTGCATTTGTTGCTATTAAAAAACTGTTAGGTCACCTCTGGTACCTATCAGAAGAACTGGTAGCCTTGGCCTTTTATGATGATGAAGTGCCTACTGAAACGAAAAACAAAATTGTAAAGGCCTTGCAAAATACAACAGAAACTCTTCCTGCAAAACGGGCTTCTCTAGATCCTGCACTTATTCCAACGAAGAAATTAGAAGATTTTGTCATCAAATACTCAAAGATTCTTTACAATAACAGAATTTAGTTCAAAATTTTTACTCAAAGATGCTAAAGAATGGCATAATGATGAAGAGTATAACTCCGCTAAGAAATCTATCAAACAGTGGAAAGTCGTGAATGATATAGCGGAAAGAGGAGTAAAATTAATGGATGAATATAATAAAATACTAACACATGATGAAGATCAAAAACAATTCTTGCTACAAGTAGTGAAAAACTACAGGGCTGTTTACCCTGATAGAAAGAAAGAAACATTGATGAAGTAATGACAGCTAATGTCTCAAATATCATGCTAGTTTAATTATGCATGTTTGTGGTTATGGTAGGTCCTACGGGGGAGCTTTCCACATTAAAAAAAAGCAATGCGCCTTGTACTGTACCCCCTGGGTGGTGTGGAAATATTTGACAATTTGAGTCGTTCTGTCAATTTTTAATTGCTGGTAGCAACCCCTAAAAATTAAAAATTTGCTAAAATATTTTAGGATAGTTGGTTTTATGTTGAAATGAACCATTTAAAGGGTTGAACACATTAAAATATAAAAAAAAAAATTTTACCCCCATATTTGAATCACCCTAATATATATATATATATAATATATATATATATATATATATATATATATATATATTATATATATATATATATATTATATATATTAATATATATATATCTTAATGCGCTGTATATCGTGTATAGATTACCTCATACATTAATCAGTGTATTATTTACTTAAATTATGCCTCTGTATTTGTCTGAAAAAGAAGGTTGTTAGTGGGTGCACTCGCGTTCGGTGTTAATGGATACATAGAAGCGCTTGGCATCATTCGACAGCGTGTAGTTTTTAGGTATAGTGGGTGCGGGGTAGAAACCACGGCACTTATTCCTTTTCCCCGGCAATTTATTTTTTCCCAGTTAGGTCAACTGTACGCCCTTGACAATTGGTTAGGTTAAGTCATGATATTTTCGTTAAAAACAAAAGGAATAAGGGAATATTTTAACGAAAATATCATGATTTAACCTAACCAATTGTCAAGGGCGTACAATTGACCTAACCGGGAAAAAAGAAATTGCGGGGGGGTGAAAAGGAATAAGTGCCGAAACCACTAGGCCATATATATATATATATATATATATATATATACACACACGAGGGTACTTCAATAAGTATCCGCATTTTTTATTTTAGTGATAATATACTAGTATATATAATATATGCTCGTAATAACGAGCCAAACTGAGATCTACAGGCTTATTTAGGGTAGCAACAGTATAGGCTTATTTAGGCTACTCGTAGCTGTCACATATCGTACGAGTAGTGAGCATGGCTGCGCCGCTTTCAATTTGTACTCCGGAAGAACAGAGATTCGTGGTTCATTTTTTGTGGGCAGAAGGTGTGAAAGGAGCTGAAATTCACACGCGTTTATGTGCTCAGTATGGGAATAATGTTTTACCACGGCGAAGTGTGCACGATTGGATTCAAATGTTCAAGGAAGGTCGGACATGTGTGACAGATGCTCAGCGCTCAGGACGACCGTCAACATCAAACAGTGGTGACAAGCAGGAAGAAGCCAGAGCCATGATTTTCGATGACAGAAGATTAACAATAAAAGAAATTGCATCTTCATTAGACATCACTCAAGGGTCAGCCTATTCGATAGTTCATGACATTCTTGGCTTTGACAAGGTTTGTGCAAGATGGGTGCCCAAACACTTGACAGAAGAGCACAAGCGTAATCGTATGGACGTCTGCTCTCGTCTTTTGGCGCGGTATCATAATGAAGGTGAAAACTTTTTGGAGCGCATTATCACTGGAGATGAAACCTGAATCGATCACTATGAGCCAGAAAACAAACGACAGAGCATGCAATGGAAGCACCCAACTTCTCCCGTTGCAAGGAAGTTCAAAGCGCAGCCGTCGGCAGGTAAAGTTATGCTAACACTGTTTTGGGATAGATGAGACCCTATCCTTGAACATTATCTAGAGCGTGGAACTACAGTAACAAGTGCATCGTATTCTGACATGCTTCGGAATGATTTAAAGCAATCAATTCGTACAAAACGGAGAGGGAGATTGTCGGAAGGTGTTATTCTGTTACAATGCGCGCCCTCATACCGCTGCACAGACTAGAAAATGCCTTCAAGAACTTAAATTTGAAGTTCTTGACCATCCAGCCTACAGTCCAGACCTGGTACCTTCAGATTTTTACCTGTTTGGACCACAAAAAGACGCTTTGAGAGGTCAGCAATTCCAAGGCAATGATGACCTGAAGGAGGCGGTGCATGACTGGCTATGCACACAGCCAAAAGCATTCTTTTGTGATGGCATTAGGAAACTTGTAGATCGCTGGACTAAGTGTATTGAGAAACAGGGAGACTATGTTGAGAAGTGATGCGTTTATAATCTATCAGATGTGAAAATAAAATTGTGAAAATAAAAATTGCAGGTACTTATTGAATTACCCTCGTATATATATATATTTTTTTTATTATTATTAATAATTATTAATATCACTGTTATACTCTTTTATCTCTCTCTCTCTCTCTCTCTCTCTCTCTCTCTCCTCTCTCTCCTCTCTCAAGGGAGGGGAAACGCTATAGAAGGGATCGATACACACTTTGAAATTTTTTTACTCCATGTATATCGAATGCAGTACCAAGATTCTAAGTGAGAAATAAATTATTTTAACTTAATATACCCTAGTGAATGTTTATTATTCGTTAAATAGACACGTTATACATATACAGGGTGGTGCAAAAGTCTGGACCCATAGGCGGTTTATATGGAAAAAAAAGTGTGGCCTGCAGGAAGTTTATTATGGAATTAAATTTAATTAACCATACACCAGTGACTAAATTATGTTAAATTTAACGTTCTAGTTCAGAATTTACAATAAGTGTTCGAATTGATGTCCATCTTCTTCCAAACACTTTTCTACTCGGTTGACACAAGACCTTTGCACATTTGTATGCATAGTAATATTCGTTCTTATGGCTTCAATTTCTGTTGTGATGTTATCCTTTAGCGCTTGTATTGTTCTTGGTTTGTTAACGTAAACCACTGATTATAAAAATCGAAAGATATTTTTTATATAGTAAATTGCCTATGGGTCCAGACCTTTGCACCACCCTGTGTATATATATATATATATATATATATATATAGGGGGAGAGAGAGAGAGAGATCACTTGGCAGTGGCATTGGCACCCCCACCCTAAATGCGCCCATACTACTGGAAGTTTCACAAAGTGTCTGTTGGAGTCTGCCAAGAGAATATGTATTTATAAAACTCCTCTGCTGTTATCGTAGGAAAGAGTATAAATATTTGTTTAAAGATATAACTCAGGTTATAGGATGTTTTGCTGACCTTTCGAGTAGACCACATGCAAACGGGAAAGAGTTTACATGACAATAATAATACACTAATGGATTGTTCTTTTGCTTCACTCCTCTATGAAATCTGACTGATTGTAGTGAATGTGGTAATCGAAGTAAAAGGAACCGTTTTGTTGAAAAAGAGAGTGAGGCAAAGAGTATTCTTTCTCTTCACTTATCTTTGAACAGTATACCGATCATTTATTGAGGAAAATGTCTTATAAACGGAAATAACCAGAATCAACATAGCTGTTTACGTTAACGATTTGGTAATTTTGGGAAGATCTAAAACTGAGATTGAGGAATATGCATAAAACTTCGACCATTAATCATGGAAGCTGGAAGCGATTTCGCGCATAAACAAAGATAAGTTCAGATGTATAATGTTTAAGAGGGGTAGATCGGAGGACTCTTTTTGTAAATACAGTCCTTGTAAGGCTTGCGTTTACTGTGGATTCTCGACTCAAACACACACACACACACACACACACACACACACACACACACAATCATAGATTTCAGTTGTTAGTGAAGGGAGAAGTAAAGCCTTCGGTCTCATTTCGTGAGAACACAGGATGCTTAGGCACACAAACTCACTGGTCGGTTAACCTTGATTCTGAAAAGTGTGTGTATATATATATATGTATATAATATATATATATATATATATATATATATTATATATATTATATATATATATATATATATATATAGGGTGAATCAAAAGTCTCCATACATAGGCAAAATGGTATCTGCGTGCGCCAGTGGCTGGATCAGCAGTTTCCGAGTCACTGGATTGGCCACCGTGGTCCCGTGGAGTGGCCTCCGAGGTCCCCAGACCTCACCCCCTCCCCTTGACTTTTACTTGTGGGGGCACTTGAAGGCCATGGTGTACCAGGTGAAAATACAAAACACGGACCACCTAAAGGAACGCATTCGTGATGCGTGTGCACGCATAACACCAGACGTGTTAACGCGCGTTTGCCATGACTGGGAGGAACGCATCCGTATGTGCATTCAGTGTAATGCTGCCCACATAGAGCATATTTTGTGGGTTACAAGTGATTGCATAATAAAGTGACCATTTTTCCTATGTATGGAGACTTTTGACTCACCCTGTATATATATATAATAAAAAAAACCTTTGGTTAGCTTCCGCCCGAATTGTTCATTCTGACGAAGGTCAAGCTTTTCACTCCACCTTAGACCTACAGTTTAACGTGGAATCCGAACCACGCCCCATCAGCAGCCCAGCGTCTTAGCCACCAGGCCACCTAGGGTACCCATTTATCTACCAACCACTTTCTTTATTGTGTGGAAGGATGAACAGCTGGGTTTTGCTGCGCGCCGGCTGCCGTCGGGTCTCGAACCCGGGGCCGATGGATTCGTAGTCAGCGACGCTAACCACTATATATATATATATATAATTCAGTGGCGACTCGTGACATTTTTGTTCAGGCATGTAATGTTATGGAATGGAAGAAAAACATCCGCCTAACCCTCTTGCCCAAACTTTGCATATTGTTTACATAGAACTTAGCAAGTTAAAGGTGTTTTACAAACTTTTGGGGACCTCTTTGAAGGAAAGTTCATTTAATGTTAGGCTTAAATATGCGAACAAAAAATTAGACATATTATATATAGTAGTTACCGAATTGATCTAAAGAAAAAGATACAAATTTAAAATTTACCTTAAATAATTGTGAAGCATTATTTGAATTGAAATTCTGCTCTCCTAGTTTTCCTGCAAAATTCTTCGATGACCAAATTGTAAAAGTACTCTCGATTCTCCATAAGCTTCTTGAGGAAATTTTTTTCAATTGAAATTAAGGCAAGATTAGATAGCCTTTCTTCACTTTGGGAACTCCGTAAATAACTTTAATTCTTTTAAGCGCAGAAAATGATCGCTCAACACTTGCTGTCGATATTGGTGTAGTTAGAATCAAATTCGTCAATTTATATATTTCCTTAAGACCTTTGTGCATTTCGCTTTCCAGTAGATATTTTAGGAGCTCAGCAACATTCTTTTGGCAAAAGATTTGTGCGAATATAAAACACACAATTCAGAATGGAGACGAGGAAACTCAAAAAATGAATTGTAGCTTCTTTTCAAAGATTCAAAAGCTCTCTCTGGGAAAGTAACATCATAGAACTCAAATTTTTTGCAATCTAAAAGCTCAATGAATTCCAATTTTTCCATTGAACTGAAACGCTCTTTCATTTGAAGAAGTATATTATCGAATATTTCATGAAATAGTTGACTATACTTCTCTTGTGGAGAAAGACTCTGTTTCCTTTTACATACAGGTTCACCACATCTTTCTGTTATCAAGTCCCACATATCTGCAAATTTTGTATCCCTTATTTGTTTGATTTTTTTCATAGTGCTTTCAACGGTGATTGAGCTATACACAATATCCATAGATTTTGTTTGCAGCACATTAAATAGATATTCAGTAAAAGGAAAAATTGAAGAAAATACTTCTAATAAAAAATTAAAATCGAAAGTATCGATACCAGCAAGCAATCCGCGTGCACTATTTTTTGTTTTTTCATCAAATTTCTTTGGGTTTTCAAGAATGCTTTTTAAAAGATCTATTATATCTTCTTTATTTTCCTTAACTCTTTCAACTAGACGAGATGAATAGTTCCACCGCGTTGGAGCCAGTTTAGGGAAACGCTTTCCAACAACTTTGTCAAGCATTGAAGTTCGCTTAGTTGAACTGCTGAAAAATGATGACAAACTTCCTAATACTGAAAAAAATTATTACATTCGGAAATTTCAGCGACAGCTTGGGATAAAACAAGGTTAAGTTTATGGGCGTAGCAGTGAAGAAAAATAGCCTCTGGTACAGTTTCTCTAATCTTTGTTTGTACTCCATTAAGATCGCTCCCCATAACAGCAGCACCGTCGTAGGTTTGAGCAACTAATTTTTTCAAACAGCCCAGTTCACCTAGTTGCCTTATAGATAAATCAGAAATCGCTCCTGCACTTCTATCATTGCTGACGTCATTGAATTTTATAAATCGTTCACAAATCTCTCCATGTTTATTAACATAACGAACAACAGTAGAGAGTTGAGAAAAACAGCTGACATCAGATGTTTCATCTAATAAAATCGCCACATACATGCAGTCGATAAGCTCACGTTTTATTTGTTCTAACATAACTGCACTAATAGATTGAATTATGTCATTCTGAATAGCAGATGATGTTCCCTTAAAAACAGTCGCAGTTTTTAAATGGTTTTGAAGCTTTTCATCGAATTCTCCCATACAAAATACCAATTCAATATAGTTACCCCTATTGTCAGCGTTTTCTTCTTCATTGTGACCGCGAAATGCTAATTCTTGCATACCTAAAAAACATGTTATCCTAATCAAACGTTTCAAAATTTCTCGATTCTTATTAACTTCTTCGTTATGTCTGGAAATGGCAACTGATTTCTGCTTGTCGAGTATTAAATCAATTCTTTCTGACTTTCCAAATGTTTTAAGATCAACAAATGCATTTATGTGAGCAAGAGATTTTTCATGGCGAGAAATTGCAGTATGTAAATTGTTTAAATCGTCGTATCCACGACTAACAGAATTCCACACAGAGTTATCTCTTGAAAATAGGAAACACGACCAACAGTACAATTTGTTATTTGAAATATTTCCACATAACCAGGGAACATCATCATACAGCTTAGGATTAAATTTCCTAGTGAAGCCTTTATTTTCTTTGCTTAAATTCAAATGTGGAATCGGTCTGCCATTATTCAATATGCGCTTTTTCTCATCAAAAGAGAGTGAGTAAAATCTTCTAGTCTTCAATTGATTAAACACATCGTCAGTCATTATGGGCACTACAATGCTATAATTTATTTAACAGATTCACAAGTGGGTGCTTGCGGCTGTGGTACTGGAAAGAAGCCTTGTCAGAATTGCCAGATGTTACTTTTTGGTGAACGCACCTATAAAACTGCATGCATGCCGTATTATTTTCATTAATTAAAAAAAATCAGAACAAAAAGCTTTTTAATTATTTTTAGTAAAAATATTAAGTAAATTTTCTAAGCATATTTTAAAACATATTGCCTTTTGAATTTAGCTATGAGGCTCAAAAAAATATCTTATGGATAGTGAGAAGTCTCCTTAAAAAATTGCCCAAGGCAAGGCGGTGTAAACAAAATCATGTCTTATTTCACTAGACAATTAAGAACATTTTTCTGTACCCAGACTGAATTAGTGAATGCTTTAGCTACAAGTATTTCGATCTGTGTACAGAAAAATGTTCTTAATTGTCTAATGAAATAAGACATAATTTTGTTTACACCGCCCAATAGCCAGTACATGCGTGATTGAAGCCTTAGACTATTTTTAGTTTCTGAAAATTATTTTTGTCAATTATAATCCTTACTTAGATCTGAAAAGAGAACATATTTAACACATGCATTGCATGCGTTGCATTCATTAAGAAATCGCCACTGAATTATATATATATATATATATATGAGGAGACAGAGAAATTTGTGTATGAAAATGACGGATATTAATTTATTGGAAGTGTTAATGAATGCCCATTTTTACTTTACGTTTCTTTCGGCACAACTTTATTGGATGAAAGTCTTTTCATTTCCTTTTTATTTCGTTACTTTATTTTTCCTTTGCCTTTTTCTTCTCTTGTTTCCTTCACTGTTCTTCCTTCCTTTTATCCTGCGTACAGTTTTATGCTCCCTCTCGGGGCCCGTTAATTCTTCTCTTCCATCCAGACGAAGGGAATAGGAATGGTTCGGGAAACTCCCCTTATTTATTTGGTTTCGAGATGTCCTATAAACTGAAACGGAGGAAAGGCGAATTTAAAAGAAACTTTACCTTTTCTTTACTTTTTTTTTAAGCTTTACAGACACGTTTTCTTTTTGTTTTGTTTTTCAAGCGAATTAAAATAAAGTAGAAGACCCTGATTTTTTTTTAGTTTCGAAATTTAGGTTGTTTTCATTTATTTTCAAAATAAGAATGTTTTTTTTTATGAAATTATGAACGATTTATCGTCAAATTTTGTTCGTTATTTTGTCGTCTCTTGAGGGTTTTTTTTTTATTCGTTTTCTCAACGAAGCAATCGTTCGTCAATCTTTGTTCGTGCCATGACGAAAGAGTCGACAAAAACCTATATGAAGAAACATTTTTTTTTTTTTTAAGGAAAATCTACGGTCTTTACAACTAATATTACAGTAATTAATATAATAATCTTTTAAATTTATTTACTGCAATCCGAGTGAAATATGATTTATATTCTTTTACGTTCACTCTCGTAAAACTTTTAAACTTGAAGTATAAAAAAGTTCAGACAAATAAAAATTTCTTTAAAGTTTTCTGCCACGTCACCTCTAATTCGAAAAATCAAACTAATCAAACAGGTCCATAAATCTTTTCATTTAAATAAATATTTAATTTTAAATGTTTTACGTCCCTTCTGCGTTTCCAGAAAGTACATCATCAGCTGCTCTTTTTTTTTTTTTTAACAAACGGAAAGTCGCAACTCCATAGTGAAAGATCGTGAAAGATTCCTCTCCTCTAATTTCATTAGAAAATTAGACTGTGGTGAGAGTGAGAAGCAGGTAGGCTTAAAACAAGCTTGTGTTGCCAAGTACTCCAAGCTTTATTTCAAATGTTTGTCAAAGGAAAAGACGAGAAGCTAATCATGGAGCAGGATGGCCCAAGGGTTACATAACAAGTACAAACAACGTTTCAGCTGAGGATCAAACCGTGCACAAATCTTTTGGACTGTGGTGAGAGTGAGAAGCAGTAGGCTTAAAACAAGCTTGTGTTGCCAAGTACTCCAAGCTTTATTTCAAATGTTTGTCAAAGGAAAAGACGAGAAGCTAATCATGGAGCAGGATGGCCCAAGGGTTACATAACAAGTACAAACAACGTTTCAGCTGAGGATCAAACCGTGCACAAATCTTTTGGACTGTGGTGAGAGTGAGAAGCAGTAGGCTTAAAACAAGCTTGTGTTGCCAAGTACTCCAAGCTTTATTTCAAATGTTTGTCAAAGGAAAAGACGAGAAGCTAATCATGGAGCAGGATGGCCCAAGGGTTACATAACAAGTACAAACAACGTTTCAGCTGAGGATCAAACCGTGCACAAATCTTTTGGACTGTGGTGAGAGTGAGAAGCAGTAGGCTTAAAACAAGCTTGTGTTGCCAAGTACTCCAAGCTTTATTTCAAATGTTTGTCAAAGGAAAAGACGAGAAGCTAATCATGGAGCAGGATGGCCCAAGGGTTACATAACAAGTACAAACAACGTTTCAGCTGAGGATCAAACCGTGCACAAATCTTTTGGACTGTGGTGAGAGTGAGAAGCAGTAGGCTTAAAACAAGCTTGTGTTGCCAAGTACTCCAAGCTTTATTTCAAATGTTTGTCAAAGGAAAAGACGAGAAGCTAATCATGGAGCAGGATGGCCCAAGGGTTACATAACAAGTACAAACAACGTTTCAGCTGAGGATCAAACCGTGCACAAATCTTTTGGACTGTGTGAGAGTGAGAAGCAGTAGGCTTAAAACAAGCTTGTGTTGCCAAGTACTCCAAGCTTTATTTCAAATGTTTGTCAAAGGAAAAGACGAGAAGCTAATCATGGAGCAGGATGGCCCAAGGGTTACATAACAAGTACAAACAACGTTTCAGCTGAGGATCAAACCGTGCACAAATCTTTTGGACTGTGGTGAGAGTGAGAAGCAGTAGGCTTAAAACAAGCTTGTGTTGCCAAGTACTCCAAGCTTTATTTCAAATGTTTGTCAAAGGAAAAGACGAGAAGCTAATCATGGAGCAGGATGGCCCAGGGTTACATAACAAGTACAAACAACGTTTCAGCTGAGGATCAAACCGTGCACAAATCTTTTGGACTGTGGTGAGAGTGAGAAGCAGTAGGCTTAAAACAAGCTTGTGTTGCCAGTACTCCAAGCTTTATTTCAAATGTTTGTCAAAGGAAAAGACGAGAAGCTAATCATGGAGCAGGATGGCCCAAGGGTTACATAACAAGTACAAACAACGTTTCAGCTGAGGATCAAACCGTGCACAAATCTTTTGGACTGTGGTGAGAGTGAGAAGCAGTAGGCTTAAAACAAGCTTGTGTTGCCAAGTACTCCAAGCTTTATTTCAAATGTGTGTCAAAGGAAAAGACGAGAAGCTAATCATGGAGCAGGATGGCCCAAGGGTTACATAACAAGTACAAACAACGTTTCAGCTGAGGATCAAACCGTGCACAAATCTTTTGGACTCGTAGAAAATATAAATTTTGTCACAATGATCAACTCATCATTCTTTTTATAAACTGGATTTCGGTGAACGTGTGACTCGGGGAAATACCCTACTTACTACTTACAGCCACCAATGTAACGCAAAGATTAACACAGAGGCAAGGAGATGATACACAAACCTACGTACTTTAGAAATCTGATCTCTTCTAAGATAAGTTTCATTTAAATCATTCCCTATGGAATAGTCTTTCATGGTATAGTATAGAGAACAGTTAGAGAACCATTATTTGAATTCTGTTTATAGGATGGGGCAAGCCGCGAAGAGGCGGGTCCTCTAGATATAGGTAAGATGCCTCCAGTCCAGAACAAACTCTCGACTCAACAGGAAGAACTAAAAGTGGGCATTCGAAATAAGTGTAAAAACATTTTCACATGGAAACTATTCAATGGTAAATATGTGAAAACAACTTCAGGAAATGAGATTTTAAATTTATTGATATATATATATATATATTTTTCTTTTTTTCTTTTTTTTCTTGCTAAAAATATAATAGTTACCCCTTTTTCTTTGATGTATTCAATCTGACGTGAAGGCAGCGAGTCTTTTGCCCCTATTGAGGTTCTAAATATAGCTGGGCTAGGCTGCTTTAAACCCTAGATCCTGTCCCAAAGCTGGATCCTATCTGCTTTGCAGATAGCTGGTGAGGGAAGCTATATTTATGGGACCTCTTTGCGAGTGACCCGTTGCCCACGTCGGGCTAGCATCATGAAAAAGAAAAACTATGGTATTTGTCATTTACCATTACTTATTCGGACTATAGAGGATTTAATTATCCTAGAAGAGTTCCTTGTTCCATGCACGGTCTGTGTGTATCATATATATATATATATATATATATATATTACCGTTAAAATCTGTAGAAACTGGTTTTGCAATTTACGTCTCGTGTTTTTGTTCTTAAAAACCATTTCCACGTTTTTCATTTTCTGTGTTTTTACACGTTTAAAATCGGGGTTATCCCTTCCTCCGTTTTTATTTCCGGTGAAAGGAAATAAATGAAAAAGGGTTTTGTTTTCCACATTTTTTATCGATTCTATGCATTATTCTTCCCATATATATATATATATATATATATATATATATATATTATATATATATATTTTATAACACCAAACAGGAACCGACATCGACCTGAAAACGATCAGTATATAGAAAAACCGAATACGGAAATTAAAAAACCCGATAAATCTTTTATACACAAATATTCAAGGCCTCTATACTGACCATGCAGGCTACAAATTACAATACTTACAAAATTTAGCTACCGAAGCCAGCATGGATGTCATATGTCTAACGGAAACGCACTTACATAAATGCGGAAAAGGCTGTGACAACATAACAGAGCAGATAGAATGGCTAGACAAGGGGAAGGGTGTTGCATCTACGTGAAAATCGCATACACACGTGAAGTGAAGGTAAACAAATCAAACAGCACAGTTGAAATTATGTTAGAAGTAAAAGAACTGAACCTAACCATTATGAACATCTACAGACGACCAAACACCACAAAAAGTGAATTCCACTTTGCTACAAATTAAAAAGAAAACATTAAAATTACTTGAGACTCCAGCAACAAATATTCTAATTTTCGGAGATTTCAATTTCCCATTCATAACATGGAAGAAAAGTGACGAGGTTATGTATGTCGAGAAGTTTCATGGCAACATTACAAAAGATGATAGAACCCAAGCAACAATGCTATTAGATATTATGGGATATTACGCCCTTATTCGGGAAATCTGTGAAGCCACAAGAAAAAGAGAACGTTTTGGATTTAATCTTGACAAATAACAACGAGATAATAATAAATAAAAAGGTAGCGCACACAAAGTTCTCCGACCATGACCACATCGATATACAATTGAAGTTAGCACCCAGAGGTCCGAAAACGCAAGCTAGAGGAATATTTGAAGGCTAAACATAAATTCAAAGAAAGTAAATTGGGAAAACGTAAATAAAGACTTAAAAGAAGTAAATTGGGAATTGCTACTTCAAGAGACGACTCCACAAGAAATACTATGTATAATAGAGACTGAAACCAAACCTATAATACTGAAACATATTCCAGAGAGACAGAAAAGAAAACGTAGCAAGCTCGAGAGGAAAATCAGGATACTATGCAACGAAGACAAACTGTAAAACCTTTTTGCGACAGTTTTTACCGGAGAAGACGTCAATAATGTCCCCGATGTGGACGATATCGTTCCATTTAGCAGCGAGACTATTTTGGATGAAATAACTGTTTACGAGGGTGAGATTGCGCATTATATTGATAGGCTAAAAGTTAGCAAGGCTCCAGGCCCTGACGCGTTTTATCCTAGACATCTGAAAGATTTGAAAGATGTTATCGTAGGCCCCTTAACGAAGATTTTTAATCAGTCGCTTGAAGCGGGGATTATTCCTGAAGACTTCAAATTAACTAACGTTACGCCCATTTTTATAAAAGGCGACCGCACAGTAGCTAGCAATTATAGGCCCATTAGCTTACCGTCAATTGTCGGTAAACTTTTGGAATCCGTAGTTAGGGATCGTATCATCGATCACTTAGAAAGTCGCGATTTAATCAATAGTAGTCAGCATGGGTTTCGACGACATAGATCTTGTTTAACTAATTTGTTAGAATTTTATAACGAAATAGTGCGCGAATACGATAGGCATAGCGCGGCTGACGTTATTTATTTAGATTTTAAAAAAGCGTTCGATACAGTTCCGCATAGAAGATTAATTGTGAAGGTTAAAGCGCACGGTATACGCGGTCAGGTAGTTAACTGGTTAGAGGAATGGCTTCGTGCTAGGAGACAGAGGGTCGTTGTTAATGGTAGTGAATCGGGGTGGTTGGATGTAGGTAGCGGTGTCCCCCAGGGTTCAATGTTAGGCCCATTGCTATTCGTAATTTACATTAACGACATAGATGTAGGATTGACTAGTAACGTGTCAAAATTCGCGAACGATACTAAAATAGGCGGTAAGGTTGTTGACGAGGACGACAGAAAGAGGCTCCAAACGATGTAAATAGGATTATGGAGTGGACGGATAAGTGGCAGATGCAATTTAACGATGGAAAATGTAAAGTTTTGCATATAGGTTCTCGTAACAATAATTACACGTACACGATGGATCTTAGAGAGTTAGCGAGCTTTCAGTTTTGGTGCCCGTATTTGCGTGAGGATATTGATAGATTAGAAAGAGTTCAGCGTTGCGCAACAAGCCTTATGAAGATAGGATTAAAGAGTTAGACTTGTATTCATTCGAAACTAGGAGATTAAGGGTGGGAGTTTATTGAAGTTTTCAAAATCGTTAATAAAATCGATAACGTAAATTTTGATAAACTGTTCACTTTCGATAATAGCAATACTCGTAATAACGTAGTTAAGTTGCGTGGCAGACGTTTCATTACTAATATCGCTAAAAACTTCTTTACGTTTAAAGTAATTGATAAATGGAATAATCTTCCCGCGTCAGTCGTGAACTCTACCAGCGTTAATGTGTTTAAGAACCGTTTAGATAGGTATTTTAAAAATATTAACGTTGTTTAATATAATAATAAAACAATTAGTAACAGGAGCTCTGGGGGTGGTGATCGGGGATGAGTCTGTTGACGACTAATGCCAGCTTGTGACATGCCAGCGTGTGATATGCCAGCAAAAAAAAAAATTAGACTAACACGAACTTAGATGTAGCTCGTAGCGTAAACAACCCACTTTTTGTTTTTCTTTTTCTTTTCTCTCTCTCTCTCTTTATATGCGTGTCTGTAACTGTCCATTGCATGTCTGTAGTGTGCATGGTATGATAGTGTTTGAGTTAAGAATGTGTTGCATGGTCTTTAATGCGTTCTTATTTTACTTCGTTTCATCTTCCACCCCTTTCCGGCAGAGTGGGCTGCATCCTCTACTTTCCTATGGAGTGGAGGACCGGTCTGCAACTGCTGGAGGTATGTGTTGCTTTGAGTTAAGAATGTGTTGTTCTTTGAGTTAAGAATGTGTTGCATGGTTTGTAATGCGTTCTTATTTTACTTCTTTTCATCTTTCACCCCTTTCCGGCAGAGTGGGCTGCATCCTCTACCTCTCTATAGAGTGGAGGACCGGTCTGCAACAGCTGGAAGTATTCTCTTCGACTATTTTTCCGACTTGTCGGCAGTGGCCGGCGGATGATGATGGTGTCCTTCTTTCTCTTTTTCTGAATGAATTTTAACCCATGAGTGATAGGTTCTGCTACTTACTTTACCCCATATTCTCTTCTTTTAACCCCTTACTTTCTTCTTTCTCTCGGGCTAACCTTAGAATGGATCTTAGGGTCTTTGTTAGCCTTAGCTTCTGTAGGTCTGTAGATCTCCACAGATACAGAACTGATGCAAAGAGACTCAGACTAGCGAGGAAACTTGGCGAAATAGAAATGGACCTAAAGCAAACATTCATACATAAGACAAACGTGGAGGAAAACCAATGTAGTAGGAAACATAAAAAATAACCCAAAATACTTCTACACATTTGCGAAAAGGAAAATGCAGTGTAAAGAGAGTATTGGTTCGTTGATAAACGGGAAGCCAAATACACAAATGACCCAAAAAAAATAAGCGAACTGCTTAGGGAACAATTTAACTTTGTGTTTAGCACCCCTAAGTCCAAGATAGAAGTAGAAAACCCAGAAGAATTTTTCGACATAGATACAAATCAGCCAAGAACAAATTCCGGCACAAACCTATTAATGGACTTTGAGTTCACGGAAGAAGATGTAATTAAGGCTCTATCACAGATGTGAGACAATTCAGCGCCAGGGCCAGACACATGTGCTACGTTTCTGAACAAATGTAAAGAGAGTATTGCCAAACCGATATACTTACTGTGGAGGAAATCACTTGACACAGGACAAATTCCACTCCCCTTAAAGAACGCGAACATTGCCTCCCCCCTATTTAAAGATGGTAACAGAGCAATGCCTAAGAATTATCGGCCAGTGGCTCTCACCTCACACCTTAGGTGCTTTGAACGTATAATTAGAAAAAGACTTATACAACCCAAATCAACATGGCTTCTGGGCTGGAAGATCATGCCTTTACAGCTACTAGACCACCAGGAGAAAATATTGGAAACATTGTGTCGAGGACAAAACATAGATGTAATATATACTGACTTTGCTGAAGCCTTCGATAAATGTGACCATGGAATCATAGCACACAAACTTAAGAATACAGGAATTACTAGAAAGCTAGGAAGATGGCTACTTAATTTCTTGACGCAAAGAACACAAAGAGTGGTGGTAAACGGAATTAAATCGGAAGTCTAAGAAGTCGTGAGCTCTGTCCGACAAGGGACAGTATTAGCTCCCTTGCTGTTCATAATAATGATTGCAGATATTGATGCAGATATTAAGGACAGTATTGTATCATGTTTCGCAGATGACACGAAGATATGTAAGGAAATAGTGAACGAAGGTGACATAAGAGAATTACAAAACGACATTGAAACATTATTCCAGTGGGCAGAAGACAACAACATGAAGTTCAACGAAGAAAAATTTCAACTTCTAAGATATGGTAAGAACAAGAAGCTGCAGAATAAAAGGTACAAAACTTTGCAAGACAAACGGATAACACCAAATCTACAAGTCAGGAATCTTGGAGTAATAATGTCGTCGGATACAGAATTCAGAGAGCACTACATCAAAATTACAACAGCCAGAAAAATAATGGGAATCATCTGGAGGAGCTTCCGCAGCAGAAAAACAAACATCATGCTCAAATTATGGTAGAGTCTAGTCCTACCAATAATTGAGTATTGCTCAGTACTCACAAGCCCATACAGAAAACGAGACATTGCGAACATTGAAGCTATACAAAGGACTTTTACGTCTGAGATAGAAGAAACGGAAGGTGAAGACTACTGGTCTCGACTATAATCGCTGAAACTCTACTCTCTCGAAAGAAGTCGCGAGCGGTACACAATAATATACATATGGAAAATACTTGAGGGCTTTGTCCCAATCTTAGAAATGAAATAGAAACAAACTGGAATGAGAGAAGAGGCAGATTTTATACAGTCCCAGCTGCTGTGGACCAGGGGTCCATGAAAACGAGGATGGAAAATACCCTCAGACTATGAGGCCCAAAGATTTTCAATGCCCTAACACAGCGGTCTTCAACCTGGGCGATATCGCCCACTAGTGGGCGATTTCAGCTTTTAGGTGGGCGGCAAGAAAATTTATAAAATTCTTGTAAAATTCAACAAAATTTACAATATTGTATGCAAAAAATGATCGAATGTTTCGTCAGTTGTGTCATGACAATGATGAACAATTGTTAGGTTATTATTACACACAGAAGTCCGATGGCTCTCGAAGGGTGCATGTTTAACTCGTTTGTTGAACTATGAGAGCGTAGTGCAGTTCCTAGAAGACCAAAATGAAGTTGATCTTAGCCAAAAGTTAAAAATGATAAAAAATGATGCTTGTTATTTGGCAGGAATATTTAAGAAATGCAATGATTGTAATTTGCAGCTTCAAGGAGCCAATATGACACTCATGAACTGCCAAAAAGTTATCTCATTATTCATTGAAAAGCTGGATTTATTCAGTCACAATCTTTCAAAAAGGGAATTTCACCAGTTTCCAGAATTGTTATCTATTAAGGATGACATAACAACAATTCATACACAAAGGTTTATTGATCATCTCAATAAACTTGAAACGGATTTTGAAACTCGATTCAGTGATGTTTAACCATGGAAGTATATGATTGGATGGTAAACCCGTTTACTGCAAATGTTACTGAAGTTGATGTAACATGTCAAGAGGAACTATTAGAACTCAGACATGATGAGGAAAGCAAGGGAAATTTCAATAACGGTGGTTATATGCAGCTTTGGCAAAATAAAAAGATGTCAAATGTATATCCCAATATGTGGAAAAAGATTTTTAAATTACTGATCGCTTTTCCTACTTCGTACCTAGTTGAATCAGGTTTTAGTGCTGTGAATCACATTCTTACCAAAAACAGGAATGCTTTAAAAATCCCTGAAAGAGGGGACATTCGTTTGTTCCTCACTAAATTCGAGCCAAACATTCGGAATTTAGTTTCCAAGCATCAAGCACAAGGATCTCACTAAATTAAAGGTAAATGCATAATGTTTTATTATATATATATAATGTACCATACATAATTTTTAATATATGTTTGTTGGATTTTTAATTTTGGTGGGCGGTTGGCTAATTTATCTCACATAAAAATAGTAAAAGTGGGCGGTAGGCATAAAAAGGTTGAAGGGCACTGCCCTAACACCAAGAAGTAAGGAATCTCCAGCACACCGACCTGAATAACTTCAAGAACCAGCTGGGCAAATTCCTTTGCAAAATCCCTGACAAGCCATGCGTGACTGGCTACGAGGGCAGGAGGAGATCAGCCAGCAATTCCCTCCTTCACCAAATCCCGCAAATGAGGCGGGATGCTGCAGAGGGGTCGACCGCAGGTCGATCCTGAACCGTCGTTCGAATTCACACAAAGTAACATATATATAACCTTTGGTTAACTTCCGCCCGAATTGTTCATTCTGACGAAGGCCAAGCTTTTCACTCCACCTTAGACCTACAGTTTAATGTGGAATCCGAACCACTCCCCACCAGCAGCCAGCGTCTTAACCACTAGGCCACCTAGGGTACCCATTTATCTACCAACCACTTTTTCTATTGTGTGGAAGGATGAACAGCTGGGTTTTGCTGCGCGCCGGCTGCCGTCACCGGGTCTCGAATCCGGGGCCGATGGATTCGTAGTCAGCGACGCTAACCACTACACCATCGAGGCGCATATACAGTATATATATATATATATATATATATTATATATATATAGGTGTGTGTGTGTGTGTGTGTGTGTGTTCGTATCTCTGAGAAGTTGATAGTCCGTATAACATGATCAAATATCTGCAGTTAATTTTGAGAAAAGAGTTACAATACTTAGGAAATAAAACTGTTTAACACTGTTAATTATTTGTAATATGTTTAGCAAGATATTAAACAATGTCTCAAAATATATTCAAGCTCTGTATTCACATTTGTTTTCTTGTTTACATACATTTGGACTTGATAAGAAACTTTTAATTCTGAACAATCTGAACTATTAAACCAGATTTGTGTGTAGGAAACTTTGTTAAAATGCAAATTGAAGTTTGAAATTGTTTTAATATCATATTGGGACCTTGTTTAATTGTTTTGTTTTATGTCAAAGAAAGTCTACATACACGGATTCCGCTGTACGGTTAATCCTTTGAAGTTTGACGTACGCGTTCCAAGTTGCAAGATATGCCTGCACGCATTAAGGCGACTGCAATTGTATATGTGAGGAAAGTTGCGCTTGTAAACAATGTAGAGATGGAAATGTAGGTAAGGGAAGTTACCCTGTAAAGGACCAAACTTTCCGTGGCCTCGAAAGTTTAGCTTAAAACAAGTTATTCAGATGAAGGGAAGCAAGTTTTCACTTGTCTGTACTTGTCTTCTCTTTAACACTGCAGCGGTATAAGCAAAATTAGTTGGGCCTTTCACAGAGAGGAAAGATAAGCTTTAAGATTCGCCGAAATAAAAAGAAAGGGGTGGTTTTTGTGTGTGTGTGTGTGTGTGTGTGTGTGTGTGTGTGTGTGTGTTGTGTGGCGATTTTAGTTGGCTGGAGTAAACACGACTGAAGAAACGAAAGTGAAAATGAAATGGGAAGAGGAGGGGCCGGCAAGACCGCATGGAGAAAAGGACAGATGGCTCGGTTTGAACAGGACTGCAACTAGTATAAATAATGCTTTTTCTTTTTTTTTTTTTTACGGCTTTCGGGATGCAAATCCAAGCACCTCTTAATCCCATAAGGAAGCGAGCACTACCCCTTAAAAGTGGGTGGGACTTTTCCATCAGTAGGACCTGAATATTCCATAGGAAAGTCAAGAAAGAAACTTAAGCATAGGCGGAGGTGAAGTCGTTTATCCCTCCAAGAACTTTGAAAAAAAATAGACCTCATTTATTTTAGGTTAAATTAGGTTATGGTACTCTGGGCTAGATTACGTTAGGTTAATTCCAGCTAGGTTAGGTTAGGTTACGGTCAATTTTATTGAGATCTTAAGTTCAGTCGTCTTACGCAGTGGAAAAATTGGAGAATGTAGAACAATCGCTAAAAGAAAGTCCTTTCTGGACTGAATGACATTGTATTGGGTCTGGGGACGTAACATACAACTTTTCATTAGTTAACCCTCATTATTAACGAAATATCTCCGCTAATTGCTAATTTAATAGCACACATACACATGTGCACATGATACACAAACACACACACACATACACACACACACACACATATATATATATATAACGTAAAGAACGACGCTTGTATAGGAGAATATTCCGCACAAGATGAGGAGAGAGAACGAAACAAATGAAAAAAATGAGGTAACCACTCGGGAATCGAACCCGGGGTCTTCCGATTGCCGGTCAGATATGATAACCATTACACCATGGGCCTCACTTCGAACAAATGCCGTAATTCTCCTACATACGCGCAGAAACCAATGCCCCAAGGGGGCACCTCCCGCATGCCGTACATTATATACATTTTAACTGCAAACACGCAGTATAATTAACGTAAAGAACGACGCTTGTATAGGAGAATATTCCGCGCAAGATGAGGAGAGAGAACGAAACAAATGAAAAAATGAGGTAACCACCCGGGAATCGAACCCGGGGTCTTCCGATTGCCGGTCAGATATGATAACCATTACACCATGGGCCTCACTTCGAACAAATGCCGTAATTCTCCTACATACGCGCAGAAACCAATGCCCCAAGGGGGCACCTCCCGCATGCCGTACATTATATACATTTTAACTGGTTACCTCATTTTTTCATTTGTTTCGTTCTCTCTCCTCATCTTGCGCGGTATATTCTCCTATACAAGCGTCGTTCTTTACGTTAATTATACTGCGTGTTTGCAGTTAAAATGTATGTATATATATATATATATATATATATATATATATATATATGGGAATGAACTCAGAATGGTCCCCTGAGTTTTTTATGATACACACAGACAGTGCATGGAACAAGGAGCTCTTCTGGGATAATTAAATCCACTATAGTCCGAATAAGTAATGGTAAATGACAAATACCATAGTTTTTCTTTTTCATGATGCTAGCCCGACGTGGGCAACGGGTCACTCGCAAAGAGGTCCATAAATATAGCTTCCCTCACCAGCTATCTGCAAAGCAGACAGGATCCAGCTTTGGGACATGGATCTAGAAAGCAGCCTAGCCCTGCTACATTTAGAACCTCAATATAAGCAAAAGACTCGCTGTCCCAAAGCTGGATCCTGTCTGCTTTTCAGATAGCTGGTGAGGGAAGCTGTATTTATGGGACCTCTTTGCGAGTGACCCGTTGCCCACGTCGGGCTAGCATTATGAAAAAGAAAAACTATGGTATTTGTCATTTACCATTACTTATTCGGACTATAGTGGATTTAATTATCCCAGAAGAGTTCCTTGTTCCATGCACTGTCTGTGTGTATCGTATCATATATATATATTATATATATATATATATGGTGTCCCATAAGTCTGGAACCATAGGGTAAAATAAGTAATTCATGTTTTTCCGTTTATGCAAGTGCCCATGATGTCTTTGAGTAAGAAAGAACGCATCCAGGTAATTCTGCTCGTAGGAAATCGGAGTCAGAAGGAGGTCGCTCAGGAATTTAACAGATTGCATCCGGACCGCGCACCGATAACACACAGCTGTGTCGGCAAACTTGTAACAGAGTTCAGGGTAACGGGATCCATAGGAGATAAACCACGCAGTGGACCTCCGAGGAAACCCACCGACGATGACACAGCCGCTACCATCCTCGCTCACTTCACAAACAGTCCCCAAAAGTCTCTTCGGCGTTTTTATTGCCATTTTTATCATTTTGCCCTATGGTTCCAGACTTACGGGACACCCTGTATAATATATATATAATTTGTTTAGAGTAGCTGGGGTGTTGAAAACTGACATGGCCTCGCTTCATTTTCGCAATGATAGCATAAGCTCTGTGATCTCTTTTGTTGGTGCTGGAGTATAATTAAATGAATGGATAAATAGATGGGTTGTAAATACTTGGATGAATGACTATAAACAGTCTGGTTGACAAATGATGATTTGCTTTACTAAAATAATGAACAAAATTAATTACTTTTGGGCTTCAAAAATTTAAAAAAAAAAAAAAATCCAGCAGCAATTTAGGAGAATGAACGAGAAATAAAAACTGTGAACATATGTTCCACCATTTCACTTTTTCCCTCCTAATTTTTTTTATACTGAAAAAAAAAAAAAACTTTTTCCACTTTTTTAGATAAGATTTAACTCCTTCACTCTTTGTCGAGAGTTTATCAACTCCTTCAGCGCACATTAGGAAGTTTTATGGACAAAGTTTAAGTACTCTTCGGAGAGAGTTTATGGCGGAAGTAACTTATTCCCTCGCCGAATGTGTCATCGACCAATTTAATTACATCGGTCGACGAATTCTTCACGAAGACGAGTCACTTGTAAAATCAAAAGACGTTTCCATCGTCGACCTCCTCGAACTTCATTTTCTTCAGACGCACGGAAGGGTTTCGTTTGTTCGGAGGCGGGTTTCTTCTTATTGGTTTGCCTCCGCATTCACACACATTCGTCTCCTGTACGATATTTGAACCTTAACTATAGATGAATAGTTTCTAAGAATAAATATATATATATATATATATATATTATATATAATATAGATATATATATATATATAACTAGGTAATATATAATTAATATACCATCGTAAGAGTTTCGTGCCTCTAGAGTTGACTTAGTGAAGGGAAAGTTGCTGTTTTCTTAGTAGAGCCAGAAACACCGGCTCATCTGGGATTGTCCTGAATCAAGTATCTAGTAACCTTCTGAAGACGTTTACATTGATATTAGTCATGTTTCTTAATTGTTTTGGTACCTGGGTATATACTTTTGTCCTTCTTACAACTAAACTATTCTCATACAGAGTTGATGTTCCTTGTCTAGCCTTCAGTTTAGGAATACTGTATATTCTTCTTTTCATGTTTTCCAGCGTTATTTGGGTGGTTATAGGGTTCATTTTGAGAGTAGAAACTAGTTTTTCAATCCATTCTCGAATGTAAATTAGTTTTTGTTTCTCTTCTTTCGAACAAGTGCAGGTTTGATTTACGTAATCTTTCCCAACAATTTGTTCTTTGAATTCATTAATTTTGGCTGTGAAGTTTCTCTGAATTTCTTTAATTGACTAATTTATTTTTTTTCTTAACGTCCCTTAGAAGAAATTCAGAGAAACTTCACAGCCAAAATTAATGCATGAAAAGTATGCCAGTTATGGTTATGATCAGTTTTCAGCAAGAGGCTGAGTAAAATTTAGCTCTTTCTTTTTATTTATTTCTATCTTATTTTCTTCTCAAATTTTGCATCGTTTTTTTTGTTTCTCCGGGAAAGTAGTTCATAGATTTCAGCTCCTCATTTTTCCGTATCGGTACTTGTAGGTTGTCCCCCCGCCACCAATTTTGACAGAATATTTTCGTTAAAACTAACGAAAATATCACGACTTAACCTAACCAATTATCAAGGCGTACAGTTGATCTATTATTAATTATAGCATTGTTTGTTTCTGGAATAGTATTTACTATTTACTAATAGATCAACTGTACGCCCTTGATAATTGGTTAGGTTAAGTCATGATATTTTCGTTAGTTTTAACGAAAATATTCTGTCAAAATTGGTGGTGGGGGAGATAACCTACAAGTACCTCGTATCTTCAGAGATGAAAATTTTTGGTGTTAAATTTCATAGTTTTGTCTGTTGATCATTTATATATTCTGTTTGTGTTGGTTTATAAAGATTTGATATCGGCTGTTTTTCATATGCTGATTATTGTATCATCAACAAAGGTGTTACTGTTCTATTGTAGGTTACTTCATCGATTAGCATTGGTTAGCATAATTATAAATAACGTAAAGCTAATACTGTTCTTCATTTATATTCCCTAATGAAATTATATCCATTTCCCTATATTTTGACTGCTACGCTGATATCTTAAATTTTCATGATCATATTTGTTTCCAGGATCATATTGTTAAATGCCTTGGCAAAGTCTGTGTACATTGCATCATAATTGGCATTCCTTTAAAAAACATGATTGTTAGTGTTAATTTGTTGTTTTATCATTTGTGATAGGGATGGTCTTCCTGATCAGAATACATATTGGTTTTATTTAAGCTTTCCTCTGTCTCCAAAAATGTCGTAGATTTTTCTAAAAATATCTTTCCAATATTTTAATGATATGATACGTGACTGATACTGACCTTGTTCTTTGTTTGAGATGTTGCCATTGTTGCTTCCTTCGTATATAGAACAATATTTGCTCCCTTCAGGATGTCTGGTCCTCTTGTGCCAAACATTTTCTTCATATGCAATACAAGGGTGACTCTTCATTCACAGAAAACAAAGACTTCCGCAACCTTCTGTACTAAATATTATCTTATATTTTCTCACATTACCTAAAAAAGAAGTTGCGAAAACCATTTTTTCTACTTAAAGAAATTATGTACCATTAAAGAAGTTATTACGTCATCTGACAAGAAACTTTGATACCCAAAACAAGGGAAAACCTTCAAAAAGAAGTTATAAGTTCTAAATTTAGGTTTTATTTTGAGTGTTTTTACATATTTCATCGATGTAATGTTTTATTTATCCGGACCAACTGCTGAATGTCTTTTCAGTTGTCTTATAGCTCGTGCGCTATATCGTTTGGTGTAAAATCGAAGTCTCTTTACTTATTCCTTATAATTCTTCACAAAATGAAGTACTGTTATATATATATTGTTTTATCGGTTTTGAAGACACTAAAACAAAAACCCACGATTTATTTCTAGCTTTCAGACCATTGGTTAGTGCATTATTTGTTTTCTTAAAAGCCTAACAGTTCTGAAATCTTGTACGTTACAGTCAATAATCTTTAGTTTTACAGGGTACATTTTCCTGGTACTGTTGTTGCAATTTTTTAAATTTTGAAGCTACTCTTATTTCTCGTGTGGAACTTCGTTCGATTTTTCTCTTTCGAAATTATTTCTCTTTTTCTTTTGCTTGTTTTTTCCGAACATACTTTCTAAACTTTCTTGCGTCTCCCCTTCTAAGAATTTCTAGTCTATTGCTGCCTTGGAGTTAAGGTTAAAATTTTATATATATATTTTTTTCATATTCACTGTTATTTCTATAATGTTACAGTCTGATATTATTGTGGAAAGTTTTTTATTATCAGTTAAGGTGGGTTATTTGTAAACACTATATCCAAGCATTGGTTGTTGTTGATGTTATTTGTTACTTTTTGTATTAACGTAAATTCATCCGTCAAAGACAGAAGCATTCTTGCTCGCTCCTGGGTTTCCTTTGTGTCTCCGTTGGCTCCCTATTCTTTTATATTTTATAAAAGTGACGTTTTGGAAGTCGGGGATTTTAAGATTTTTATGAAGTTTATTTTATCTCAGTTATGACATCACTAAATTTCTCACTTGACGTATTTGGAAGTTTATGTATAACCATACTGGTATTACGTTTGATGTTTCAATTTTTACTCTTAAAACTTCTATGTAACTGTTTGATTATCATTTCTGCAACATATATTTCATGTACAGTATGGTATATAGCACAACCTTTAATCTTACTGTTCTGTCAGTTCGTAATATAGCTGTCAATTTGATGGTTTTTAATCAATAGAGCATTCGCCGTTTTCATACTTTCTTTGTAAAGCAATTAAGTCATACGAAGTCAGCTTCTATTTTTTCCCTAATTCTTTTCAGGAATAAATCTTTATTTGAAAATGGGATTAGTTTTCAACTTCGTATATTTACCAGGATCATCTTCATCGTTTCCTTTGCATTCTGCATTTTTTGAACTTCAGATTCATTCATTTATTTTGAGTGTTCTTACATATTTCATCGATGTAACGTTTCGTTGTTACGTGGTTATTGGGAAATTGTCTTTTACTAATTCTGATAGATGCTCTTCCGATTGCTTACGTAATTTCTTGGTGCAGTTAACAGATTCGTCTGGGGAACTCCCATCTGTGATCTCTGTCGTTGTACAGGTTACATAATTTCTACAGTAAAGTGGAAATATAGAAAGAGAAAATAATTATTTTATCTATTTGTTGCGCTCTTCATTTTTTTCAATCTCGAACAGAATGCTCATTGATGGGAGATGATAATAATAATCAATAACGAGGGCCAGAAACTGACACAGTGATCAGGTCAACTAACGCGGCGCATCGCACTAATTCTTGTGTTATTATTACCAGAATCATGGGGGTTAGAACAGTCAATTTCGGTGTTCACTTCGCTTACGGAGAAACGGCGTTGTTTACTGAGCTACGGACGCTGGCGATGGAGGATGATAGGATCACTTTTTATCGTATTAACAGCTTCCATTACTTACTTAGGTTTTACGGATAATGAAATGACGATATTTGCTTTAATCAAATTTACAATGCCCGTTAATAATGGAAAATACACAAAATTCAACGTATCTAAATACATTATTCGTCTTCGTATCTACCAATTCCTATTTGCAAAAATTGTTTGCGTACGATTTCATTCGCACACTTCGTCAGAATTTGCTCTCTTGTCATTGCTTTTGTTTGGATAGTATTCATATTGTTATCCAAACTGGTGTTCATATCGGATTCCTGTTGTGATCTTGTTTATTTTCCTCGTCTGCCATCATTGTTTCTTTCTCTTTTATGTCCTTTTCAGTAACGACAGTATTCTTAATTTTCTTATTTACCTGTGTCGGCCATTTTTGTATTATTCTTTAAATTATTCTCCGAAGTAAATACTATGAATGAATTTAAAACCTGCGTCGTACAGTCATTACGGAAGAATGTCATTCTTTTTGTTTCAAATTTAAGATGAGAAAAATTTTAAAAATTGCATCTTATGGCTCTGATTTCGTCCGTGGCAGATTTGCAGATTTTTCCACAGTTGTTGCAATTGATTCTTCATTGCATTGTTATTTAATTCAAAATCCAGTAATAAATATTTAGATTTTTTTACTGGGTCTACAAAAGCATGGTATCGGAGAGGGGAAAACAAGCAAAATCAGGTCTCAGTGATGTGAAGAAAAAATTATATATCCTCTAACGGATTCCTTATATGTCACTTATATATATATATATATATATTATTTTATCAATATATATGGTGGCAGCTTAATGGAAGGGAAAGTGCTTAGGGTGATTTTATTATCTTTTTTAGATGTTAAAATGTCCTTATGGAGGACATTGATTAATACAGAGAATCCTCTTAAATTCGATATTATGTTTTACAGTTAGGCTTTCTTTATGTAAATTACTCGGTCTCTTACCCATAAAACCCAAGTAAAATTTGCAGATTAGTTTCTGCATGTATAATATATTTTTGGGTTACACCCACATATCGGATATATATATATATATATATATATATATATATATATATATATATATAATATATATATATATATATATATATATATATATATATATATATATATATATGATGAATAAAACCACGAAGGAAAGGAAACACAAAATGGTGCTCAAGCGCTTTCGTCTAATGACATCCTCAGGAACACTGAAGTACATAAAAGGGTAACAGCCTATATATAGGTTACAGAAAGAAAAAAAAGAAAAATAAATAACATACATACATACATACACACACACACATATATATATAACGTACAGTATATACATATCTATATATACTATACATACATATATATATATATAATATATATATATATATATATATATATATATGCAATAAACAGAGAAGTAAAAATAAAAATTAAAAATTAAAAATTAAAGGATTATCAGTGAGGCGTACAGATTTGTAAGGAATAATATCGATTTTTAGCACAAGATCAAATGGATTATAAAAATACAAATT